>CM077825.1:12506244-12931244 GCA_039720395.1 Liquidambar formosana | reverse complement strand
TTGAGATGATATATCTCTATCCTCAGTCATTTGAAAATTAGCAAAATTCCCTATGGCATATTTTTTTATTACCAGCATCTTCTAAAACATATTTCTTATGCACGCTATCCCAAATATCCTCAGCAGACTTATAAGAATAATATATATCATAAATTTCATTAGATAGAGTGCTAAGAATAGTGTGCCTACAAACCTTATTACCATTTTCCCATTTTTTTAATTCCTCACCATATTTTTTAGAACCTTCCTTTGGTTTGGAACCTGTCAGAATGTCTCCATGTCCAAAGCAGAGTAGAAACACTCTTGCTAGCGCTTGAAGAAGGTGCCATTGAAGTGCTCGATTTTAGAAACATCATGCAAAATCTTAACAGTCATAGCAACAGCGTCCATGAATAACTACTCTTAAGATTGTTGGAAAAATAGAGTAGATGCTACTATATAAAATAAAACTAGTACAAGAATTGCAGAAATACAAACAGTGTCGGTTGAGGCGTGTACATGGCACTGTCCTTAAGAATAGTTCTGCCCTTCTGAGTATTCAACTCAGTATAGTAGGTGTTATCCCAAGTATACAACTCTAGAGGGGGAGAATAGGGCGTTTATAGCCAATAAAAACTAAGATTACAATCTAAAATTTAGATTATTACAAATAAGAGAAATTTCAATAATAAGCAATAAAGAAAATGAGTAAGAGAATGCAAACAGAAGATTTAACGAGGTTCGGCCTTCCCGCCTACGTCCTTGCCTCAAGAGCTTGCTTGAGGATTCACCAATCCACTATCATTCTCCTTCATGGTGGAGTAGCAAACCTTTCCAAATCAAGTATCTTTTCCTAACATTTGCTCAATAACACTTCTTTAAGTGTTGAATTTTGGGGTTATCACTAACCCTTAATTACAAGATTGTAGATATGAGGTTGTGTACAAGGAAACTCTCTTCAAGAGTGAATAACACAGAAATTAATAGCTCAGTTCTTTTCTAATTGATTGCTCAATAAATGTTCTTGATGAATTTAGGGCTAGAAGATTTATAACAATGAATGCTCTTGTATTAGTAATCATAAATGCATTTGAATCATTGTTTATATCGGCAATACGAATAATATGACCGTTTGAAGCAATAAAGTTGGGAAATAGCCGTTTGGTGGCATTAAATGCACTAACAACTTTTCAAAAACTAGCCGTTGGAGTTCTGATTTCGTAGAATCAGTCAAGTAAATTGAGAATTCAGTCGACTGATTTGCCCAATCAGTTGACTGAATTGAGATTTCAATTGACTGATTCAGGTAGAATTAGAAGACACAAAAGAGGGGCTCTACTGGGCAAATGAGTCGACTGAAAGGAGCTTAAGTCGACTGAAATAGACAGAGGCAAACAAAAAGTGATTTTTCAAATGTTTTGATCAAATAAGTCCAATTATATCAGCTTAGGCCTTATGTAATTGATGAAATCAGTTCAATCAAAGGTCCTAAGGTCCATCTAGGTCTATGGAGCAATTATTGAGTAACCATTAACAATAATGACCTAACACTCATCTTAACGCCATAAATGTCTTCAAGGTAGATGCTTGCATGGCCTTGAGTGCTTGGTATTTGTTGATTTTGCTTTTTGTGCTCATGATCCCTTGTCCTTGTGCATGATGAAGCTTGAGTGATCATTCCCTTACTTCCTTGCCTTAGTGAATGCTACGGGCTTCATAGAGATGTGCTTATGACTCATATTGCTTCATGTATGCTTAAAGTGGATTGGAGTACCTGGTTTAGATTAATACTTGACAAATTAAGTCATTAGATACCTCACCAATCTTTTGTTATCATCAAAGTCTCGGAAAATGCCTATGGTTGAAAAACTTTAGGGCCAATAGTAGGTTACAGCGCTCTACCCTCTAGGATTCAACAACTGGACCACAAGCGTGAACTCACAAGTGTAGGAGAAAAAATTAAGAACTCAGAACACTCGTTTCTATGAAAAACGAAATTGCAAAATAGAATGAAAAAACTTTTGTTCGTTGTATATTTTTGCTTAATTAAATAGCAGGTATATTAGGCTTTAGAAAGACAACCCAACAGTCAAAAACAGTCACCAAATAAATACATTAAATCCTGGTATAAAACACAAAATAAATTATGTTATAAATCGCAACAGTTATAAAATCATAAAATAAATCTGGTTATAAATTCCCAACGGTAAAAAAACAGTAATAAAATTTATTGGTTTAAAATGGGTTGTTGAACTGGGTTGTGGATAACCCAGTAACCAAAAATCAAAGTAGCAAAATGTGGGTCAACCTGCCCGCATACGCGAAGCCAAATATTCAGGATTTGCACCCCTTTGCGCGCACGTCGTACGCTTGTAACGCGCCCGACTAAGTCAATTTTTGGACCCCTATCTTGCAAATCATTCGATTGGGCTCTGTCTCATGCGCACATGGAGACTCCCTACATCCCACCACATGATATCATATACAATAAGTGGGACACTATATAAGCCCACTAAAACTCTTTCACTTTTCCAATGTGGGACAAGGTGTTATCACACTCAAGTAAAAAAACTCTTTTTAAGAAAACCTTTGGATTTTTGAAATACTTATTTTATACTTAAAATATAATAGTGCTCATCTATTCGGTTGTATAAATCAAAGAATGCATTGCTCTTTTTTTAATACTAGAGATAGCACACGTGCATTGCACGTGAATATTTTTAAATACAAAATAATAAATACATAATGATTTTATACCTTTTTTTTTATAAATTATAAAAGATAAAGTTTAAAATTCAAAAGTAAGTTTTTTTTTTTTAATAATCAAAATTGTTAACGAAAGATTAAAAACTCTTTAGATATACATTCATAATTTTTTTTTCTTCATAAAACGGAATATTTAAAGAGTTTATATTCATATAAATCATCATGCAACTTGATAGTTGCTCCAGGAAAAAGAATTTGAGTAAAAATCTAACTTTAATTTGTTAAGAGTTTGAGTTAAAATATAACTTTAATTTGTTACCAAATGATAAGAATGTTTACTATGTGTTTCAATTAAAGGAAGGGTAGATATGCATTTTTTTTTAAAAAAATAAGGGTATATTGGTCGTTCAAAAGTTTTTATAAGATTTAGCCTTTTATAGGTATATAGATATAGATATAGATATAGATTAAAGGGTGGGAAAATTTTTTATTGATAACCTTTGTACATAACTGAAAAAAACATTTGAATGTACCCTAACACCGGAAGGAACTTCCTCTATCCAAGTCATAATGTCATCTATACATTCTTAGTATATTTTGCTAGGCCATGGGTAAGGGTGCAATATGGTTTAGCAGATCCGAGGATCGGACTGGTCCAATCAATTCGGTTCAGTTCCAGTCCAGTCTAGTCCAAATAGTAACTTGTCTGGTTCCAATTCAAATTTTAAAGTTTGGAATTAGTTCGGTTTGGTCTAAAGTTTATGGGGTTTTAGAACCAGATCGGACCGAATTCTTGAATTCTGAAAAATAAATAAATATATAATTATACGTTAATATTAATATATTATACTCCATAAATAAGTATTATTCAATGAATAATAATACTTATTCAATAAATTTCGAACCTTTTACCAAAAAAAACCAAGAAACGGACCGTTTTTTCTGGTCCAGTCCAATGCCTATTCCAGTTCAAATATACCTCTGACCTAGACCAGCCCAGACCGAGTTGCACTCTTAGCCATAGGCGCTGGGTATAAGAGAAGCTAATAGAAGCAAAAGTCCCCCATCCTGGTAAATTATGGTCATGGCATTCTAATTGCAAGGGACTGTAAGGATGTGACATAGATTTCAATAAAAGGAAAGGAAAAAAAAAAAAAAAAAGCGCATATTAGCATGGTCAAATTCTCTGAGATATCTAGCCTACTCGGTGAATGATGGAATTCATATTTTGACCATATATATTATATTGAACAAGAATTTAATTAACAATCTAAAAATTTCTTGATTAGCTAGTGGACCGTTCGAAGTCAGAAAAGAGAAAAGGATCAAAAACAAAAACACACAAACATAAAAACAAAAGCAATTATTATATTGACATATGTCCCACTCACATGAAACTCACGTGACCTATTAATCGTGTGCAAAACAAGAGCAGCCCAGAACCGGATTTGCAGTACTCATGTTCTGCGCATCATGCGTCTTACAAGGGGCTGTGTCTCTATTATCTCCTTCCAACCAAAGCTGTGTCTCTGGCCACCGCAGAAACGGTAAGGTGCTCGCCAACAATCATTTGCGATCCAATCTCACTTTGCAAACCAACCTCAATTTGCAACTTGAAATACGTTGGTAAGATTTCTCTTCTCTCTTTCTCGATCTTTCTCCATCTCCCTTCGGTGTGAATTTTATTTTTATTTTAGTTGTCAATGTAACTATGCTCGCCAGGTGTTTGTATAAATGCTCCTACGAGGAGTTTTGGTGGATTTTCTTGTACAATGGTTGGTCTTTCTAGTTTCATCATTTGTGCTTGTAATTTTCATTGATAACAACTTGTGTCGATAGGACTGATATATCCTATTGGCATCAGTTATCCATTATAGTAACCCTACAAGAATCATGCAACTTTTTTCTTATATCTCTAACATCTAATGATTATGCAATTCACCATAGTAAATTTAAATGTAATTTTCTGATTTCTAGGTGCATCGCATAGCTAATATGGTATCACCTTGCTGTTTTGAAAATTTTTCTTTTACCTTTTTTTTGGAAGCTCTCTATCTGCTTTTTCCGACAAAACTCTGCAGATTATCCTTTCTGTCATTGTGTTGAAGACTTTATTGGGAAAGAATGGTTGTCTAATTTTGAAGTCCTCTCTTCTTGTGAACGGGACATATGTCAATATAAGGAGTTGACACATCAGATTGGAGAGCAGCTACTCCTTCAGTGTAAGGAGCCTAGTTTCGTCCTATTACTATTATTTAAAGTGCAACACAAGTGTGCCAAGTCTCCATTTATTTCAAGGTTCAAATCTTGATCCCACTTCAGTCCATGACGTAGAAAACTATCACTCTAATCCGAAGATTCATCCAAACTGGAACCAATGAAAATAAATGAATTATACCCACTGCAAAAAAAAAAAAAACACAGACACTACTCCATAGTATATATAGAAATAGTCATTTGTAATATGGTTGCACAAGATACAACTTGCATTAGGTGATCTCAATCTAATCAATCATTCGCTTGAACGATCAAGATTCATGATTTACAATCAAGTGCACCTTGTGATAAAATAATTACTCCGTATATATTTCATTCGAACAAATCATTATTGAAAAGATGGAATTAGAGAATGTACTAAACTCGACTTGACTTGAATAATCTTGCGTACATATATATTCATAGGTCTTTGTTAATTGTATATGCATGACCAGACTATCATAGATAATTTTCCCTCATATTTTTCCCAATTGGCACTACTCTTACCCTTTCACAAATGTATGCATTTCTTATTTTATCTTTTTGCATATTATCACGTATCCATCTTAACAATATCTTCTCTAGTGAATTTGAATCCTCTTGTTGGTTTTTTCTTTGAAAGGATTTTGTAGGGTTTTTCATGATCACAAGATCATTTGGTTTGTAAATTAATGAATAAAATAAAATAAAATAAAGAGCTGTTGGATCATCGATCCTTATAGGATATGAAAAGCCTTATCCTTACAAGAAAAAACCCATTGTGGATCCAAGTCCCTTTCTACTACACTCATATTTTGCACATAAAAAAACTAAAAAATTGTAACTCTACCCATGTGCAATTAGAGGACCATCAAAAAAAAAAAAAAAAAAAAAATTGTAACTATACCCCTATGTAATTAAAGAAACTAAGAAAATTTAAATAGAAATAAAAAAAAAAAGAATGAAAAAACCTATTTTGCAAATCCTATTTAGGCCTTCGGCCCATTTATAGCATTGGGTGAAACTAGACTCTCCAAGTATGTAGACATCTTGAAATCAAATCCATTTGTGGTTGACATCATAAATTCTTCTTTCTTCCACTTAAAATTGTAACTGACTAACTTCTCTCTGTTTATCTCCATCAGAAATTTACCATTCTTTGTAAAACCCAATGGCATCAAGTACTTGAGTGATTGACATCGAATAACAAACAGATTAGTCCAAGACTCCTTGACACCATACTCCATCATCACCCATACCTCGGCATGGCTTCCTTTGTTATCAACTTCACAGATGCATCCTCCCGAAACCGCGAAATCAAATTTACGACACCAGCTTGTTGAATCAGGCCGTGGCACCTCCTTGAATTTCATCTCCGCCAAATCAAAATAAATGATTACAGAGTAGTAGTGGTCTTCATGGACCACCCAATGCAGAGCTCCATTCACTGTGGTCCCTGATTGTTTGGAATAAATTTTACAAGGAAAGTCCAAGTTTTTGGAATCGCTGCCCATGAACCAGTTTCAGAAGAGAAGAAACACGTATCCATTTTTTGTAAAACGCAACGATATTGAATGACGCCCTGTATACATCAAGGGAGGAATCATAAGCAAGTCCAGAGATATAAAAATCATAAGCATTGGAATTTTCTTGCATTCTCCAGTCGACGGGTTCCAAAACAACGCGAAAATCAAGGCTTCGCAGTCCACGGAAGTGAGAGAGATGGGTGAGTGAGGCCTTTGACATAAGCGAATGACTCTGTATCTCTGAATCTTGCAATATGCACATACGTTGACTGCATTGAAAGGCTTTAAAAGACTTGAAATTGACCAACGAATGTTAGGTACATGTCTGCATTACACCTAACGTTCTTCTGGGCAGTAGTGTAAAGACTTGAAATTGAAAGGCTTTTCAGTGCACAAACCAATCTTTCTCGCTCTGGTTTTCACTAAATTCGCTTTCTGATATTTTTTTTTCTCTCTAATTCACTCTCTTCCTTGCAAAGACCAAACATGGCTGCCGCTTAGGTGGGAGGGGCATTTCTCTCTGCTACCCTCCAGGTGTTGTTCGATAGGATGGCTTCTAGCGAGGTTTTAGATTTCTTTCGGAGACGGAAACTCGATGATGGTCTGCTCAAGAACTTGAAGATAACATTGCTGGCTGTTAATGCAGTGCTCGATGACGCAGAGGAGAAGCAAATTACAAATGCAGCAGTGAAGAGGTGGCTCGATGAGCTTAAAGATGTTTTTTATCACGCGGAGGACTTACTGGATCAGATAGCTACTGAAGCTTTGCAAAGCAAACTGGAAGCTGGATCTCAGAACTTCATGACTCAGGTACGGGGTTTCATCTCTTCTTCTCTCAATCCATTTGACAAAGGGATAACATCCAGGGTTAAAAAGATCATCGAAAATGTAGAGTTATTGCAAAACAAAAGGAGTTACTTGGCTTGAAAGAAGGTGTTGGAGGAAAACCATCGCAAAGTTTGCCAACAACTTCTTTAGTAGATGAATCTGGTGTTTATGGTAGGGAGGCTGATAAAGAGGAGATAACTAAATTGTTGTTGTCAGATGATGTAAGTGACAACGGTACATGTGTGATTACCATAGTTGGACTAGGTGGGGTTGGCAAGACAACTTTGTCTCAACTTCTTTACAATGACAAAAAAGTGAATGAATATTTTGATCTCAAAGCATGGGTTTGTGTTTCAGAAGAATTTGATGTTTTGAGAATAACTAAAACAGTTCTTCAGTCAGTTAATTCACAAACTCGTGCCAATGATGACCTTAATTTACTTCAAGTCAAATTGAAGGAGAGCTTGATGGGAAAGAAATTTCTTATTGTTTTAGATGATATTTGGAATGACAATTATGTTGATTGGGACAATCTACGCACTCCTTTTGGAGTTGGAGACAAGGGAAGTAAGATTATTGTAACAACGCGCCATGAAAGTGTTGCATCAATCATGCGTAGTGTTCCTACCCATTATCTGGGACAGATATCAGATGCAGCTAGCTGGTCGTTATTTGAAAAACATGCATTTGGTAATGAAAACCCTGATGCCCATCCGAACAAAAAAGTGATTGGTAAAAAAATTGTTGAAAAATGTAAAGGCTTGCCTTTAGCTATAAAAATACTTGGGGGCCAGTTGCGGACTAAGCTAGATGCAAAGGAATGGTATGATATATTTAAAAGCAACATATGGGAAATACCAAATGACAAGATTCTTCCCGCTCTAAGATTAAGCTACCATCATCTTCCAGCACATTTAAAACGATGTTTTGCCTATTGTTCTATATTTCCTAAGGACTACACGTTCAAAAAGGAGAAGTTAGTTTTATTGTGGATGGCAGAAGGTTTCGTGCAGGAGCTAAAAAGTGGTAAAAGAATGGAAGAGGTAGGTGATGAGTACTTTCGTGAACTATCGTCAAGGTCCTTTTTTCAACAATCAAGTGGCGATAAATCAGGTTTTGTAATGCATGACTTGATTAATGATTTAGCGCAATTTGTTTCTGGAGAATTTTGTTATATGTTGGAGGGCAACAAGTCACATCAAATTTCTGGAAAAGTTCGTCATTTTTCATTCTTCATGGAAGATTATGATTCTTATAAAAAACTTGGGCCATTTTGTGAAATCAAGTGTTTGCGTACCTTCCTACCATTTATGCCACTCTTGGGATATTCAACTCCTCAGTTAACTAATAAGGTTTTACATGATTTGTTGATGACCCTGAGCTGCTTAAGAGTGCTATCTTTGTCTCATTATGGAAACATCACTGAGTTGCCTAATTCAATTGAGAATTTGAAACAACTGCGCTATCTGGATTTGTCTCAAACATCAATCAAAAGGTTACCGGAAGTAATATGTACTCTTTGCAACTTACAAACATTGATATTGTCAAACTGTGGTCTCACTCTTTTACCTACAAACATTGGAAGGTTAACTAACTTGCGTCATCTTGATATTAGTGGGACTAAGTTAAAAGAGATGCCAATACAGATGAATGGATTGAAAGGTCTACGAACATTGACTACCTTTGTTGTGGGAAAACATGATGGATTAAGGGTTGGAGAGTTGAGGGAGTTTCGCCATCTACAAGGGAAGCTTTCCATTTTAAAACTACAAAATGTTGTCAATCCTATGGATGCCTGGGAGGCTAATTTGAAGGAAAAGGAGCACCTGAACGAGTTACATTTAGAATGGGGCTTCGAAACTAACGATTCGCATAATGAAAGAGATGTACTTGACAAGTTACGACCTTCTACAAATTTGCAAAAAGTCACCGTAAAATGCTATGGTGGAACAAGCTTTCCAATTTGGTTGGGAGATGGTTCATTCAGTAATATAACAGTTTTGTATCTTGAAGGTTGTATGCATTGCTTGTCATTGCCACCACTTGGACAGCTACCCTCTCTTGTAGAACTCTCTATTAAGAGGATTAACCTTGTGGAGAGGGTGGGTCTGGAGTTTTATGGGAATGGATGTACTTCAATTAGACCATTTCAAAAATTGAAGACTCTAGGTTTTGCAAAGATGCCAGAGTGGGAAGAATGGTCGTTTTGTGGAGTTGAAGGTGAAATATTTCCTAGTTTGGAGGTGCTCAGCATTCAAGACTGTCCCAAGTTGAAGGGGGACTTACCTAACCACCTTCCTTTCTTGAAAGAGCTTATTATTTCCGAATGCTATCGGCTTGAGGCTTGGATTCCAAAGGATGCGACTTCAATAAGTACATTGAAGTTAAAAGGATGTAAGGAGGTGGTGTTGAGTACCATCGCTGATCGTACCTCACTGGAATCTTTGCGCTTACTTGAATTCCATGATGTAAGGATGTTACACGGTCTGTCCTCTCTCAAAGATTTAAAGATGGTTGAGTGCTCTACAAGTCTTCTACTATTTCCATCCATGCTTTTATCTCTCGAAATTGACTCCTGTTTTACTCAAGCTTCCTTTCCAGAAGGGATGCTCCAATGCTGCACTCATCTTCAACGTTTGAGTATATGGTCCTGTCCTCGTCTCAAGTCCTTTTCTAGAGGCGGTCTACCCACTACATTGAAAACTCTCTCTATTGGTGGTTGTGAGAAATTAGAGTTGGTCCTGCCTGAGGCTGAGGAGACGCACAGCTACTACGCATCCCTCGAAACTCTGTCCCTAATAAGTAGTTGTGAGTCACTCAAATCCTTTCCATTAGGCTTATTCCCAAAGCTTAGTTTTCTTAATGTCTCGGATTGTAAGAATCTGGAATCTCTTTGTATTTCAGAGGAGGGACTTCACAACTATCACACATCTCTTAATAACTTGATTATTATTTCGTGTCCTAAATTTGTATCTTTTCCCAAAGGAGGATTGCCCACCCCCAACCTCACATCCTTCTATGTCTCCAACTGCAAAAATCTCAGATCACTCCCCGAAAGTATGCACACCCTATTCCCATCCCTTCAGCATTTGACTCTACTTAAATGTCCAGAACTTGAGTCATTTCCGGAAGGGTGTTTGCCCGCCAACCTCATACGGCTTAAAGTCCGTTTTTGCGAAAAACTCACTGCCTGCCAGACGGACTGGGGTTTACATACACTGGCATCTCTCCAAGAGTTTGAAATTGAAGGATGCAAAGAAGTGGATTCATTTCCAGAGAAATGGCTGCTGCCCTCGGCTCTTACCTCTCTTGAAATCTACTCACTCCCAAATCTGAAGCACCTGGACAAGAGGGGATTTCAACACCTCACCTCTCTTAAAAAACTACGTATCTGGAACTGCCCAGAGCTGCAGTCCTTCCCAGAAGAAGGGCTACCAGCCTCCCTTTCTTTGCTTGATATCTCGGGATGTCCGTTACTGGAACAATGCTGCCAAAGGGAGAAAGGAGAAGGGTGGCCCAAGATTGCTCACATCCCCTGCATTGTGATTAACAGGAACCTGATCTCTTAAGCGATGTTACAGCTCAATTTAAATGACACCACCACAGGATCAATTTAACATTCAGGTACTTTTTCTACACTTGTATCAACTCCATCTGATCTTCTATTAACCTAATTCGTCTTTTAATCATTATCTATTAATTTGTACTTCTCCCTCTCTTATGCACAGCCAACTCCTGCATAAATTCTTCCAAGAAGGTGGTCACCACTGACATAGAGGGTACTTTTCATTGTCTTTGCTTAATTCCTTATGAATTCTTTTGTAGGTTCCCAACACCAACTTCATATGATCTTTTTCTCTCCATTTCATTTTCTAAGCATCCAATTCCGTTATCCACTGAAATAATGGCATCAAAAGTGGGAAAAGGAGACGACAGCCCCAAGATTGCTCACCTCCCCTGCGTTAGGATTTGACAAGGAAATGTTCTAATAAATGAAGCTGTAATCACACCAATTTTCAGGCAGGTACTCATCTAACATTTAGTTATCAATTTTGTATTGCTACTGCATACAGAATGGTTGAATATTAAATTACCTTACCTTTCACTTATTTGTTTTTTTGCAGTTGTTTATAAGTATCGCAGCCAATTTCTTTTTCCCCCTGCGTTTATTGCTTGCTGAGGGCCCAAGATTCCCATCCCCTGCATCAAGATCGATGAGGAAGTGAACTTATAAGCTAGGTCTAGATGAGTTACCGCTGTCCTGAGTCCTGACATCTGCACGGCAGAAGGTTAATGGCAACAACTTAATTTTCAAGTTAGGTAATTTGATTTACTGCCTACAACGAATCCAAAATCCTCAACCCATTTAAATTTGTCTTCTTCTTCTTTTATTTATTTGTTATAATTTTTTTCACTGTTCCATGCATAACTAAGGCCAGTGTAGAAGCTATACGGGGTCAGCTTCTATATGTTATGATGCTCAACAGTTCTATAGGCTTTTTCAATTGATATATGTTGGTATATACTATGGACCTCCATTTCATTTTTTATGCATAATTCCTTGTAAATTCTTTCGCAGGCTTCCAACACCAAACTATTTTGATTTTCGATAAGAAGAATCATAAGCCAGGCATCAATTTTAAAGTGACAACCGCCCATCAATCTTGGCCCCTGTTTCCATCTGTGGACTTCCGAAACATTGAATCACTTTCTAAGAACTCATAAAACATCAGGACTCTTGAAGATATCCAGCATTTTGAAGTGTGATTTGCCTGCGTTGTTGCTAGAGGAGGGCCTGCCAGCAGCTCTTTCTATGGTAGTTCAAGATTGGCCTTCTGCTAGATAAGTGATATATAGAGGAGCAAGGCAGTGATTGGTCCCTGTTAGCTTGCATTTTCTGAGGCAGATGTTTGTTCACAAACTGACTTCTTCATCAATTTTTTCAAAGATTTATAGAACCCACTTTTACTTGTGGATCTGCTAGATTGAGTTCTGATTTATTCCTTTATTTCTCTGACATAAGCACATGGGTGCGCAGTTTAGGTTCTAATTTGTAGGGTGTTTTTCAATTGCATTGTTCATCACATGAACGAATAATTTTTCTATATATTGATACTTGATCACTTATCAGCGCAATGGGAGTGGATGTTAGATTTTCTGAGCCACTGATTGGAGATACTGTGACATCTATGCATATATCTCTTGTTGTTTTGTTAATTTCTTAACTTTGAGCTTAGATAATGTACTGTGGCAAAAACATTGATAGAAAGTAAGAAATTTGACACATAAGTTCTAGTGTTATCAGGTGAGTTAAGTTTCCTTGGGTCATTCTTCTCTAGGACTGAAGTTTGCCTCTGCATAGCAGTTGAAATTCTAAATTTTAGAAGGAAAATAGACCTGGTTTGCCTATTTTATACTCATCGCAATGCAGACAGAGTTCTTGGAATTTTGGGAAACTGGAAATATCATTTCTTGAGGGTTAGTTTAATGAATTTTCTAAATCATCGCTTGCATCCTAGGTATCATTTCTTGAAGGTTCATTTGATCAATTTTCCAAATCTTGTCTTGCATCCTACTTATTGATCTGTTGCATTTTATATTTTTATCGTTTATGTTTTGCATGCACTACCAATATCTTTTTGGGTTACTATTCTAACTATAGTAACACTATCTTGTTACCTGGTTCCCAGCAGAACAGCGTTTGCTCAGACTCGCCTGTTTCAAATCTTTCTACATTGAAGGATGATGCATCCCTCCCTCTTACCTCCATTTCAATCTGGTCACTCCCACATTTGAAATCCCTGGATGGCAGGGAGCCTTAATACCTCACCCCTTTTGAGGAATTGAAGATGTGTGGCTGCTCTGCTCTCCGGTCCTCACTCCAGAAGAAGCCACCCACATCCTTTGGTGGAACAAGTCTTATTCCCAACTACATAAGATTTGCTACATTATTCTTTTCAAACCATTCATTTCTATAGACGGCCGTGGTTGTTGTTAAATTCTTAGAACTATATCCTTTCTCAACCCCTCTTATCATCACGTTTTCTTAGGTCTTCCTCTTATTCTATTACGACCTTCGACTTGAATAATCTCGTGTGTGTATATATATATATATATATAGATAACATCATCCTCTCTAGTGAATTTAAATCCTCTTGTAGGTTTTTCTTTGTAAGGATTTTGTAGGGTTTTTCATGATCACCAGATCTTTTGGTTTGTAAATTAATAAATAAAATAAAATAAAGCGCCCCTTGGATCATCAATCCTTACAAGGTATGAAAAGCTTACAAGATCCCTACAAGAAAACCCACAGTGGATCCAAATCCTTTTCTACTACACTCGTATTTTGCATGTAAAAAAACTAAAAATTGTAACTGTACCCATATGCAATTAGAGGACAGTAAGTAAATAAATAATAAATAAATAATTAAAAATAGTAACTACACCCATATGGCCATATGTAATTGAAGAAACTAAGAAAATTTAAATAGAAGTAAAAAACATTTATCAAAAAAAAAAAAAAAAACATAAAAGAAAGAAAAAACCTGTTTTGCAAATCCAACTTAGGCCTTCGGCCCATTTATAGCATTAGGTGATACTAGACTCTCCAAGTATGTAGACATCTTGAAATCGAATCCATTTGTGGTTGACATAATAAATTCTTCTCTCTTCCACTTAAAATTGTAACTGACTAACTTCTCTCTATTTATCTCCATCAGAAATTCACCATTCTTCGTAAAACCCAATGGCATCAAGTACTTGAGTGACTGACGTCGAATAACAAACAGGTTTGGTCCAAGACTCTTGAAACCATACTCTCTCATCACCCATACCTCGACATGGCTTCCTTTGTTATTGTTTCCGTTAAAATTGAATTTGGTAAGAAGCTTTGTGATTGGTCCATGTGGCTGGTAGAGGTATCATATTGGCTGGAGGTTTTAGCTTATACGCAGATGACAGATGGCAAGAAACTTGCATGTGCTGATTTTTAGTTTGCAACTGCTGTTGCTAACGTGGAGGAAAAATAGGGCATGAAGCATCATGGGCAGTTGAAGCCATCATGGGACAACAAGTGGGGCATAGAAGAGTTACAAACGTGTAAAGGAGCAGACTTGATTGTGGGGAGATGAAGGCTGGTTTTCTGCAGAAGTAGAGCAGTTGCAACAGCAGTTTAAGGTCATGGCCTCATTTATAACTTCCAATCAGTTAAGAGAAGGCAGTTATTTTCACAGGCCAGAGGAAACCGCCAGTAACTTCCAGTCAGTTGGAATTGGCTGCTGTCTATAAATTTCATAAATGAAGATGAAGCAAGGTTCCACAACCAACAATCCTTCTCAGGATCTCTCTATCATAGGAGTAGATTTAAATTAGAATAGCTTTCAAACTCTTTCCAGCAAACAATTTCCTTTCAATCTCGGTTTGTAATTGCTTAAGTTCGTGTGTGAAGTTCAAGCTTTTGTAGATTGCTTTTCCAAATCACGTTTAGTAATGTATTTCCTTCTCTTTTCATTTCAGTTTAATGCTTACATGTGTATTTCGTTTTTCTTTTGTGATATTCATGCTAGAACCTTGAGGAAAGAACCCTTTTTCCTTATTCAATCGCCTGAAATTCTAAGCATCAATTCGTAAGGGGTTGTGAACACACAATTTCAGGGCTAAACTTGGCCCTGGCACGCCCATAAAATCCATCGACCTAGGAAGACCACTTTTAGTGCAAACACCATTTTGGCATGCCCGGTGGGACCACTTAGGTGTCAATGTTGAAAAGAAATACTCGTGCAACTGGAAGTTCTCTGGAAGGACAGTAGCCTTCTAAAGAGGAGGTTCAACTTGAGGGAGTTCCAGGTAAGAGAATTTTCTATGTTAGAACTGGTCGGACAATTCCATCAAGGATACTGTCTAGGGATTTGTCGAGGCCGTGCAAGGCCTTGTGGCTTCAAGCAGTTCAATGATGGAGATTCTTAAAGAGTCTACTAAGAAAAATGAAATTTCAATGAAGAAGAATGAATTGGCTATGGCTTCTTTAACCAATGCCATTCAAATGCTTATAAATAGAATGCCACCACCTAGATAAAGGAGAAAAGAATGAGAGTCCCATGGACTTAAGTCAAGAAAAAATAGGTGGTATGAGTGAATAGCCTGAAGTTGAGATTTTGAATCATTCTCCTGAAATATCTTTCTTCAAGATAGAGGAAGATAAAGTTTATGTAGCCCCACCTTTTAGGACTGGTCAATTTGACCAACCTATGGTTGAAACTTCCCAGGGGGGAGGGGGCAAGAAGTCTAGTAATTTAAACGGCCAGGAAGTTTTAGGCCAAAACAATGTACAAAATCACACGTCTGTTTAAATCCCTAAGGGAAAAGAAGTGGTTGAAAGGATTGCAAATCCTTTATTCGAAAATGACTCCAGGCCTTATAAAGTCCAAACATCAATAGAGTCTATTAGAGGTCAGAAGAATATGTAGACTGTCCAGATTGTGCCAAATAACGGCTATTTCAGGCCAATGGAAACTAGTGAATGATGCATATCCTATGCCTATGATTTTACCATAAAATGTAGGCCAAGGGCATGGCCAAAGAAATTATGGAAATCCTCAGAACGGTCGAATCCGACCGTAATGAAGTTATGAATATGATTGAGCAATATGTTGGTCATTATCCAAATAGAAGAATTTGGAGGCCAATGTATAGAAAACCTTATTCGGAGTGGATAGATCAATGTAATGAATTTCTTAGAGGCTTCAGGTGTCCTGATTTTTTTTTTTGTTCTCTGGAGAAGAACGTCGTTCTACAATTAGACACGTTGGCAGATTTACAATCCAATGTGGGGAATTAGCAAACAATGAATTTTATAAGCTTAGGCTGTTTGGGAATTCCTTGACTGGCCCTGCTTTTGTTTGATATATTAACTTGCCTCCAAATTCTATTCATTCTTGGGGGAAAATGGAGGAGAGTTTTCATATGCAATTCTATCGATCTGAACCTGAGGTGACTACGGCAGATTTGTCTAGGTTTAGGCAAATGCCTGAGGAAACATCAGAGCAGTATATTGCTTGTTTTAAAAAGGCTAGAACAAGGTGTTTAGTGGTTTTACCTAGAATTTGTTAGGCTGGCTTAGAACGGCCTGAACCTTGAGTTAAGAAAAAAATTTGAGGGTGTTGAATTTGAGGATTTGTTTAAGTTATCAACCAGAGCCTCAAGGTATGAAAGATTGTTAAAAGAGGTTGATTAATATAATAGCTCTTCATATGGAACTTATTTTTAGGATCCCAACTATGAGATTGATCTTACAGAAATCATTGGCCAAAGGCCAATGGTATGCCCAGCTTTGCAAAGAAAGGACGTTGAGGTGCTTCCGCTAACAATAACAATGGCCAGGAGGAACCCAATGGAGATTGGAAAAAGGTACACCTTTGATATTTCAAAAGTAAGTGATATTTTTGATCATTTGTTGGCAGGGAAATACCTCAGAGTTCTGGAAGGACATAAGGTGCCAACTAATGAAGCCGAACATTACTGTAAGTGGCATGGGGTGAAATCTCATACTACAAACAACTGTGTAGTGTTTTGGAATCTTGTTCAAGATGGTATTAACCGTGGGATGTTGAAGTTTCCAAAAAGAAAGATGATATGGTAATAACTTCGGATCCTTTTCTAGAAGTGAATGTTACCTCGGTTGATTTGAGGAATTTCAAGTCGTTGATGATTTCTAGGCATAAAAATAAAAAATTTGTTCAAAAGCCTGAAATTAACCAGACTGGCCAATCTCATATTAAGGCTTCCCAGGGGGGAGGGGGCATGAAAAATAGGTGGCCTAATGATTGTAACGGCCTAGAAACTCAAGGTCGAAGGAAAATTTTATCAACTACTATAAGCCTAGACAATTGGAAGGATAAAAGGGAAAGAAGTATGGCCTATGGAGGGAACCTTGAACTTACTGGTTTGAGGAAAATCCAAGGCCGAATGGTCAACTCACTATGGAGCTTCTATCAAATATGCTTAGGCAAAAAATATCTCAGACCGATGTACAAATGTTGGTTGATTGAGATAAAATGCAATCTTCGGTTTGTAAGGCCGATGGTTTTAGAAGCACTTATGGAAATAATCATCTATTTCACACGATTTTGAATTCTGAATGGACTTGTGGAGGCCATCAGGATATGATGAAAATGAGATGGTTGATTAAGAAATCAGAATTTTACTGTCCAATGGAAATGGCCAAAACTGGTCATTTTGACCCAATAATTCTGTTTAAAAAGGGAATCACAAAGGCCTGAGAGAAACCAAAAAAATGTTACTTCGGTCTTTAAGACCGTAGAATTATCAAAATACTATAGAAACAATCTTAGGCCAAAGGAAATGGACATAATGTATCTTCGATCTTAGAGACTGAAAGATTAATTGTAGTAGACTTGTTTTTATAGGCTGACGAAAATGACTCTAATTTATTATTGTCAGGCCACGCACCAGGGGGTTTTCATCATCTATCTTTTCAAACCTTTTTCAAAAATAGATGATGAGGGGGTAAAGTGTTTCCGTTAAAATTGAATTTGGTAAGAAGCTTTGTGATTGGTCCATGTGGCTGGTAGAGGTATCATATTGGTTGGAGGTTTTAGCTTATAGCCAGATGATAGATAGCAAGGAACTTACATGTGCTGATTTTTAGTTGGCAACTGCTGTTGCTAACGTGGAGGAAAAATAGGGCATGAAGCATCATAGGCAATTGAAGCAGTCATGGGACAAGAAATGGGGCATAGAGGAGTTACAAACGTGTAAAGGAACAGACCTGATTGTGGGGAGATGGAGGTTGGTTTTCTACTAGAAGTGGAGTAGTTGCAATAGCAGTTTAAGGTCATGGCCTCATTTATAACTTCCAATCACTTAAGAGAAGGCAGTTATTTTCACAGGCCAGAGGAAACGCCAGTAACTTCTAGTCAATTGGAATTGGCTGCTGTCTATAAATTTCAGAAATGAAGATGAAGCAAGGGTTCCACAACCAACAATCCTTCTCAGGATCTCTCTATCATAAGAGTAGTTTTAAATTAGAATAGCTTTCAAACTCTTTCCAGCAAACAATTTCCTTCAATCTCGGTTTGTAATTGCTTGAGTTTGTGTGTGAAGTTCAAGCTTTTGTGGATTGCTTTTCCAAATCATGTTTGGTAATGTATTAATTTCCTTCTCTTTTCATTTCAGTTTAGTGCTTACATGTGTATTTCATTTTTCTTTTGTGATATTCACGCCAGAACCTTGAGGAAAGAACCCCTTTTTCCTTATTCAATCGCCTGAAATTCTAAGCATCAATTCGTAAGGGGTTGTGAATGCACAACTTAAGGCTAAACTTGGCCTTGGCACGCCCGCAAAGTCTATCGATCTAGGAAGACCACTTTTAGTGCGAATAGTTATCAACTACATAAAAGCATCCTCCCAAAATAGATTTTCCTATGAACCATGCAGTTTCAGAAGAGAAGAAACATGATCCATTTTTTGTAAAACGCAATGAGATTGAATGACCGCCTTGTATTAGGGGTGTTAATGGTTTTGGTTAAAATCGAGAACCAAACCAAACCAAACCGAACAGGGCGGTTTGGTTTGGTTTTTTTGTCATTAGGTTTGGTTATGGTTTTAATTTTAGAAAACCGAACTAAATTGGTTTGGTTTTGGTTTTCAATTTTAAAAAACCAAACCAAACCACACCAAAAAACCAAAAAAACCAAAAATATATTATATATATATATATATAAACTTAAAGTTTGACATATTGATATATGTCAATATGTTTCTATTTTGATACAATGTTTAATGTTTTTTTTTTTTTTTTTTGGTTGCTAATGTAATGCTTTTATTAAAAATGTTTTTATTTGGAGTTTGGCAAGCCATTTTTTTTTATTTTCAATTATTTGTTGCTACTTGATTGGTTAAAACCAAAACCGAACCGAACCAAACCGAAATTTTTCGGTTTGGTTTGGTTTGGTTTTTTCATAGTATGGTTTGGTTTTGGTTTGGTAGGAATAAAACCGAAGTGTAATGGTTTGGTTTGAAATTTCCCTTAAAACCGAACCAAACCGAACCATTAACACCCCTACCTTGTATACATTAAGGGAGGAATCATAAGCAAGTCCAGAGATACAAAAATTTGCTTCTATTCTATTGGGTGGTATTAGAATGTTCTTGCATTCTCCAATTGATGAGTTCCACAAGAAGGCGAAAATCCAAGCACGTATGAGTATCAGACCATTACAAGAACCGAGGATTTTAGCATGGGGAAATAGTCGCTCCTTGGAAGGACAATTGAGCTCTACTTGTTGACGATTCGAGGCTTCGCAGTCCACGGAAGTGAGAGAGATGGGTGAATGCGGCCTTTGACATAAGCCAATGACTCTATATCTCTGAATCTTCACAAGATTGAGGTGTGATTTACTAAACTGAGGATCAGAGATTAAAGAGTGCTATGCTTTGCATAAGGCCTTAAATCGTAGAAGAGACTTGACGGTTAGTCTGAGCACCGTCTCGCATGGAATGTAGGGAAAATTTGGTTAGGTTGGTTTGTTATTCTCTTTTTTCTCATTCTTGCTCTCGTCTTCTCTTCTATGCTTTGACTTTTCTCCTTTTTTTTTTTTTATGCTTTCTCACAGTTTCTATCGCACAAGCAATTTGGCTATTGACTGCTGTTTAGGTTTTACTATTAGGCTAGGGTTTTCACATTTTTAAAAAAAAAAAATAATCTTAAGCTCAAGAAAAACTTGTATGTAATTGTGACATGATTGATGTGGTATCACGGGTCAATGAGAATCAAGGAAAGTGAGATTGTCAGAGTATTTTTTTACCCCTATAATTGCAAATTGTTTAGCACTTATTGGCCTATGACACTGGCCATGAGTTATTCTCTTTTTCTCTCATTCTTGCTCTCATCCTCTCTTCCTGTGCTTTGACTTTCCCCTTTTTCTGATGCTTTCTCGCAGTTTCTAT
The DNA here is from genome assembly GCA_039720395.1 of Liquidambar formosana. NCBI lineage: Eukaryota > Viridiplantae > Streptophyta > Magnoliopsida > Saxifragales > Altingiaceae > Liquidambar > Liquidambar formosana. Next base: position 12,911,004 of record CM077825.1, on the reverse strand, counting down.
TGCACAAGCAATTTGGCTATCGACTGCTGTTTAGGTTTTACTACTACGGTTTTCACTTTTTTTTATCTTAAGCTCGAGAAAAACTCATATGTAATTATGACATGGTTGATGTGGTCTCATGGGTCAATGAGCTATATCAAGAGTCAAGGAAAGTGGGATTGTCAAAATACTTTTTGATCCCCATAATCCCAAATTGCTTCACTTCCTGATGTGGCTGGTGTTGGAAGACTCATTCTATAACCGCATGAATGAGAAAGATATTAAGGCTATAGGTCGGTTTGAGACATTGGGCTGGATAAGTTGGGTTGCGTTGTGTGAGGACTTTCTTGGGACGGGCTATATATATTGCCACCCCTAATTTTTATCAACACCTCTACTTAAATATTTTAATTTTTTAAGGTTTTATAAAAAAAATATAAAAGGTATTTATGAAAACCGATTGTGTTATCCATTAAAAATTAAACATCATTTTAAATGACTTTGTAGAAAAATGTTTTACCAAAATTTATCGTTTAAAGAGATTTTTTGACTATTAAAGAGGCCTAAGAGTTAAGTCATGTTATTTATACTAAATACTAATATATTAACTATTAAAAAACACCTCACTTTGAGTTTTTGCCTTTGGCCTCGCATTATATTGAGCTAACCTTGATTTTACCGTCAAGTACTTTATATATATTTTTACTAGCTGATCATTGATTCGATCGATTTACTACCAAAAGAGAATCCAATATGTTTTTACAGTACCCTTTTTAAATTCTTCCATATGTTTATGTCCACTTTTCTCTTTTTCATGTATAACCAAAGCCAATGGAAGGAAGTTTTATTGGGTCACTAGCACCAATGCTTTAAGTCAACTTTTTAGTCGTTATGTATATATCAAAATTTTCTTTTTTCATTCTTTTTCCTATGTGTAAAATAGGGAAGGAAGAGAAGTCATAAGATCACACATCAACATGATAACAAAAATATGATAAAAAAAAGTACCTTACAAGACTGAGAGGCATACTAAGACTTCCAAAAAAAAATAAAAATAAATAATATCATTTTTTTTTTAAAGTAGCAATCCTCCAATTTCATTTCCCACTCGGGCTTGATATTTGTAGATTTGAAATAGGCATAATTTAACACTACTCATGTATGAGGCTTGTATGTCAACAATTTGTCTCCTCGCCAGTCCATATTCTAATGCCTACACCATTTTTTTTTTCTCTTTGTCGGCCACTAAATTCATGCTCTGGGAAAGCACGTACGTTGACTGCAAAGCCCAAAAAATCAACTGACCAACAAAATCCAAAGTCGAACGTTAGGTATATGTCTACATTACACCTAACGTTCTTTTGGGCAGTAGTGTAAAGACTTGAAATTGAAAGGCTTTTCAGTGCACAAGTCAATCCCTCTCGCTCTGGTTTTCACTAAATTCACTTTTTCTCTCTAATTCACTCTCTTCCTTGCAAGGGCGGAGCTAGGATTTTAAATTGACCTGGGCTGGACTTAGAAACACAAATATATGTATATATAAAAACTAAACGAGTTTATAATTAATTTTTAACTTACGCATACATAACTATGTAAATATTCGACCAAAATGAAAGAAAATATATATTTAAGCATCAAATTGAAATTGAAAAGTACTAAAAAACAAAACAAAAAACAAAAAATGAACGTACCCTATTGAAGTTGCGTCCTACGGTTCTTCATAAAATAGAAATCATCTATTATTGAGTCTGAATCAATATTTTATGCAATTTCTTTTTCAATATAGAGAACCATAGAATCTGCCAAAAACTTATCTCCCATCTTGTTACGAATTGCAGATTTAACAAGTTTCATAACTGAAAATGCTCGTTCTGTAGTTGCAGTGGAAACAGGAAGAGTCAAAACAAGACGAATCAAGCTATCAATAAGATAGTAATCCTCTTGCTTCTCGGTTTCAATCAATCCTCTGCATAATTCAGAAATTGTAGACATATTTTGAAATTTATAATGATAAGGTACATCAATCTCATAATGTTGCAACTGAGATCTCAAATGATGCATATCTTCATTAGTGAAATCATCAAGATAAAATTTACTTGCAAGTCTACAAATATCATCAATTTTAAATGATTTAAAACCATCTCTAGGTTCCAAAGCCGTGCTAAGGTTAAGGAGTTCCACTGCCCCCTTGTTGAATTTGCTATTCAATTCCATCAACTGATAATCTATTGTTGCATTGAATATATCAATGTGGTAATAATGCTTGACTGAGATGTGGTCTTTTTCCTTACAAGAACGAACCCCTTTGTAGCGAGCATCCATATCAGGTATATCAATGCCGTTCTCTGTACAAATTGATGCCACAAACATAATGAGATTATCACAACCTTGTTGTCTCAAAGTTTGAAAGTTCTTTTGTATTTGAGACTTTCTCCATAGCATTTAAGATGTCTACAGATTTGTGTTGCAAGGCTTTACAAAGCAGATCAGTGAATTTTCATAATCTTATTCATTAAATACAAGATAAATAGAAATTCAAAGGACTTCATCGCCTTTAAAGCACCACCAGCTTATCCACGTATTGTCTGTGAGGATCCTTCCACAACCAAGTTGCTAAAAACTGTACATATTGCACTATACATATCTATCAAGCTGCAAATAGAATCATAATGAGAACTCCAACGGGTAGCTCCAGCACGATGCAAAGAACCCATCTGATTAGCCCCTCTACCCGTCTCACGTTCACCAGTAGCTACCATATTAGCAATTTCAATAGCTTAAGCAGATGGTAACTCTTGATGACGTTTGGGAGAAATACTAGCAAGATTGACAATACAAGTTAACTTTGAAAAGAATTCCCAAATAGAAATCTCATCTTGAGCAGCCGCAACTAATTCTAGTTGTGGTCGATGAGTAAAGCAATGTATATAATATGCACATGGACACTTCCTAAGAAATAGGGCCTGTAGTCCATTCCATGCACTACGCATATTGCTTGCACTATCATACCCTTGACTTCGCAGATTCTGAATTTGCAGATTGAAACGAGAGATGACATTTGATATCTCTTGTTTAAGAGTTGCTACAATTGTATCTGAAACATGCACAATCTCAAAAAAACACTCTCGTAAAAATCCATCAACATCAACAAATCTTAAGACAATGGCCATTTGTTCTGTATTAGATTCATCTTTTGCTTCATCAACAAGAATAGAGAATTTAGCATCTTTAACTTCATTACGGATCTTGTTTCTCACTTTGTTAGCAAAAATATGCAATCTCTTTTTGTATCATTGGTGAAGTGTACTTTGCATTTTTTGGAGCTTTTTCAAGGACAACATCATCAATATCAACTCTCAACTTTGCCACAAAATTTATTAATTCAATGAAATTGCTACGATTTTTGGAATCCTCAGATTCATCATGACTTCTTAAAGCACATGCTTGAAAAACAAGCCATCGAATGCTATCAATTGTTGTTGCTAGTTGTAACCTGCTCTTTTGAATTTCTTCTGTAGTTTGTGCATTGATTACTTTGTCAATATACCGAGTAACATTCTTCAAACCATTCACATATTCCATAGCATTGTTATGTGGTGATTGTGCACCTCCTACATGCGTCAAGAAGACACATCTATTACTATCATGAACTCTCTTCCAATATTTAAACCCTTCAACAGTAAAGACAGTCTGGTTTGGCCTTTCATTTTCAGAAAGATAGCATAGGAAAACAAAACACTGCATCCTTTGAAGGTGAATATTTTAACCAAGGAAATTCTTTAAACCAAGAGTATTAAAATCGACGAAATTGTTTTCCAAATTTAGTTGATAGATACTCTTGATGAAAAGGTTGATATGGCCCTGCTTTGATATACGCTCATCTAACCTTATCTCGTTTATTAACGGGATGTTGACAAATCGGAATGCGTAACCCTGGTTCCCATTGAAGAGAAGTATCATCTCTACTCTCAATCCATTTGACGAAGGGATAACATCCAAGATTAAAAAGGTCATTGAAAATATAGAGTATATTGAAAAAAAAATTAGTCACTTGGCTTGAGCAAAGAGGTTGGAAGAAAACCATCACAAAGTTTTCCAACAAGTTCTTTAGTAGATGAATCTGGTGTTTATTGTAGGGAGGCCGATAAAGAGGAGATTACTAAATTGCTGTTGTCAGATGATGCAAGTGACAACAGTACATGTGTGGTTACTATTGTTGGACTTGGTGGGGTTGGCAAGACAACTTTGGCTCAACTTCTTTACAATGATGAAAAAGTGAATGAATATTTTGATCTCAAAGCATGGGTTTGTGTTTCAAAAGAATTTGATGTTTTGAGAGAAACTAAAACAATTCTTGAGTCAGTTAATTCACAAGCTCATGCAAATGATGACCTTAATTTACTTCAAGTCAAATTGAAAGAGAGCTTGATGGGAAAGAAATTTCTAATTGTTTTAGATGATATTTGGAATGACAATTATGATGATTGGGACAAACTACGAACTCCTTTTGGAGTTGGAGACGAGGGAAGTAAAATTATTGTAACAACGCGCCATGAAAGTGTTGAATCAATCATGCATACTATTCCTACCCATCATCTGAAACAAATATCAGATGCAGCTAGCTGGTCGTTATTTGAAAAACATGCATTTGGTAATGAAAACCCCGATGCCCATCCAAACAAAGCAATAATTGGTAAAAAAATTGCTGAAAAATGTAAAGGCTTGCCTTTAGCTATAAAAACACTTTGGGCCCTGTTGTAGTCTAAGCCAAATGTGAAGGAATGGAATGATATATTGGAAAGCAACATATGGGAAATACCAAATGGCAAGATTCTTCCTGCTCTAAGATTAAGCTACCATCATCTTCCAACACATTTAAAACGATGTTTTGCTTATTGTTCTATATTTCCTAAGGACTACATGTTTGAAACAGAGAAGTTAGTTTTATTGTGGATGGGCGAAGGTTTCGTGTAGCAGCCAAAAAGCGATAAAAGAATGGAAGAGGTAGGTGATGAGTACCTTCGTGAACTATCGTCAAGGTCCTTTTTTCAACAATCAAGTGGCGATAAATTAGGTTTTGTAATGCATAACTTGATTAATGATTTAGCGCAATTTGTATCCGGAGAATTTTGTTATATATTGGTGGGCAACAAGTCACATCAAATTTCTGGAAAAGTTTGTCATTTTTCCTACTTCACGGAAGTTTACGATTCTTATAAAAAACTTGGGCCGTTTTGTGAAATCAAGTGTTTGCATACCTTCATACCATTTATACCACTATCGTTTAAATATTCTCCTATTCAATTAACTAATAAGGTTCTACATGATCTGTTGATGACGTTGAGCTGCTTAAGGGTGCTATCTTTGTTTGGTTATAAAAACATCACTAAGTTTCCAGATTCAATTGAGAATTTAAAGCAATTACGCTATCTCGACTTGTCTGGAACTGAAATCGAAAGGTTACTTGAAGAAATATGTACTCTTTACAACTTGCAAACATTGATGTTGTTAGATTGTAGTTCTCTCAGTGTATTACCTTCAGACATTGGAAAGCTAACTAACTTGCGTCATCATGATGCTAGTGGGACTAAGTTAACTGAGATGCCAATATAGATGAGTAGATTAAAAAGTATACAAACCTTGACTAGCTTTGTTGTGGGAAAACATGATGGATTAAGGGTTGGAGAGTTAAGGGAGTTTCAACATCTATAAGGGAGGCTTTCCCTTTTAAAGTTGCAAAATGTGGTTAATGCCATGGATGCCTGGGAGGCTAATTTGAAGGAAAAGGAGCACCTTGATGAATTACATTTAGAATAGAGTTTTGAAACTAACGATTCGCATCATGAAAGAGATGTACTTGACAAGTTACGACCTTCCACAAATTTGCAAAGACTCATCGTAAAATACTATGGTGGAACAAGTTTTCCAATTTGGTTGGGAGATCGTTCATTCAGTAATATGACAGTTTTGTGTCTTGAGGATTGTATGCACTGCTTGTCATTGCCACCACTTGGGCAGTTACCCTCTCTTATGAAACTCTCTATTAGGAGGATTAGCCTTATGGAGAGGGTGGATTTGGAGTTTTATGGGAGTGGATCTACTTCAATTAGACCATTCCAAAAATTGAAGACTCTAAAATTTGAAAAGATGTCAGAGTGGGAAGAATGGTCGTTTCTTGGAGTTGAAGGTGAAATATTTCCTAGCCTTGGGGTGCTCATTATTCTAGTCTGTCCCAAGTTCAGGGGGGACTTACCTAGCCACCTTCCTTTCTTGAATGAGCTTGTTATTTCCAACTGCTATCAGCTCGAGGCATCGATTCCAAATGATGCGACGTCAATGCGTAGATTGAAGTTAAAAAGATGAAAGGAGGTGGTTTTGGGTAGCATCGCTGATCGTGCCTCACTTGAATCCTTGCACTTACTTGGAATCCGTGAGCCTTTCACATCGCCTGTCAACCTTGATATGCTGAATTCCCTGTTTCACGGCCTAACCTTTCTTAAAGATTTAAAGATGGGTGAGTGTTCCACAAGTCTTTTGTTATTTCCAGAAACAGGGTTACCGTCCATGCTTCAATCTCTCACAATCTACTTCTGTTTTACTGAAACTTCCTTTCCAGAAGGGATGCTCCACCTTTGCACTCGTCTTCGATCTCTCAAAATCGACTCCTGTCCTCGTCTCAAGTCCTTTTCTAGAGGCGGTCTACCCACTACATTGAAAACTCTCTCTATTGGTGGTTGTGAGAAATTAGAGTTGGACCTACCTAAGGCTAAGGAGACGCCCAACTACTACGCATCCCTCGAAAGTCTGTCCCTATCCAGTAGTTGTGATTCACTCAAATCCTTTCCGTTAGGGTTATTCCCAAAGCTTAATTATCTTTATGTCTGGGATTGTAAGAATCTGGATTCCCTTTGTATTTCAGAGGAGGGAATTCACGACTATCTCACATCTCTCAACAACTTGAATATTCATTCGTGCCCTAAATTTGTATCTTTTCCCAAAGGAGGATTGCCCACTGCCAACCTTACATCCTTCTTTGTCTTCAACTGCAAAAATCTCAAATCGTTGCCTGAAAACATGCACACGCTACTCCCATCCCTTCAAGAATTGAAAATACGGCTATGTCCATAACTTGAGTCGTTTCCGGAAGGGGGTTTGCCCTCCAACCTCATACAGCTAGAAGTCCGTTATTGCGACAAACTCATAGCCTGCCGGATGGACTGGGGTTTGCATACACTGTGTCACACCCCATTTTTGCACCACCTTACTAGGGCTCATCATTTCATGCATGTTTGTGTTTGGTTTTTAAGTCTAGTCACTTGCATTAGGTTTCTAGAGTCACAAGGACAATGGATATGAATTTTGGTTCAATTCGGAGTTGATCTTAAGGGATAATAAGAGCTTTTGTGACTTAAGGGGCATAATTGTCTTTTAAGTCACAAACTTTTCTTTTGACCTTGAAATGATCTCCAAATTGTCAATTGGAGTTCATATGGATGCATAGGAGGTATTTCTAGGTTCAATTTGATAAATCAATGGCTCGGGATTAAAATGGCTCAATACAGTTCAAGATTGGTTAATTGACCCTCCTTTGGGTTAGCTCTAATTGACTCATAATTACCAACCAAATCTTTTCAAATTGACTTTCATTAGTCATCATTTTACCCCCAAAAGTGTTTTATGAAGTTCAATTTTGATATGGAAAGTGTTTGGTTTGACCCTATGTGCATGCCTATGCTTAGTAAAGGTAGAGCATAGTGGTCAACCGCCTTGTTCAAACCTAACCATGCCCCCATGGTTAGTGGCTTTCACCGTAAAATGTTCAAAAACATATTCCTCATCGAAACACGGTCGTTTTGGCTTTTGTTTCATCAAAATCGGAGTTCATTTGGCCCTTGAAACACTTCTAGAAGCATTGAGAGTCAAAATAGGAGAAAAATCCGAAGTGGGCTTGGGTGACCACCCAGCCCCGGGCGGCTAGCCGCCTGGGCCCAGGTGGCTAGGCCCTGGTGGTCACCCGAGAGCACTTTCCTAATTGCTCTATGTTTCCTTGCTGAAGCGGATTCCTCCCTATTTTGACGTACAAGGGCTCTTTTGGACGAGTTTCCTTCTAATTTTTGGTAACTTCTGAGTTACTTAAGCCCCAAGGGGGTCTCTAATAGCCCTTGGATTAATTATTAGGGTTTTAATCCTAGCTATTGGTTAATCCTAATTGAAGTCTATAAATACCCCCTATGCTTCAGCACAATGGGGAGCCACTTTATGCCTAAAAACTTAAGTGTTTGAGAGAGAATAAGAGAGAGAGACTTGAAGGAGAGCTGGAGTTCTTGCTGTAGCCTTGAAGAATATTGATTGAAGTCATCCACAAGAGCAAGAGAGAGTTCATACAGCAGCAAGGAAGGCTCTTCCCAAAGTATTCCTCTTTTCTGTTCAAGCTTAAACAAAGGTATCATGTAGGATAGCTCTATTGCATGTAAGGCTTATGATTTCTACCATGAATTGAAGTTTCTATTAGTTAATACATGTGATATTGATGATGTTCATGATGAGTTTTGCATGCTTTAGAGTTAGTTCATAGGTTCCAATGCATAGTTATGATTCTTGTGTTTCTGTTGTCCTTGTTCTAGGATAGTGATATTGCATGTTAGAGTTAGGTTTCTTGTCATGTTTTATTGCTTTAGTTAATTAATGTGCATGGTTTAGGTTCTGTTTAGTTTTATTTTAGCATGTTTAGAGTTGGTTTTGTATGTTTTTAAGCATATTTGTGAGTTTAGGGTTTTAGAGTCCTTGTTTTGTGTTAGTTTTCATACAGCATGTTAAAGTAGGTCTTTTCATTGGTTTTTCTTCATGTTTGCTGTATATGTTTTTCATATGGAGTAAATATGATATTTTTGCATGCATGTTAGTTCGTTCTAGGGTTTTTATGCATGATATGGTTCTAGGATTGTGTTAGGGCTTATGAAAGTTTGCTGTTTTTGCTGTTAGCATGATTAGTGGATAATTTTAGGCCTTAGTATTATTCTGTCCAGATTTGCATGTTAGTGTTTTTGCATGGTTTTGAGCACTTGTAATGGTGCAAATAGGTGTGGTAATTGTCCCATGGCAAATAGGGCTGCCAATGCTTGAAATGGCTAATGCTTGGAGCTATTGCGCTCAGGTAAGCGGGTATGAAGGTGCCCCAATTCACCTCTCTTCCTTAACTCTTTCTCTTCTCCCTCCTAGGGTTAATTTTTAATACAAGTCTATGATTTAAATTAAGGGTTTCCTTAACCAACAAAATTCTGTTTTTATCAAGGTTTCTATTTTGTGGAATTTTCCTAATTTCAAACTTGGTTTATCTATCATATTCAACTCTTTTTCAAGTAAGGAAACCTAGGGTTTTTACCATAGGTTTATATTAGGATTTAACCCTAGTTCTATTCGAACTACGTGGACTTTGATCCATGTATTTCGTTGCATGGTACGTAGGCACTCTTTGTGAGGCTCAAGTCCGTTCTAGGATCCAAGTATCCTAGGTTTTTTTTTGTATTTTATTTTCTGTTTTTATTTGTTTATTGTGCATGGATGATTGGATGAAAAATATGATATGCATGCTGTCTTGTGATGATATATGATGATTTGTGTGTTGAAAAGATCTTAATTTAGCCCAAATAAACCGAGAGACCGAAAGGGTGACATGGGTGCCTATAAGTTTTGCCTAGAACCTTCCCATGTCATAACTTAGCCTCCGAATCCCCAGTTTTCTTTGGTTTCCAAAAGACTTGTTTTCGCCTTTCCTTTTTAAGTATGGGGTCATTCAAATTGTTTTCTTAAAACAAACTGTTTTTAGGGTTTTCCTTGTTTCCTTTAAAAAATGAGGTGACGACTCCTTTCCTTTTTCTTTTTCAAACAAACTAATCTTTCCGTCAATCCCTCGTGGGCCCAATTTCCGGGGTTCACAGTTTGGCAACTCCGCTGGGGATTTGTGGGTTAGACTTTATAAAGTTTAATTGGGCTAGGTTAATTTCTTATGTTTAATTAAAATCAATCACATTGCATCCGCTTGATTGTGTGCTTTCATTTATTGCATTGTGTGCGCAAACTCTTGCATGCTAGGATCGATGTCCCTCGATGTATCCTTGCCAACGATCGGCCTAGTTTCAACCTTGGTTTTCTTGATTCCAAGTGTTGGGGCGAAAGCTATCAACCTCTCTTGCCTAGTACCCTTGGGCTTGCCCTTGGGTATATTAAATGAGTTAATCACGTACTGCTGTACCCACGCGGCATTCCTGATGCCACATGTGGTTAGGTATAAGGATTGCTCAAGCAAGTGAAGGACCCCAGCCTACCCTCTTTTAGTTCATGTAGTGGGCCTTGTAGGACATTATGGTCTCACCTTTATGCACCCACAATTGTTTGTAATGATGCTATGCCGTGTTTGTGGTGTGAGGCTTTATATCTTATGCCCTTAACATAGACCTTTAAACCCCAACCTTCGTTAAGGTCATGGGTTAGGAGGAATAAATTAAGGAAATAGGATGTAAAGCTATGTTTGTGATGTGCTAGTCCTAGGGGATTAATTAAACCTAATCGAAGGACTCTATACCTTATTCTTTTAAACATACCCTTAATCCATGACCCTTGTAAAGGTAATTGGATAAAAGGAATGAATTAATTGAACATGGTGTAAAGACTGAGTTCATTAAGGAAAATATGGAGGTTTAGGACAAGTCCTTAGGCTAAAGGTTAAAACTTTTTTATCCAGAGACGTGCTGGCTTGGATCCGCAATCCGCAAGGGCGTCTAGTGAGTGTTGAATCTACCCATCAGACAGACATGGCCGATGAAAGAACTAGTGAGGGGCACTTTGACCTTGAGGCTTGCCTGAAAGCCATCATGGCCAAGCTTGACCATACCGCCGAGACATCCGATACCGCATTGAAAATGGTTCAAGAGAACCAACAGAAGATGGCGGATCTTGAACAAAATGGCTCTAAGGCCCATTCCTCGGGTATACCTCATGGGGCTGGCACCGAAGAGGGACCTCAATCTAATGAGAACACCAAGACAAGGGGGGAAAGTAGCTCGAAACCTGTGGTCACCAACCTAGAAGGGGAAACCAAAAGGAAAAGTTTTAGTAGTGATTCCGTGTTAGCTAGCAAGGTAGAAGCATTGGAGAGAACTATAAAAGGAATTCGTAGAGCCGATGACATGGTTGATGTGCGGACTTTATCTCTGTTTCCAACGGCTCGTATTCCATTGCAATTCAAGATGCCGAAGTTAGAAAAGTTCGATGGGACAGGTTGCCCTAAGACTTACTTGAAGATGTATGTGCAAGCTATGCACCCTCGAGGGGCCACCGACGAGCTTTTAGCTCAAATGTTCCATGAAACCTTGGCCACTTCCGCTTTGAAATGGTTCTTGTCCTTGGATGAGAATAGAACCCGGACTTAGGAAGACATATGCAATGAGTTCTTGGAGTACTACAAATACAACACAGAAGTGGATGTTACTCGAAGGGACCTGGAAACTACCAAGCAAGGAGCTCATGAAACCTTCTCCGCTTACATTACAAGGTGGAGACAAAAGGCGTCGAGAATGACGGATAGGCCAAATGAGGAGGACCAAATTCAGCTGGTGGTTAAGAACTTGCTGCTCGTGTATCACAAGCACCTATTTGCCCACTATTTCCCAAATTTCAAAGCTCTCATTGGGGCTGGCACGCAGGTTGAAGATGCTATCAATGATGGGACAATCAAAACTGAGGAAGTGAGGAGTCGCAAGACAAACTTTACTGGGAAGAACAATGCCGAGGTCAACACCATAACTCAACCCATCCAACCCTTCTCTCTCAATGATGTCAACCCACCTCGCCATTTCACCGACCTATTCATGCCACTCAAAAGAGTCCTTGAAAAGCTCATAAGCCGTGACCTACTAAAGCCGCTTGACCCAAGACCCCCACCAAATCCCTTACCCAAGAACTACAACGAGAATGAGTACTGCAAGTACCACCAATCCAAAGGCCATGCCACCAATCGTTGTGTTCGCCTTCGCCATCAAGTCCAAGACCTCATTGACAAACAAGTCATCTCACCACCAACCCATCCAAATGTCACTCGTAATCCTCTCCCATCTCATAACAACACACCCCCACCTAACCCCATAAATGCCATTGGGGTTGAATCCTCACGCCCTCGCCGTCCCATAAGACAATACACTTCACTCCCCATGACCTTAACCCGTCTTTTCACCATTTGCCACAATAACAGCCTTATCATGCCACTTCCACCAAAGCCAAGGCCATCAACCCCTCACCAATATTGCCAATACCATCGTGCACCCGGCCATGACACCGAGGCTTGTTCTATACTAAAGAAGATCATTCAAGACCTCATTGACCAAAAGGTTTTGTTGTTGCTAAAGAAATCTATCCAACAAGAGCTGAAAGAAAGATATGAAGTAGGGGATCCTCAGGTTGGCCTATTAGGTGAATCGTCGGGGAAATTTGATTACTATGTGCTGTACTCAAGCCCTATCAGATGAGCCGATAGTCCCTACAGGTTGGGATGACTTGCCAACAGAAATGGAGAGCATTGACATGATAGAATGGGATGACTTAATGAATGACTCCGAGGAAGTCCATGACATATGGGCTAGTGATGATGAGTTAGACCATATAACCAGAGGGGGTCGCCATTTCAAGCCTTCCCACCTAGAGTCTGAAAATCCGTTGGAAGATTTGGAAGGGCAAAGGCGTCCTAGCTTGTAAGAAGAAGAGGATGAAGTGCTTAGGCAGCTGAAAAAGACCAATGCCAACATCACTATTTGGGGCTTACTCATGGCCTCGCACAAGCACAGACAGACCGTGTTAAAACTGCTGAATCATATACAAGTGCCCGTTGACACATCCCCCGAGGGATTGGTACACTTGGTGAATCCAACCCCCAAGAACTCAACCATCGTGTTCACCGATGTGGACCTACCCAAAAGCGGGCCAAGCCATTCTCAAGCCCTTTATGTGACCGTTGACACTATGGGGAAGAGGGTTCCTACCGTCCTTATCGACAATGGGTCTGCACTGAATGTATGTCCTCTCCGAACTGCTACTGTTTTGGGTTTGGGACCCACCGATTTTACGCCATCTGGGCAGACTGTAAGAGCTTATGACAACACCCGTCGCGAAGTAATAGGGGTAGTTACTTTACCTTTTATCATGGGACCCACTGAATTTAGGGTGGAATTCCAAGTGTTGGATGTGCCGTCATGTTTCAACTTGCTATTGGGCCGACCTTGGATCCATCCCGCTGGGGCTGTGCCATCTTCACTCCATCAAAAGGTGAAGTTTCCTCATGAAAGAGCCATAGTAACACTTCAAGGGGACTATGAATTGAAACTCGCAGGTGTGCCTATATGTGAGATACAACCAGAATCAGCAGCAGTACCACTATCTGGGTTTGACTATGTCCAATGCATTGAGAAAGAACTTGAGAAGGGTGAATTAATACCCTTGGACTTTTGCCCCCATGGCAACTTGCATGTTGGTGAAATCATGAGAAGAATGAGTTTCTTTCTAAGCATGGGGCTAGGGCGTCGCCAACAAGGGATCCCTGAGTTTGTTCAGAGTCGAGTCACCTCATATACTTTTGGGCTAGGATATGAGCCCTCTAGAAATGATCATGCAGAAATGCTAAGGAAGAATAAGGAGAAAGTAAGAGCCAAAGCCGAGGGAAGGGTGCCAGACCTGAGAATCTCACCATATCGACCTACTTTGAATGGTTACTTCGTCAAAGAGGGGGATGATTTTCTATATTGCGGGTTTCCAAAACCCACCTTTGACCAAGCTACCAAGATCCGAGTTCCGGGTTTTGAAATCTTCTTCACCGAATGGTATCCAATCACAGCTAAAATGGTGGATGATGAAGCCATCAATGATGAGTTCTGGGAAAAGAAAGAGGAGGACTGGGTAGAGAACCTTGATGCAGGGGCTATAACTGAAATGTTCTAAGATATGATTCTCACCGTGGAAGACTCGACTATTGAAGAACTCCAAGGTTCGTCCATTAGCCATGCTACCATGCCACTCCTGAATTGGTACCTTGAATGTGGTGTCATTGCGGAGATCCATGAAGAAGAAGATCTTGGCCTACCTGATAGCAGCTTGTAGGTGTCTTAGTTTAGTAATATTTCCCTAATTCAATAAGATGTATCTACTTAACTCACCTTGTGGAGTCATAGTATTGATACAGATTTGTTTGTTTTTCTTCTTTTGTGTGTCATTCCTACTATTCCTAGTCAATAAAGTGTGCTTTTTTCCTCTATATATGCAGTGTCTCTTTTCTCTCCTCTATGGATATTTATGGCATGGATATAGATCCTAGGAACGATGTCCCCCCAGAGCTCGTTGAGCAAAGGAAAAGGGGCGTCACCGAACCTAATATGGATGAACTGTAATCAATCAACTTAAGAACGAATGAATTGCCAAGAATAGTTAAAATTGGGAAAACCCTCTCCCCCATTGAAAAAGAAAAGATGATCTCCCTCTTGAAAGCCAACATTATGGCTTTTGCATGGTCTTATGAAGACATGCCTGGCATTGACCCCGATATTATGCAACACTATATCCCCACTAATTCCCTAAAGAAGCCGGTAAAGCAGAAACTCAGAAGATTAAAACCAGAATGGGCTCTAAAAGTAAAAGAAGAGGTAACTAAACAACTAGACGCGGGTTTCCTCCAAGTTGTGGAGTACCCGAGTGGTTGTCGAATATAGTGCCTGTGCCTAAAAAAGATGGGAAAGTGAGGATGTGTGTCGATTTCCGAGATCTCAACGCCGCGAGCCCCAAGAATATAGTGCCTGTGCCTAAAAAAGATGGGAAAGTGAGGATGTGTGTAGATAGCACAGTGGGACATGCACTCCTCTCCTTCATGGACGGATTCTCCGGGTATAACTAGATAAAGATGGAGCCTCAAGACATGGAGAAAACAGCCTTTATCACGCAATAGGGAACGTACTGTTACAAGGTAATGCCTTTTGGCTTAAGAAATACTGGGGCTACTTACCAAAGAGCAACAATGACCTTATTGCATGATATGATCCATAAGGAAGTCGAGGTTTATGTCGATGATATGATTGTGAAGTCCGTGGATAGAGAAGGGCATTTCAAGGCACTAGAGAAATTCCTAGAGCGAGCAAAGAAGTACAATCTCCGTTTAAACCCACAGAAGTGCGCTTTTGGTGTCACTGCAGGCAAGCTATTGGGATTCATGATCACTCAGAGGGGCATCGAAGTGGACCTAGGGAAGATAAAAGCTATTGTGGAGATGGAGCCGCCTAGCACTGAGAAGCAGATCCGGGGTTTTCTGGGAAGAGTTCAATACATAAGTCGATTCATTGCCAACTTGACCATGGTTTGCGAACCAATCTTCAAATTGCTTAAGAAAGGTGTGCCAAAAGTATGGAACGAAGAATGCTAAGAGGCCTTTGAGACCATTAAGAGATACTTGAGCAATCCTCCAATCTTAGTTCCCCCACGGCAAGGTGCACCGCTCTTGTTATACTTAACGGTCACCGAAACCGCGACGGGAGCTATGTTAGCTCAATATCTCGAAGGGTCTACAAAGGAGAATGCCATTTATTATCTAAGCAAGAAAATGACAACTATGAAGTAAAGTACAATGCAATTGAAAAGGCTTGTGTGGCACTAGTATGGGCGACGCAGAAACTCCGACACTACATGATGTCCTTCGAAGTGTTCTTGATAAGTCGCATGGACCCATTAAAGTACCTTGTAGAAAGGCCGTTATTTTCATTTAGAACTGCTCGATGGTCAATTCTCCTCAACGAATTTGACATCAAGTACGTGAATCAGAAGTCTATCAAGGGAAGCGTCATCGCAGACTACCTAGCTAGCTGTCCTGTGTCATCATCCGCTCCGTTCAACGATCAGTTCCCAGACGAGGATGTGCTAGAGATTGGTAGAAAAACTTGGAGAGTATACTTCGATGGGGCAGCCAATAAGAAAGGTTATGGGATAGGAGTCTTGTTGGTCTCACCTGAAGAGGTGTTTACACCGTTGGCGATCAAGCTAGGTTTTGAAGCTACCAACAACATTGCTGAATATGAGGCCTGTATCCTAGCATTGGAAGCGGCACTTGAATTGGGGATCAAAGAATTGGAAGTGTTCGGGGACTCGGCGCTAATCATTTGTTAAATAAAAGGGGAATGGAAAACTCGAGATGAGAAGCTGTTGCCCTACCATGCCTATCTGGAAGCTCTAACCAAGGAGTTCTCAGAGATAGAGTTCAACTACCTTTCAAGAAACAAGAACCAGTTCGCCGATGCCTTGGCGACCCTAGCATCCATGGTGGAGATACCTGAAGGAGGAAATGTAAAGCCGTTAGTGATAGAATGCCGAGACAAGCCCGTGTACTATTGTGCAATCCGAGGAGGAGAAGTAAATAATGGCCACCCGTGGTTCCATGACATAAAGAAGTTCATTGAAGAAAGGGAGTACCCAGAAGGAGTATCTCGTATTGACAGAAAAACCCTAAGGCGGCTAGCAAGTCACTATGTACTTTGTGGAGGAAAGCTATATCGGAGATCATACGACTGGATCCACCTACTGTGTGTCACCGAGGAGGAAGCCGAGCATCTGATTAAAGAAATCTATGAAGGGATAGGGGCTCCGCACATGAACGGCTATATGTTGGCTAAGAAAATCATGAGGCTAGGCTATTATTGGTCTACCATGGAAAGAGATTGCCACGCACATGTCAAGAAGTGCCACAAATGCCAACTGTTCGCTAGTAGACAACATTTGCCTTCTATGCTTTTAACAAGTATGTCATCACCATGGCCATTCGCAGTATGGGGGATAGATATCATCGGACAAATCAAGCCAAAGGCGTCAAATGGGCATGAATACATCCTGGTTGCCATCGATTATTTCACTAAGTGGGTGGAAGCAGCGTCCTTCAAGACCTTGAATTCCAAGAAGGTAGCACAGTTCATACAGCACAGCATCATCTATCGATATGGGGTACCGCATGAAGTTATCTCAGACAATGGCCAGCACTTTCAGAAAGAAACCCATGAGCTCTTGGAAAAGTATGGCATAGTTCACCATCTGTTGTCACCATACCGTCCTCAGACTAATGGAGCAGTGGAAGCAGCTAACAAGAATATCAAGAAGATACTACAGAAGACTGCGGACTCACACACAGACTGGCATGAGAAGTTGCCATTGGCTCTATGGGGTTACAGAACATCAATAAGGTCGTTAACAGGGGCTACCCCTTACTCTCTAGTTTATGGAATGGAGGCCGTGTTGCCAGTTGAATTGGAGGTTCCTTCACTAAGGGTTGCCGTGGAGAGCCAGATAATAGAAGTGGACTGGGTTAAGAGCCGCTATGATGAGTTAGCTTTGCTGGATGAAAGGCGTTTAAGGGCGCTGTATCATGTTCAGGGGTATCAACAGAGAATTGCCAGAGCATTCAACAAGCATGTCAAAGATCGAGGTCTAAAGAAAGGGGATGTAGTGCTGAAAGAAATCAGAGCTCCAGTGTTCGATCCGCGAGGGAAATTCAAGCCAAGTTGGGGTGGACCATACATCATCAAAGAGATATTGCCAGCAGGGGCTGTTCGCCTCATGGATTTAGATAGAATTGAGTTCGCTCGTCCAACTAATTTGGATCAATTGAAAAAATATCATGTTTGAGGCCTGCTAGGTTGAAAACCCGTAAGGGCGGCCTAGGCAAAAGTTAAGGCATGAGAACTACATAAGACCTGATTCTCCATTCAAAAACAAAAAAAAAAAAAAGCAAAAAAAAGAAAAAAATCATGGAGATACGTATGCAACCCATAAAGTTACCTTAGGTGCGGTCTAAATCAAACAACAAAATCCCAAATTTAATTTATTATTGGCAATTTATTCAAAACTAAAATTGATTGACATAGAAATTCATTAGTATTAAGTAAAAGAACTATAAAAGTGCCATAAAAATCCTATTCTATTAAGTCTTCAATTCTTCTTGGGCTTCTTTGTAGCTCGTTTTCCAGCTTTCTTCTTCTCCCTTTCGTGTCTTCTTTTCTTCCTCAAGTCGTGTTCGTAAGCTGCTGTCACTGCTTCCATAATATCTTCTCTGCAGGGTCCAAGTTCGTTATTCTTGATAAGTCCAAAAATCCTTTCTCTTCGAGTAGTCTCTCTCTCACCTAAATTGCTTTTCAACCATTCCTTATACTCGGGGCTCATCATATATGGACCATCAGTATTCGTAGCTTGAGTTAGTGTCAGCTTGCTAGGCCATCGATCCTTCGCCCAAATCACTACAGAAAGACCCGCAGGCACCACAGGATAGTCACCTTTCAAGGAAATGGGTATGGTTTACATGGCACCCATTTGACGAAGAACCCTTGAAGGCCAATAGAAAGAAGTAGACCTCAGTCCTATGAGTCTCACCATTGCACATCCAGAAGTTCGTAGAAGCACTCGTTCATTGCAGCCCCATATGAAGACGAACCACTTGATATTCCTCCATGAAAGGGTTTGGAAGTAACCTAGCCAATCCCTTAATGAGAACTTTCCAGGCAACTCAATGTAGCGAAGGCAGTAATACTGAGGCTTGTATGGTGTAATGACAGTGGGTGATAAGAAATTCAGCCTTTCAAGTAACCACATTTGCAGCAAAATGGGGCTACCTCCTAAAAGAACCTTTGGGTCCTCATGAGTTTTATCCAAGCTATTCAGGGTTTCAGCTAATACCATGGGAATCAGGTTATGGCCCTTGGCAAGGAGAGGAATCAACTCACAAATTTGTATGGGAACATGTGGAGTACCAGTTGAAATAAGGAAACGACCAATGAGGCAAAAGGCAAGAGCATGCTTAATAGGAAAGGTAAATTTCAGAATACCTTTACTATCATAAGCCAAAAAAGAGGTTGCCAATTTCATCAAGTCAACCATATAATCCTTTACAAATGTGGAGGCATACTGTTGGTGAATCCCAAGTAGGTTGGAAAAAGAAGTAAGAAAGCTTGGGCGAGGAGTAGGGAGTATGAAAGGACCTACCGGTGAAACTCCATACAACGAGCAGAATTCTTCCATGGTTGGGCACAGTTCTTCAGAGTTGAAGCAGAACACATGAATTTGGGGATCCCAAACATATGTAGCAGCAGTCAAGAGGTTCGTTTCAAGCTTTACATGCCTCAAGGAGAGGAATGGATCCAAGCCAAAGCACTTGAACTCAGATTTTGCTTCAGCACTCATAACTCTCAAAAACTCTCCTAAAAATTTGTCTAGAGCCTCCATAATTTCTAATGAATGAATACGAGTAGGTTTAGGAACCTCTTTGATGTGTTTTTATAGGGAAAAGGTCACAAATCCAAGTTCAAATAGGAGAAAACCCGTAAGAATAGGAAGTTTCCTATTCAAAGTGGGATTTCCGCTTCGGGCTTGGGTGACCACCCAGGCCTGGGCGGCTAGCCACCTGGGCTTGGGCGGCTAGCCGCCCAGCCCCGAGTGGTCACCCGAGGCCATTTTCCTATTTTGCCCAGTTTTGCCTATTTTTTACCCTATTTGACCCCTATATGGTTATGTGACCTTGGGAAGCTTATTTTGAGCTTATTTTTGCACAAACACATGAGTAAATCACCACAATAGAATTCCAAAAGTCTTATACAAAGTACCAAAGCAAGTGTTCAAAGAAAGGTTACAAAGCATAAAGAAGGATGTTTCATTCATTCACAAAGCAAGAGGTTAAGCTAAGCTAATGATCTCCTGTGGTTCTTCTCTTTCTACTTAACTCGCCTCTACCACGGCCAGCATGAGGATTCCTTTGGGGTGGCATTGGTTGTGGTGGACGCAGTGTGGAGACCTGTTGCAAAGAAATCGATTAATAAAGGAAGGATTGTGCTTTTAACTCCTATGATTAGAATGAACAAAAGGGAATGTCTTACAGTGGGATTTAGTCGCCCCTCTAGCACAGAGTTTGCCAAACTCATCCTAACAAGGTCCCGCCTTAATCCCTCGCTGAGTTCAAGGCACTCATGTGCGTACTCTCGGGGAACCTAAAAAATGAACATGGTTAATAAATGATGAAAGAGGTTCTAAGGGAGGCAAAGGTTTAGAGCTTACATGCTCGTAGCTCGAGTCAATCTTGGGGACCTCATCAAAAGCAGGGCGGGTAATGTCAGTCCTCATGAACTCCAACCCATTGCATAGGTTCACTTGCTAGTAGAGAACTGGGAGAGGCGGTTGTGCCATTCCCCCCATCTCATAATCTTCATCCCCATGAGTCATGCCTGTGGAGGACGCTATTGTGGAACTATGTCCACAAGCTTGCCGGCCCTGCAATAAACAAATTATTTAAGAGGATTGTTTGCATAAATCGATAATTGAAAAAA
This sequence comes from Liquidambar formosana, assembly GCA_039720395.1. NCBI lineage: Eukaryota > Viridiplantae > Streptophyta > Magnoliopsida > Saxifragales > Altingiaceae > Liquidambar > Liquidambar formosana. Next base: position 12,890,647 of record CM077825.1, on the reverse strand, counting down.
TGGGATAGAAACTCACCCCTTGAGGTGGGAAGCCAATGACTCTAGGGCGCATCAGAAATTGATTGCAAAAAGTCATGTAGTCAGTATTGGGCGAGGTGAACTCCTCGGCATCCCATCCAGTCAGAGAGTCAGTGTGCCTCATGTTCATGGGAGGCAAGACAGGGGTAAGAGCGGCATCCACTCATCCTTTCACCTGCCTAAGGACACGCTCCCCTAAATACTAGTATCGCCCTGAGGGACCCTCAAAGAGTACCCTCTTCCCAGTCAACTCTAAATAGGACACACACCTCCTAGGCAGCCTGCCTTCCCACAGTCCCCATGGGCTCCACTCTACCTGTTGAATTTGAGAAAATGATGAGCAAGATAATAAAAAAATGAATGGAAGAAAAGAATGAGGAAGGTGGATTACCATGTCAGCATTTAGGCTCGCCAAGTACGCCCTTGCATGGGCGTAGTCATGCCTATTGGGGGCACGCATGGCTATCTTGTTGGGAGCATAGTTCCCAAGTATAGGCCATTCTTGTATCTCATTATCCAGGGTGGGGCGGCACAGTCCCAGGTATTCATAGTACCATATCTATCAAAATTCAAGAAAAGCATTAAAATTAAGTCAAGTTTGAGAGGAATTTAAAAATTAAACATTTTTACTTACCTCCCAAACAAATGGAAGCCCACAAAAATTCTTGGAAACACCTCGGGACATGTCAGACATGGATCTGTACATGGTGGCTAGTGCTGCCCCTCCCCAGTTATACTTCCCCATCTTGTTCACATCCACCATGGAAGCAAGATAGCCCAATTGTGCCATGTCATTGGCACCAACAAAGAGAGTGCAAGAGAGCATATAGATCATGAATGCCCTAGCTATGCACTCGGGAGCCACTCCCACACCTTCTACTTGGTTGGCAAAATTCTTGAATAGCCATGTCCTCCTAACACCGCGTGAGCCCGCCTCAATATCCATCCCCAACATAGTGAGGAGATAAGCACTATCCGTGTTGGCATCCCCGTAGAATTCCAACCTCTTTCCTTTGAGGCTTAAACTGGTGATGATTGAAAAATCCTTGGGAGTCATGGTCATCTTCCCAAAGCTAAAGTGGAAGGTGTTGGTGGTATCCCACCATAATTCAGCTAAGGCGAGGAGAGCTTGTCTATCCCATTGTTCATTCCATAGGGAGTCAAGAAACCAACTAAAACCCGCCTTCTTTATGAAGTCTCTTGCGGAAGGTTGGGTATGTTCCATATGCTTCCACCACCCAATAAGATTCTTTATCGAAGACCTTGTGCGTAGGTCTTGGAAGTTGGGCCAATCAAGAAGAATGATTCACCTAGTTAGTGTAAAAATCATATGCAAGCATTGATAATTGGCTTTTCAAAAACTAAGTCTTTTAGTTCATGAATAAGTAAACCTTGCTTTGAAAGTTTATGAAAACATTGGTTTCATTCTTCAAACTCATGATCATTGGTAAACCATGCATTCCAAGACCATGGAAACATGGATTTGTCAAAGAAAATAGCAAGCAAACTTTGTTTTCCAAAGTGGTTTTTTAAGGAAAAAAATAAGCAAACCTTGTTCATGAAAACATGGGTTTTTCAAAAATATAGCAAACTTTGTTTTTCAAAGTTCATGAAAATGCTTGGTTTTGTTTCTAAAATCAATTAGAAATGATTGCCTATGATTTTGCCTTGCAATACACATCAATTTTACAAAGATTGGATGAATTTTCATCATTCAAGCATTTTATCAAACACTTGGTGGGCACTATTCACCAAGCTTTCAAATTGAATTCTTTTCACATCCAATCCTTGCCAAAATCAATGGACATTGCAAACATTACTAGGAATACTCATAGAGAGTTCATGGGAATGCATTTCAATCAACAAAAATGAAAATTTCAAAGAAAAGTTCAAAATGGGTAAGCTTACCTCTTGCTTGGAATGGAGAAAAGAGAGATGATTCCTTGGTTCTAGAAGCAATTTCTCTTGAGGAACATCATATATTGGTGCCTTGTATCTACTCTTTGAGTCAAGGAATGGATACTTTGAAGTGGAGTCTTCATTTGGATCCATGGTGGATGAACTAGCTTGTTTTGAGCAAAAATGGGTTTAATGGGTTTTTGATTTGCAAAGTGCTGCAAATTTCTTGTTTTTGATGTGAAATTGGGTGCTAATGATGCTATTTCATATGTATGAATCCCTCTTGAAGTGTGGATTTGAATGCCTTTGGGTGTTGGAGTGATTTTGCAAAATGGGGTAAGCTTCCTAGAGAGAGAAGCTCTCAATTTTCGGGTTGGGTTGAATGGGGGGTATGAATAGTGCCCCTTCCATTTTAAAAACCCAGATTTTTCAGCACATGGCTCGGGTAACCACCCAAGCCTTGGGCGGCTAGCCACCAGGGCCTGGGCGGCTAGCCTCCCGAGGCCTGGTGGTCACCCAAGCCACTTTGTTTTGGCTTTCTCCCTCGCTTTGTCTCGCCTTAGCGCGTGATCAAACCCTCTTCCAAATGAGATATTCAACACCTTTTGAGCTTAAAATCAATCAAATTTCACCTAAAAATCAATTCTTTGAATTGATTTTATATTCAAAAGGGTTGAATATATTTCCCCTATGCTATGCCAACTCAAGTGACAATGTGTTAAGTCACTTTCCTCTTGCACCATGCTTGTTCTATCTTGATAAATTGATTATATATCCTCATTTCAAATCTTGATTTTCCATCCCACTTGGTCGAATATATTCATCGCTTGAATATGTTGTTCCATTTCAAAAGTGTATTCACCCTTTGAATATGCTTCTCAGTTCCAAATCCTTATTATCTATCTTACTTGGTTAAATATATTCATCACTTGAATATATTTCTCCATTTCAATGGTGTGTTCATCACTTGAACATACTTGTCACTCACTTGGTTAAATATATCCATCGCTTGAATATATTTCTCCATTTCAATAGTGTGTTCATCACTTGAACATACTTGTCACTCACTTGGTTAAATATATCCATCGCTTGGATATATTTCTCCATTTCAATGGTGTGTTCATCAGTTGAACATACTTGTCACTCACTTGGTTAAATATATCCATCGCTTGGATATATTTCTCCATTTCAATGGTGTGTTCATCACTTGAACATACTTGTCACTCACTTGGTTAAATATATCTATCGCTTGGATATATTTCTCATTTCAATGGTATGTTCATCACTTGAACATACTTGTCACTTACTTGGTTAAATATATTCATCACTTGGATATATTTCTCCATTTCAATGGTATACTCATCACTTGAGTATACTTCTCAGTCTTTTTCAATCACTTGGTTAAGTATATCCATCGCTTGGATATACTTCTCCATTTCAATGGTGTGTTCATCACTTGAACATACTTCTCAGATTACTTATCACTCACTTGGTTAAATATATTCATCACTTGAATATATTTCTCCATTTCAATGGTGTGTTCATTACTTGAACATACTTGTCACTCACTTGGTTAAATATATCCATCGCTTGGATATATTTCTCCATTTCAATGGTGTACTCATCACTTGAGTACACTTCTCAGATCATTTGTCAATCACTTCGTTAAGTATATTCATCGCTTGAATATATTTCTCCATTTCAATGGTATGTTCATCACTTGAACATACTTATCACTCACTTGGTTAAATATATTCATCACTTGAATATATTTCTCCATTTCAATGGTGTGTTCATCACTTGAACATACTTGTCACTTACTTGGTTAAATATATCCATCGCTTGGATATATTTCTCCATTTCAATGGTATACTCATCACTTGAGTATACTTCTCAGTCTTTGTCAATCACTTGGTTAAGTATATTCATCGCTTGAATATATTTCTCCATTTCAATGGTATGTTCATCACTTGAACATACTTGTCACTCACTTAGTTAAATATATTCATCACTTGAATATATTTCTCCATTTCAATGGTGTGTTCATCACTTAAACATACTTGTCACTTACTTGGTTAAATATATTCATCACTTGGATATATTTCTCCATTTCAATGGTATGCTCATCACTTGAGTATACTTCTCAGACCTTTTGTCACTTACTTGGTTAAATATATTCATCACTTGAATATATTTCTCCATTTCAATGGTGTGTTCATCACTTGAACATACTTGTCACTTACTTGGTTAAATATATTCATCACTTGAATATATTTCTCCATTTCAATGGTATACTCATCACTTGAGTATACTTCTCAGTTTTTTTCAATCACTTGGTTAAATATATTCGTGACCTGAATATATTTCTCCATTTCAAAAGTGTACTCATCACTTGAGTATACTTCTCAGTCTCTTTTCACTACTTGGTTAAATATATTCGTGACCTGAATATATTTCTCCATTTTAGAAGTGTACTCATCACTTGAGTATACTTCTCAGTCTCTTTTCACTACTTGGTTAAATATATTCGTGACCTGAATATATTTCTCCATTTCAAAAGTGTACTTATCACTTGAGTATACTTCTCAGTCTCTTTTCACTACTTGGTTAAATATATTCGTGACTTGAATATATTTCTCCATTTCAAAGGTATGTTCATCACTTGAATGTACTTCTCAGCATCTTTTCACTACTTGGTTAAATATATTCGTGACCTGAATATATTTCTCCATTTCAAAAGTACACTCATCACTTGAGTATACTTCTCAGATCTCATTCTCAATCACTTGGTTAAATATATTTGTGACTAGAATATATTTCTCCATTTCAAAAGTATGTTCATTCGTAGTAGTTTGAATATGCTTCTCTTGTCAATCATCAACCCCCAGTGGTTTAAGTATACTCATGACTTGAGTACACTTCTTTATTCCAGTCTCAGGATTTCAACCCCTATCATTATTGATACAGTGTGTGATTTCTCCAGGTTTTTTGGCAAAAATGGGTTGTTCTTTATCATTGGTTCACAAGTGTAACTTGTTCGCCAATGAGGGGCTTCTGTCACACCCCATTTTTGCACCACCTTACTAGGGCTCATCATTTCATGCATGTTTTTGTTTGGTTTTTAAGTCTAGTCACTTGCATTAGGTTCCTAGAATCACAAAGACAATGGATATGAATTTTGGTTCAATTCGGAGTTGATCTTGAGGGATAATAAGAGCTTTTGTGACTTGAGGGGCATAATTGTCTTTTAAGTCACAAACTTTTCTTTTGACCTTGAAATGATCTCCAAATTGTCAATTGGAGTTCATATGGATGCATAGGAGGTATTTCTAGGTTCAATTTGATAAATCAATGGCTCGGGATTAAAATGGCTCAATACAGTTCAAGATTGGTTAATTGACCCTCCTTTGGGTTAGCTCTAATTGACTCACAATTACCAACCAAATCTTTTCAAATTGACTTTCATTAGTCATCATTTTACCCCTAAAAGTGTTTTATGAAGTTCAATTTTGATATGGAAAGTGTTTGGTTTGACCCTATGTGCATGCCTATGCTTAGCAAAGGTAGAGCATAGTGGTTAACTGCCTTGTTCAAACCTAACTATGCCCCCATGGTTAGTGGCTTTCACCCTAAAATGTTCAAAAACATATTCCTCATTGAAACACGGTCGTTTTGGCTTTTGTTTCATCAAAATCGGAGTTCATTTGGCCCTTGAAACACTTCTAGAAGCATTGAGAGTCAAAATAGGAGAAAAATCCGAAGTGGGCTTGGGTGACCACCCAGCCCCGGGCGGCTAGCCGCCTGGGCCCAGGTGGCTAGCCGCCTAGGCCCTGGTGGTCACCCGAGAGCACTTTCCTAATTGCTCTATGTTTCCTTGCTGAAGCGGATTCCTCCCTATTTTGATGTACAAGGGCTCTTTTGGACGAGTTTCCTTCTAATTTTTGGTAACTTCTGAGTTACTTAAGCCCCAAGGGGGTCTCTAATAGCCCTTGGATTAATTATTAGGGTTTTAATCCCAGCCATTGGTTAATCCTAATTGAAGTCTATAAATACCCCCTATGCTTCAGCACAATGGGGAGCCACTTTATGCCTAAAAACTTAAGTGTTTGAGAGAGAATAAGAGAGAGAGACTTGAAGGAGAGCTGGAGTTCTTGCTGTAGCCTTGAAGAATATTGATTGAAGTCATCCACAAGAGCAAGAGGGAGTTCATACAGCAGCAAGGAAGGCTCTTCCCAAGGTATTCCTCTTTTCTGTTCAAGCTTAAACAAAGGTATCATGTAGGATAGCTCTATTGCATGTAAGGCTTATGATTTCTACCATGAATTGAAGTTTCTATTAGTTAATACATGTGATATTGATGATATTCATGATGAGTTTTGCATGCTTTAGAGTTAGTTCATAGGTTCCAATGCATAGTTATGATTCTTGTGTTTCTGTTGTCCTTGTTCTAGGATAGTGATATTGCATGTTAGTGTTAGGTTTCTTGTCATGTTTTATTGCTTTAGTTAATTAATGTGCATGGTTTAGGTTCTGTTTAGTTTTATTTTAGCATGTTTAGAGTTGGTTTTGTATGTTTTTAAGCATATTTGTGAGTTTAGGGTTTTAGAGTCCTTGTTTTGTGTTAGTTTTCATACAGCATGTTAAAGTAGGTCTTTTCATTGGTTTTTCTTCATGTTTGCTGTATATGTTTTTCATATGGAGTAAATATGATATTTTTGCATGCATGTTAGTTCGTTCTAGGGTTTTTATGCATGATATGGTTTTAGGATTGTGTTAGGGCTTATGAAAGTTTGCTGTTTTTGCTGTTAGCATGATTAGTGGATAATTTTAGGCCTTAGTATTATTCTGTCCAGATTTGCATGTTAGTGTTTTTGCATGGTTTTGAGCACTTGTAAGGGTGCAAATAGGTGTGGTAATTGTCCCATGGCAAATAGGGCTGCCAATGCTTGAAATGGCTAATGCTTGGAGCTATTGTGCTCAGGTAAACGGGTATGAAGGTGCCCTAATTCACGTCTCTTCCTTAACTCTTTCTCTTCTCCCTCCTAGGGTTAATTTTTAATACAAGTCTATGGTTTAAATCAAGGGTTTCCTTAACCAACAAAATTCTGTTTTTATCAAGGTTTCCATTTTGTGGAATTTTCCTAATTTCAAACTTAGTTTATCTATCATATTCAACTCTTTTTCAAGTAAGGAAACCTAGGGTTTTTACCATAGGTTTATATTAGGATTTAACCCTAGTTCTATTCAAACTACGTGAACTTTGATCCATGTATTTCGTTGCATGGTACGTAGGCGCTCTTTGTGAGGCTCAAGTCCGTTCTAGGATCCAAGTATCCTAGGTTTTTTTTTTGTATTTTATTTTCTGTTTTTATTTGTTTATTGTGCATGAATGATTGGATGAAAAATATGATATGCATGCTGTCTTGTGATGATATATGATGATTTGTGTGTTGAAAAGATCTTAATTTAGCCCAAATAAACCGAGAGACCGAAAGGGTGACATGGGTGCCTATAGGCTTTGCCTAGAACCTTCCCATGTCATAACTTAGCCTCTGAATCCCCAGTTTTCTTTGGTTTCCAAAAGACTTGTTTTCGCCTTTCCTTTTTAAGTATGGGGTCATTCAAATTGTTTTCTTAAAACAAACTGTTTTTAGGGTTTTCCTTGTTTCCTTTAAAAAATGAGGTGGCGACTCCTTTCCTTTTTCTTTTTCAAACAAACTAATCTTTTCGTCAATCCCTCGTGGGCCCAATTTCTGGGGTTCACACACTGGCGTCTGTCAAACATCTTCAAATTAGAGGATGCAAAGAAGTGGATTCATTTCCAGAGAAGTGGCTGCTACCCTCGGCTCTTACTATTGCAATCTTCTTATTCCCAAATCTGAAACGCCTGGACAAGAGGGGGTTTCAACACCTCACCTCTCTTCAAAAACTGCATATTTGGGACTGCCCTCGGCTCCAGTCCTTGCCAGAAGAGGGGCTGCCTGCCTCCCTTTAATTGCTTAGTATCCAGAAATGTCCGTTAGTGGAACAAAGGTGCCAAAGGGAGAAAGGAGAAGAGTGGCCCAAGATTGCTCACATTCCCTGCATTGTGATCGATTGGAAACTAATTTCATGAGCGATATAAAGTCTAAATGACTCTATCTCACATCCCTGCGTTCTCACATTCAGGTACTTTTTCTACGCTTAAATTAATATAATTCTACCTGATTTACTATTAATCTGATTCGTCTTTTATTCATTTTGTATTTGTTTATGCTTTTCCCTGCATAAATTCTTTACAAAGGGTGGTCCTCTGCATTTCATTGTCTTTGCTTAATTCCTTAACGAATTTTTTTCCTCTGCATTTCATTTCTAAGAATCCGATTTTGTTATCTACATCTAACATCTGCTAATACATACAGAATGCTTGAATCGTACATTTCTTGCTTGGTCCACGTCTTAAACAAAGCTTTCTTATGATATGCAATCTTCTAAATCTCAGATTCATGCACAAGAAGGGTTTTTAAGACCTTAGCCCTCTTGAAATAAACAGAGATGAAGAACTGTTTTCAACTCCATTCCATCCCAGAAGTGGGGCTGTCTACCTCCCTTTCCTTTTACAGCATTTGGAAATGCACTTTGCTGGAACTCATAAAACCTCCACAGAAGGCCCAAGATTCCCATCCCCTGCAACAAGATTGTTGAGGAAATGATCTTATGAGCCAAGTCTAGATGAGTCTACCCTGTTGTGAGCGCCACGCCCTGCACCACATAGCTCGAGAATACGCATTAGCCTCAAAGGACTAACACGGAGAGGAGTCGCCACCCAATAATGGGAACGAGTGAACCCTAGCAGGGTCTAGCTCGTCATAACCAGAGATTCGAGTTCGGAGCTAGGGTACGCAGCTGGGAAGGTGTTAGGCACCCAGCCACGCCCGGTCGAAACCGGCCCCCACACATGATTAGTGGCTTTAATTAATTTAATGTCTAATCAAAATTGACCCTATTCATTCAACCACAGCAGCACGCAAATCATGATGATATGATGGAAACAAGAGATATAAAACAAACATAAAGAAATGACCATGCAAATTAATTAACTATCATAATAAATACAGTAAAGAGAGAAACTGTCTGCCGAGGTAAGGTGCGTACGCATCATTGATTGGTGCGTACGCACCACTGATATATGCGTACGCACCTAATAGGCATTTCACGCAGAATCACAGAACTCACATATCAGTCTACATCATGCATCCTTAATAAAATAAAATATACAGAAAATAAATATGAATATGAATATAAACTAAACCTAAATCATGCTAATCATGCTTTAGACAGAAAAATAAAATAAAATAAAATAAAAGAAGAACTAGAATCCAAAGCTAAGTTAAACTAAACTTACCAACTTTATGCTTGTTCGTGGCCCCTCAGGTCTTTGGATTGAATCAAATCAACACGAATCCTCCTTTTCGTCAAAGTGGTATCACAGCAAAGAGATCAAAACTCACTCAACTTTGAAAAGAAATAGAAAACAAAAGAGAACAAGAGAAAAGAAAAGTGATTTTCGTCCCTTTTCAACAGCAGAAACTTCAATCGCGTTTTTGAGTATGAAAACGTTGGAATTGGACAAAACTCGTGAAATGTAAAGTTGTAGAGAATTGAATTATCTTTCTAACAAGACCAATTTCATCAAATTCCGACTTCGGATGAAAAAGTTATGATTAAAATACGACTGCTGGTTTCAGAAAATCTGCTGCTAAATTATGACGAATTTCACTCCCTCTAAACCCTCTTCTCCTCCCATTATCTCTAAGGCATTAAAAGAGTATTTGTAGCTGAAATCTGGAGTTTCCCTTTCCTTCCTAGACTAGGTTTCTCAAGAGAATAATCAAAAGGTATTTTATAATGATAAAAGACTTCTAATCTGAATAGGAAAAGGAAATTGTCTTTTGTAAAAATTGGGAGACTGACCGCTAACACGCATGCACATGTATCGTATGTGCGTACACACACTCATCACATATGTACACGTGTTAGTGGCATGATAAAAATGGCTAATTTAATAAAATAATTTTCTTTTCATTTTAACCAAAAATCCCATGCTGTGATTCACACTAATTCCGAAAGGATAATCCGTAAATAATCACATTAAACTCATCATCAGGGCCACGGGACTTAAGATGACAACCGGTACAAAATGGGGTGTCTACAGTTGCCCCTCTTTTGGCTGAGTTTTGCATTGCAATACGAAAGTCAAAAGCCTAAAAAGACAAACCATTTACCAGTTGGCAACTTAAAGTCCACACACACACACATGCAATAAGGTCGTGCCAGCCTCAGCTGACTACCTACGTACTCCTCAGAGATCAGACCTAGCGTAGTTCATGCAAAATGATGGGGCACTCAGTAAGTAATTTCTCGAAACTACCAACCGAAAAAGATTAATATGGAAATTTTATTCCTTTCCTGGGGAATAAACAAGAGGTTTCATCCCTTTCCCGGGGAATGAATAAGAAAACACTAATAATAGAAACTTTATCCATTTCCCTGTGGATAAAGGTATAATCCCTTTCCCTGTGGATTACAAACAAACATAGAAGATCCTTTTACCTATGGATCACAAGCAAACAAAGAAGACCCCTTTTCCTGTGGGTCACAAGCAAATAGAGAAGACCCCTTTTCCCGTGGGTCACAAGCATAAAAATAGTGATAAAGTGCCCCTAAAGGCAAGTTAGAATTCTATCTAGAAATCAAACCCAAAGGTGTCCATCTGGACAAGCATGAACTCTATATAGAGTTCAAACCCAAAAAACAATGATAAGGTGCCTCGCAAGGCGAGTAAGAATTCTATCTAGAATTCAAACCCAAAGGTGCCCATCTGGACAGGCAGGAACTCTATCTAGAGTTCAAACCCAAAAATAGCAATAAGATGCCTCGCAAAGCGAGTAAGAATTCTATCTAGAATTCAAACCCAAAGGTGTCCATCTGGACAGGCAGGAACTCTATCTAGAGTTCAAACCCAAAAACAGCAATAAGATGCCTCATAAGGCGAGTAAGAATTCTATCTAGAATTCAAACCCAAAAGTGTCCATCTGGACAGGCAGGAACTCTATCTAGAGTTCAAACCCAAAAACAATAATAAGGTGCCTCACAAGGCGAGTAAGAATTCTATCTAGAATTCAAACCCAACGACCATGAATGCGGCAGACTAGCCAAGTAATTAATAGAGAATATATCATGAGAAAGACCTCATCCCTTTCATAGGGAATGCACATGAAAATATCCAATCACTCAAATGCATATAGATGCAGACCCTACTTTAAGGAATAAACGACAAGAACAAACCCTAGTCTAAGGGATGAACAAAAACATGACTCACAGAATAAGCCCAAGAAGAGAAGACTCTCAAGACACAGTAAGGAGGAAGTTGAGTCATGAAATCACAAAGGATAATCTTTGAAATGTTCTTTTACTTCAGGACACAATCCTCACAGGGTTCACCTTGCCCTTTGCTCAAAGTTCTTCCTTCTATTTTTATCATTCTTTTTTCACTTTTTCATTTTCTCCCATGCCCTAACTTTTGCCTAGGCCGCCCTTTCGGGTTTTCAACCTAGCAGGCGTTCTCTTTCTTATTTCTTATTCAATTCAAACCAATGTGATATTCACCCACTAATGACCCCATCAGCATCTCCAAAAGATTATTTCCACTATCATACTTCTCAGCGGCCTTGAATTTCTTGAAACTTTCTTCATAACATGGTAAACATTAATAAAGTGCTAATCTTTCTTTTTGAATTATCAATGGTTCAAATTTTTAACACATGAGTCTTTTGCACATGCCCCTTGCATGAACAATGATGTGGCTGCACCTCTAAAGGTTGCCTACGTACCCAATAAGGGATCAAGCCTTACGTAGTTCATCGATACTTGAATAACTTCAATCAATCAGAGAGGACTTTTATTTGGACTGTAATGTAGGCTTTAGGCTCTAGGCTCATGAAAGAAGGGATGACAAAGTCTCAAATTTAATTCCAATGGGTTCCTATCTGTCAAGAATTACTTCATCAATGCTCATTTTATTTTCCAACTTGGCACTTCACTTGCTATTTCACTTTTACATCTTTTCTTTCTTTTCTTTTCTTTTTTTTTTTTCTTCTTTTTTCTTTTTTGTTTTTCTCAATTTTTTTTTTTCATCTTTCTTTCTATTTCAATGGTTTATACACCACTCTTTCTTTCAAACAAACATCTCTTTAAAATTTGCCCCTAGTGTAGGGGGTAATCCTTGACAAGGGTATCAAAAAGGAAGATCTTCAGGCTCAACATGGCTAGCAAGGGATTTTTCTTTTCTTTCGAAGGATAGCAGAAATGATGGCCTCTCTTCATTTTGATTTCCATTGTTCGCAGTTCAAGCATTAAAAGGGCAAGTATATTAACTCATGTGCTAGAAAAGCAAACTATAACAAACCCTTGAGAAAGAAAGCAATAAATTAATGAAAACCATTCATTGATAATCAAAAGAAACAATCATACCAAAATAATTATCCCAACATAATTGTTCCAAACCATAAAAATCCAACCAAAATAACCAATTATTCAAATAATGTCTTAAAGCCATGGAAACTAAAAGAAACTAAGCAATCCTCTACTTTCAGACCCACTACGTCCCATTTGCATATGGAGGTGGCATGGCGTGGTGGTTTGGGAGTGGATTCGTCACTGTATTTGGTTCTTCTGGCCTAGGAAGCTTCCCTGAATCGATCATATCCTGAATGGTGTGGCGAAGACGACCGCACCTATCTGTGTGATGACCATTACTCTGGTGAAAATCACAATACTCGTTCGCATTGTAGTTCGGTGCCGACTTGTTGATAGGAGTAGGCTCCAGCGGCTTCAGCTTTCCTCTTTTTACTAAATTCCGAAGGGCTGTAGATAGAGACACACCAAGTGAAGAGAACTCCCTAGGTCCACTACGAGGATTAACTGCATTAACCTCATTAGCTTTGTTGCCATTACTTGCATTCGAGCTGCCAAATCCATACGTGCGCTTCTTCCCATCATTCTTATCAATTAGCCCACTATCCATGCCATCCTCAACCTGTATACCAGCATCGTACAAGTCTTCAAAGGTCCTCAATGGAATAGGCATCAATGGTCTTCCAAAAGCTGGTAGAAGGTTCTTCACAATCATGCGCACCTGATCCTTCTCAGTTGGACGATTGGGCATTTTAACAGCTTTAGCCCTCCACCTCATTAAGAACTCAGAGAATGTCTCATTACTCTTCTGCTTTGTAGTCTCCAAATCTCGCAGAGTTACATCGAGTTGGGCATTGTAGTTGTAATGGTGCACGAACTCCATTGCTAGTTCCTTCCAGTCTCGGGTCTTTGCAATGTCCAAAGAAAGGTACCAATTCATAGCATCGCCATTAAGGGTCCTTGGAAAACAATGCACAATCTGCTCTTCAGAAAGCCCTATAGGTTTCATCGCCAGAATGTACTGCTTCAAATGATTGCGAGGATTACCAGTCCCATCAAACACATCCATCTTAGGCATTTTGAATTTTAGGGGTAGTTGGACGTCAGGAAATGGACATAATTCATCCATGTCTAACATGTACTCTTCAACACCTTGAGACTTCCTCAAAATGGTCTTCATCTTTTCCACCTCAGCAGAAATGTCTTGCACCTCTTTTCCCTTCTTCTTGGTTTCAGCTTCCTTCTTCTCAGATTCAGCTTCTTTCTTCTTAGATTCAGCTTCTTTCTTCTTATAGTAGTCCTCTTTATCTTCTTTATTAAAGATGAAATCTTCATCCTCCACCTCATCTTTGGATTCTTCTTTAGTTGCTTGTTTACCCTGGCTGACTTCAATCTTTTGGAGTCTTTCTAAAACAGGCGCCATTGACCTTTCCATCATCTTTGCCATCATCTCTTCCAATCTCTTCACCAAATCTTGTTCAGTAGCCATTGCAACAGTTTGGGTAACTTCTACTTTTTCTAACCTCCCAGACGGATTACGGACCCAAGTTGGTTGTGTAGGATTCCCTTTAGAAGCAATGATTGGTTACCCCTGCAAAGAATATTCCTTATAAAGGCCATTTACCATGATTATCCATAATAATTTCACATCAATTCATCCAAACATGCCTCTAGAATAAAGCCCATCAAAGACTAGAGAATTAAACCAAAAAAGGAACCTAGACACACTTAGAACAAGACTCAAAGACCTAAAAGGAAAAAATGAAAGTAGACATAAACTCCTAAAATGACAACTGAAGACTTAGACATGAGACATGATAACAACATGCAAAACCAAAAAAGAAAAGATGTAAACCCTAGATGAATGGGCCTAATGCCCCTAAGATGGACCAACAACAAGACCATACAAAAAAGAAGAAAACTCAACTAACCCTCATACCCCTAAACTGAAAGACTCTAATAAATGAGACGCCCTTAGGAAAAAGAGATGGACCTAAAATCATGAGAGAAAGCCCAACATAGAATCGGATTAATGACACATGAAGCCAAGGGTATCACACTGGGTTCAACCAACCAAAGTCTATTCGTTTTTCGCATCTAGGCCCATTACAATATCCACACATTCTTCCACTCTCATTTGGATCTAAGCCCATATTTTCTTTTTGATTTCTTTGATTTTTGATTTTTGATTTTTGATTTTTTTTTTTTTGATTTTTTGATTTTTGATTTTTGATTTTTGATTTTTTTTTTTTTTTTTTTTTTTTTTGGGCTTGGACCCAATTACAAAATCACACACCTCACTTCTCAATTGGGCCTAGACTTGAAAAAGAGAATAGACAATGATGGGCCTTGCCCCTAAGTCCAAACATTATGGGCCTAATATACAAATGCAACATGACATGCAAAGTGACACACATTCAAACAGGGCTATGCAAAGGTTGGTGGGGTAACTAGTGGTGTTGGTTAATGGGGTACTTCTCCTTCAAGGGCCACCCAAGCTAGGGCACTCAAAGAGTGGCCCGTTAGCGTACTCACTAGCTTATCACAGGCTAGTGGCACAGGCTGTGGGTTGATGATGCCAACTTCCAGTAACCATAGGCCCGAATGGGACCCAGTACCTTTCATCAGACTGTCATCGGGGGTAATGGGTGGTAGTGCGCGTGTGTGCAATTTTGGTCTTTTCCAATTAAACAATTTAAATTAAGTAAAGCCATAAATCACTATACGGAATCTAGCTCTCTATCCCCAGTGGAGTCGCCACTGTGAGCGCCACGCCCTGCACCACATAGCTCGAGAATACGCATTAGCCTCAAAGGACTAACACGGAGAGGAGTCGCCACCCAATAATGGGAACGAGTGAACCCTAGCAGGGTCTAGCTCGTCATAACCAGAGATTCGAGTTCGGAGCTAGGGTACGCAGCTGGGAAGGTGTTAGGCACCCAGCCACGCCCGGTCGAAACCGGCCCCCACACATGATTAGTGGCTTTAATTAATTTAATGTCTAATCAAAATTGACCCTATTCATTCAACCACAGCAGCACGCAAATCATGATGATATGATGGAAACAAGAGATATAAAACAAACATAAAGAAATGACCATGCAAATTAATTAACTATCATAATAAATACAGTAAAGAGAGAAACTGTCTGCCGTGGTAAGGTGCGTACGCATCATTGATTGGTGCGTACGCACCACTGATATATGCGTACGCACCTAATAAGCATTTCACGCAGAATCACAGAACTCACATATCAGTCTACATCATGCATCCTTAATAAAATAAAATATACAGAAAATAAATATGAATATGAATATAAACTAAACCTAAATCATGCTAATCATGCTTTAGACAGAAAAATAAAATAAAATAAAATAAAAGAAGAACTAGAATCCAAAGCTAAGTTAAACTAAATTTACCAACTTTATGCTTGTTCGTGGCCCCTCAGGTCTTTGGATTGAATCAAATCAACACGAATCCTCCTTTTCGTCAAAGTGGTATCACAGCAAAGAGATCAAAACTCACTCAACTTTGAAAAGAAATAGAAAACAAAAGAGAACAAGAGAAAAGAAAAGTGATTTTCGTCCCTTTTCAACAGCAGAAACTTCAATCGCGTTTTTGAGTATGAAAACGTTGGAATTGGACAAAACTCGTGAAATGTAAAGTTGTAGAGAATTGAATTATCTTTCTAACAAGACCAATTTCATCAAATTCCGACTTCGGATGAAAAAGTTATGATTAAAATACGACTGCTGGTTTCAGAAAATCTGCTGCTAAATTATGACGAATTTCACTCCCTCTAAACCCTCTTCTCCTCCCATTATCTCTAAGGCATTAAAAGAGTATTTGTAGCTGAAATCTGGAGTTTCCCTTTCCTTCCTAGACTAGGTTTCTCAAGAGAATAATCAAAAGGTATTTTATAATGATAAAAGACTTCTAATCTGAATAGGAAAAGGAAATTGTCTTTTGTAAAAATTGGGAGACTGACCGCTAACACGCATGCACATGTATCGTATGTGCGTACACACACTCATCACATATGTACACGTGTTAGTGGCATGATAAAAATGGCTAATTTAATAAAATAATTTTCTTTTCATTTTAACCAAAAATCCCATGCTGTGATTCACACTAATTCCGAAAGGATAATCCGTAAATAATCACATTAAACTCATCATCAGGGCCACGGGACTTAAGATGACAACCGGTACAAAATGGGGTGTCTACACCTGTCCTGACACTTTTTTTTTTTTTTTTTTGTTTGTTAATCAGCAAATAAGTTATATAATAGAAGGAGAAGGGGTGATCAAATCTCCTTCGCTAACCTCCGCAAGAAGAATAGAACATGGAAGGGAAGTGATTGGGATTGGTCCAAAAATATTACAATAAGCTGCCCATTGGGCTAAAGCATGGGTTGCTCTATTAGCATCCCTAGGAACTAATCTAACTACCTAGGACTGGAATCTAGAGAGTATGAAACAAGCATCCAATGTGAAAGGCTTAAGCACCCAATTCGAAGTGGCATTCCAATCTAAAAGGGGCTTCAAAAAAGTGGCAGCATCTCCCTCCAAATCCCATCAAGACCTTGCATGAGAGCTTTAGACAAACCAAAGCACAAGGCCTTAGCTTCAACAACTTCTGGATCAGTATGAGAATCCTTGGATGTCCAAGTAAACAGGAAAGCACCTGTATGATCCTTTGCAACAGCGCTAATATCAACATTCAACTTGAGCCAAGGGAGAGGGGGGAGCAACCAGGCAGGGGAGGGTCTGGCCATAGGAAGGGGGGCAATGGCAACAAAATGTTCATTAGCCACTATAGAGATATGATCAAGAATGCCTTTATGGTCCACCACCAACTCATCATGAATGACTTTGTTACGCATAAACCAAATGGTATCCATGAGGACTGCTGCAAAAATCAGGAAGAACTGAGCATCCTTCAAAGGCAGATCCAAGCTAGGGCCATTAGAGAATAAGGTGAGAATCCAATCTTTAATGCTTAGGTGGTTAAAGGCGGATAAACGAAAAGACCTGCAAGAACTAAGCCAAATAATCTCTGTAACTTTGTATTCCAAAAACAAGTGCTTAGCGGTTTCCACATGTTCACCACAAAGAGGGCACGACAAGTCTAGGATAGGGAACCTAGAGTTCAAAACCTCACGGACTGGGATTATATTCCATATCAATTTCCAAAAGAGAACTTTAAATCTCTCGTGAATACTAGCATTCCACAACAAATTCCAATCCTTATTCGAACAAGGGCCAGCAAGAGGGAGCCTAACAGAATTCTTTAAGAGGTAAGCCGATTTAATAGAAAAGACACCAGAAGCGAGGGGAGTCCAAATTAATCTATCCTCACCATGGACTTGAGAGATTGGGATTTTGAGAATCTTCTCAGCCGTCTCCATATCAAAGAGTGATAAGATTTTCTCATGATTCCATCGGACTTCGTCCATGATTAATAGGTCAGCAACCAAATTAACACCCATTCTTCTCTCTCCATAGGGAGTAGGCTTAAAACCTGGAAAGGAGGGAACCCAAGGATCCAACCACAGATCAATATTATTACCATTACCAACAACAAAACAAACCCCATTCTTCAGAAGGTCAATCCCATGAATCAGGCCTTTCCAAAACCAAGAATCCCCGCTAGAGTAGGATGCAGTGAGAAGACAAGAGTAGTTTAAGTATTTGGATTTCAAAACCTGCGCCCATAACTGGTGGCCATCAGACAAGAGAAGCCAACCCCACTTCACAAGGAGGGCCTTGTTCATGTCTTTAGATCGCATAGCAGAAGGCTGATGGCAACATCTTAATTTTCACTGTTCTTAATTTGATTTACTGCCAACAATGAATCCAAAATGCTCAACCCATTTAAATTCGCCTCATTCTTTATTTATTCATTTATTTATTTCACTGTTCCATGCATAACCAGGGCTAGTGTCGAGACTATAAGCCTATACCGGGTCTTTTTATTTATTTATTTATTTCATTGTTCCATGCAAATGCACTTTGCTGGAACTAGTAATTTACTAAAGTCTTCTACATGTTGGCGTGCTCTACAGTTCTACGGGCTTTTTAAATTGATATATGTTGGTATATACCTATGGACCTCCATTTCTTTTTTTTATGCATAATTCCTTTTAAATTCTTTTGCAGGCTTCCAACACATTCTTTTTTGAAAATCATAAGCTAGGCTGTCAATTTTAAAGTGACAACTGCCTATCCATCTTGGCCCCCATTCCATCTGAGGACTCTGAAAGATTAAATCAGTTTGCAAGAACTCATAAAACCTTAAGGCTGTGTTTGGTTTGAGAGAATGAAATGGAATGAGAGTGGAAATGGAATGGAATGAGAATGGGAATGGGAATGGAATGAGAATGGACATTCCATCCCAATGTTTGGTAAAGGGTGGGAATGAAATGAAAAGGCAAAGATGGGACCCATTTTTAATGATTTTTACTCTTTGAAAGGAGGGAATAGCATTCCTCTTGTTTTTGAAAGGAATGGCTATTTCCTCATTGGAGGGAATAGACCCCACAAGAGAATAGCCATTCTATTCCTGTGTGCAACCAAACACTCACTTTTTTTTTTTATAGAATGGAATCATCATTCCATTCTCTCCCTCATTCCCTCAAACCAAACATAGGGGCTGTGTTTGGTTTGAGGGAATGAGGGAGCCTTAGACTGTGTTTGGTTTGAGGGAATGAGGGAGGGAATAGAATGATAATTCCATTCTTTCAACAAAAAAGTGAATGTTTGGTAGCACAAGGAAATGGAATGGTCATTCTTTTGTGAAGGTCTATTCCCTCCCTTGGAGGGGAATAACCATTCCTTCCCAAAAAAAGAGGAATGGCTATTCCCTAAAAGAACGACTATTCCCTTCTTTTTAGCCTTTTAGCCTTTTAGGAAGTGAAAATCATTAAAAGTGTTGTCTCACTTATTACTTTCCATTCTATTCCCACCCCTTATCAAACATTAGGCATTAGAATGAGTATTCCCATTCCATTCCCTCGAACTAAACGCAGCCTATGACTCTCGAAGATACCAACATTTTGAAGTGTCATTTGCTTGCATTGTTGCTAGAGGAGGGCCTCCCAGCAGCTCTTTCTATCGCAGTTCAAGATTGGCCTTCTGCTAGATAAGTTCTACATAGAGGAGCGAGGTAATGATTCGTCCCTGTTATCTCACATTTTCTGAGGCAGATGGTTGTTCACAAACTGATTTCTTTATCAATTTTTTAAAAGATCTATAGAACCCACTTTTACTTGTGGATCTGCTAGAGTGAGTTCTGATTTTTTCCTTTATTTCTCCAACATAAGCACATGGGTTCACAGTATTGCTACTTGATCTCTTACAGCACTATGGGAATGGATGTTGACTTTCAGAGCCGCAGATTGGAGGTACTGTGACAACTATGCATATGTATCAATCTCGTATTGTTCTGTTAATTTCTTAACTTTGAGCTTAGATAATATACTTTGGCAAAAACATTGATAGAATGTAAGAAATTTGACCCAAAGTTCTTGTGTTATCAGTTAAATACCTTGGGTCATGCTTCCCTAGGACTAAGAAGTTTGCCTCTGGATAGCAGTTGAAATCATAAATTTTAGAAGGAAAATAAACCTGGTTTGCCTATTTTATACTCATCAATATGCAGAGAGAGTTCATGCAATTTTGGGAAACCGGAAATATCATTTCTTGAGGGTTAGTTTACTGAATTTTCTAAATCATGGCTTGCATCCTAGGTATCATTTCTTGTTGGTTCATTTGATGAATTTTCTAAATCATGTCTTGCATCCTACTTACTGATCTGTTGCATTTTATTCTATATATTTTACATGCACTACCAATATCTTTTTTTTTTTTTTTTTTTGGGGGGGGGGGGGGGGGGGTGGGGATTTATCCAAATATATATATATATATATATATATATATATATATATTTGGGGTTACTATTCTAACTATTGTAACACTATCTCGGTACCTGGTGCCCAGCAGAACAGGGTTTGCTGAGACTCGCCTCTTTCAAATCTTTCCATATTGAAGGATGATGCATCCCTCCCTCTTACCTCCCTTTCAATCTGGTCACTTCGACATATGAAATCCCTGTATGGCAGGGAACCTCAATACCTCACCCCTTTTGAGCAATTGAAGATCTGTGCCTGCTCTGATCTCCTGTCTGCACCAGAAGAAGCCACCCACATCCTTTTTTCCTCTTAGTATCGAGGAAAGTCCTTTTCTGGAACGACAGTACTAAAGGGATAAAGGGGAATATTTGCCCAAACCTTTGCACATCTGCTGCATCAGGATTAATGCCAAGTGATCTTATGAGCTAAGTATGGATGAGTCCACCTTCTCTGACTATTACACAACCAATGGCTAGTGGCAATTACTCAATTTTACAGTGTGGTACTTGGTATACACTTGACCAGCTGATCATTAATTTGAGTTACTACCAAAAGAGAATCCAGTATGTTTAACCCTGCACTTTTGAAATTATTCTATATATTTGTGTATACTTGTCTCTATTCCATGCATAAACAGAGTCAGTGCTGAAGCTCTATCAGGCCACTACCGCCAATTATCTTTAAAGAAAAATCTTTACCAAGAGGGGTTGTCCTACGATTCTATTGGTTGGTTCAATTGATTTGTATTTTTGTTACATACTGTTGACCTCCATTTTAATTTCAATGGTTGATTCGTTATGTATACTTTTGAAGGTTTCCAAAGTTCCAACAGCAATCATCATGGGTGGAACATGTGTTGACAATTGCGATGCTCTTATGATTCTATGCATCTCATCAGCTATTGAATGTAAGTGAATTTCAAGAACTAGTGTAATTTCTGGAATGGGACTTGCCCTCTGACCTATACACTTTTCATCAACTAGTGTCATTTCTGGAATGGAGCTTGCTCATTTCACACCCTGTTAATGAAATGCAGCAATCAATTTTGTAAAACCTCAACACTTATGAAGATGCCTGAGTTTTGAAATGTCCACTCCTGTCCTGACATTTACACTGATTTGTTGGATTTTCGCACATATTTTGTATGCGCTTTCAATATCATTGTTTTGATACTACTCCAACCATAGTAAATTAGTAACACTATGTTAGTACCTGGTGCGATATCCTGCATAATGGGGTTTGCTGAAACTTGCCTCTCTTAAATATTTCCAGAATGAAAGATGTTAAGATTTGGAATCCTTCCTGGAGTAGTTTTATGCTCCCCTTCCCTTTTATCACCCCTTCAGTCTGGTCACTCCCACATATGAAAACCCCGGACAGCAAGGATCCACAATATCTCACCCATCTCAAGCAATTGAAAATTTATTGCTGCCTGAAGCTCCAGTCCACAGCAGAAGAAGGGCTACCCGCCTTCCTTTTAAGTATCAAGGAATGTCCTGTGCTAAAAGAACAATGCCAAAGGGAGAAGGGGAATATGAGTGCATTCATTTCTGACTTTACACAACCAATGGCTTGTAGCAATGACTCAATTTTACAGTGAGGTACTTATTCTATACTTTGACCCACTGATCATTAATTTGATTTACTACAAAAAGAGAATCCAATATGTTTAACCCTTTTTAAATTCTTCCCTATGTTTATGTGTGCTTATTTTTGTTCCATGCATAACCAAAGCCATTGTTGAAGCTTTATTGGGTCACTATCAGCAATTTATTGAAAAGTCTTCACAAAACAGGGTTCTTGTGCAGTTCTCTAGGTTTGTTCAATTGATTTGTATTTCTTCTTGCCTACTATGGACCTTTATTTTATTGTCAAGGATTGATTCCTTGCATATTCTTTTTCAGGTTTCCAAGTTCCAACACCAATCATCATGGGTGGAAAGTGTGTCGAAAGTCGCAATATATCGTCATTCTATGTATCTCATCAGTTCATGTTAGTGAATTCCAAGAGCTAGTGTCATTTATGGAAGGGGGCTTGCCCTCCAGCCTAAACACACTCTTCAACAACAATTGCAACAAACTCACAATCCAAATTGAGTGGAGTTTGCAATGGCTCTCTTCTTTAGACATTTCATCATGTATCAGTATCAAATTCTGGAGTCATTTCTATTTCAGTGGCTGCTGCACTTTACTCTTATCTTTTGTTTATTGGATCTGTGGACAACAAAGAGCTTTAACACTTTACCCTCTAGAATAGATAAAGATCGTGAGCTGCCTTAAGCTTCAGTTATTGGGGCTTCCTGCATCCCTCTCTTTATTAATTCCTTTGCAAGCAACAGCTCCAAAGAGAAAAAGGGGAGGGAATGGCTTGAGACTGCTTACATCCAATGTGTAGAGATCAATGACCAAGTGAAATTATGAGCAGTCCCATTCTCCAATGCATTTTTTTATTTATTTTTACTCACTCTCAGGTATCATAATTTCTATCCTTTTTCTTTTTTTATGCCCTAATGGAAGTTAGATTATCATTTCCTTGCTGAATTAGTAATAAAGATTATAGTGAGCATATTTCAGAATTGTCCTCTGAAGTGTTTATTTTCCATCCAAAAATTTGAGTAAATGCTTCTTGATTTATCTTCAATTCGATATCTATTGCTCATCCTTACTTAAAGGGTGAATTTTAGGATGATGATTTAGAGTGGTCCAAGAAGACATGAGTTAATGTTAATTGCATCATCTTCTTGTTTGATCACATCCTTGATATTTACTTTCATGACTTTCCTTTACATTTGATGGTGTGAATACCATTTCTACTAACATGCTAATAATCAATGACCGTTTCTATTACCATTACATTAGGGCCATCTCACATCTAATCGTTCCACCTATCTGAATGCTTTGTTTAGTGTGATACATACTTCAAATTAGCATTTCATTGATATCATTGTTTAGTAGCTAGATCATAAAATACCAATCATCTATGTTATCTACACCACCACCTGGTGAAGGACTAGTAGTAGTATAAGACATAGTGTTCGATACCATCGTTTTAGATCTCTATAATTCCATTCTGATTCCTGCAAAACCTTAATCTATTGTCTTACAGATCCCTACATTGCCTGCTGATCAGTGAATGCTTTTAGAGAGTGACCTCAATTTCGTCAGATATTGGATGAAATTGGAATGTGTTTTAGCTTGTGAAAATACAAGTGATTGAAAGAAATAAATTAAAAGCATTATGGAAATAGGTAATAAATGGCAACGTTCACTTGCATTGCATTTGTCCTCCGTGCATAGTTCATACAATTACAATCTTTATGGCCCTGGCCCAAGACTGCGAAATAAGAACATGATGCATTTTAGTTGGGAGACTAATCTAGAAACCTTAGTTGCAAAGTAGAAACCCGATAAAATAATTGGGAGTTGGTTATTTATTTATTTATTTTTGGGGGTGGGGTGGGGGGGGGTGGCTGTAACAAACAATGAGAATTTGAGCACGAAGAGATTTAATCTTTATATTTAATCTATTCAAAACTTACTACAACTGAATGGTCACATGGAACATTAGAGAATATTGCGACTCTTAATAACTTGTCCTTTTTTTTTTTGCTAAGATACTCTCAATGATTATTGGATATTCAATTGCTCACGTTACTTCATATATTAAGCTTTCAAATCCAATGTTTTAGATGTTGTTTATGTGTTTTGTCTGGAACTTTTCCTTATATAATCAGATTTAGTAATTTAAAATAAATAAAAAATCCTTATACACACAAGAAAGTCACTAAATTTATGAAATTTTCAGAAACTGCAGGCAGAGAGAGAGAGAGAGAGAGAGAGAGAGGTATTCTGTGTAGCTCAGGGTGCTGCCTTCCTTTTCTTTTCATTTATAGATTCTTAGTTTTTTCCATGGCATTTTTTTTTTTTTTTGATAAGGTAAATGTGTATTAAACCAAAAAAGGGCAAAGCCCATGTACATAAGCTATATACAAAGACCAAGCACTAACCCCTCTACAACTTGAAGGAGTCCACAAAAAGAGAGAAAAGAAATATTACAAGTATTGGTATGACTTGAATACCACAAAAACAAAGACTTGAGAAACGAGGATTTGAGATCAATAATAGACTTCTCAACCCCTTCAAAAGTTCTAGTATTCCTTTCCCTCCATAAACACCACAAAATAGCATGCGGAGCCATATGCCAAATAACTTTAGCCTTTCTACAACCCCCTTTAAACCACCACCCCACCAAAAAAATCGTAAGTAGAGTATGGTAACACCCAATGAACCCCAAACATAGTAAACACTAACATCCATAGACTTCTTGCCAGCATCACAATGTAAAAAAAGGTGATCCACCGACTCCGCATCTTGCTTACAAAGGACACATCTATTCGGCACATACTACCCTCTTCCTAGCAAGATTATCCAAAGTCAAGCACTTATCACTCCCCACTAACCAACAAAAAAGGCGACCTTAGAAGGAGCTGATGAAACCCAAATTACTTTGGCCGGGAGAAATAAATTTCCAATAGGTCTAATACAATTGGAAATTTGAATGCGTATGACTGCACTTTCTCTTATACATTTTCTTGTTAAAATCTGATAAATATACAAATTTTATACAAACACTGCTGGCAAGATTAATAGCCCAGCTGGCTTTCCATATAATTCTTTTATTTTTTATTTTGTTTTTGGTGGGGGCTGTAAGGCTATCCAAACAATTCATTTATTTATTTGAAGAACAGAAAATTGAAACGGTTGACTTGACAGTTTCAACTATCTGATGAATTATCTTAGTGTAGATTTCAGTTGATTTGAAATTGCATTTTTTGATATGAAAGGATGGAGCCTGCATTAGTATTACCTTTGCTGATTATGATCACAGAAATATTATGAGTGTAGTATCCATACTCCTCGGGATATTCATTTTTCAATTTATTATTTTTTTCCTACAGAAATCAACATTGGAGTGGGGATCATTTGAGCAGTTTCAGGAGGAGATACTGAGATAAAACTTTGGCACAAGAGGGCATTAACAGAGGTTATGAACTAGAACTAAACAAGAGGAAGAGGCGAAGAGTGGACAAAGATTGGGCTAACAAAGCATTGTGCCCCCAATTAATGTTGAATATGTACTCTGCTAGCCGCTTGCTGAACTTAATAAGACTTCTACACCAAGCTGATCCTTCCCCAATCCAAGGATGAAATTTCTGCATCTGAGTTAGCTCACATAATTTTTGTTGAGTCAATGCACCAACTCCATGAACAATTCTAGATAGGGTGGCCATGGTTCAGTCAGACTACATTAGGCTTGTCTCATATAAATGTTGATAGGTCTTCCCGCTGTTACTCTCTTGATTTTTGGTTTCTGTACTTTATTTATCTTAAGTTATATTGAATTTTTACTTTTAATGAAATATTGCGTTGAAAATAAAACCTGATATTACATGTATCTGAATGAGTAATTATTGGCTTGTGGCAATGCCACTCTGCTAGATGACGTTTTTTTATTCCTATGGATTCTGTTTCAACCCATTTAATAAGATATTACTTTTGCTGAAGAGTATCTGGTTGTTCACTACTTGGTTAGTCACTTCCACTTCATATATATATTCGCAGTTTCTGATTATTCCCTTCAATAAATTTTATTTGGTCCATTCTGACAATCATTTGCATTTCCTCATTATTTATATCAAGTGGGCTACAATGGTTCCTCTTCACTAATTATTTCTACTCTGCTAATTGTTTCGCCTCTTACTATGCGAGAGCGCGAATAATAATTCCCTAAATTGATTTTTGTTTAGATGGAAGGTACCGTTTTTTTTTTTTTTTCCTTTTAAATCTTTATGGCTACTCAAAGGTACATTGTTTCTTCAAGTCCTATTGGACAAGATGAATGGCTTGATGAAGGATTCGAGCACCCATGGTTGAGGGTAAAGTGTTCGATTTTAAGGAATGGGGGTATAAGTTCCTAAGCACTCCGCAGTTTGTTTTTCTGTTTTTGTTTTGTGAATTCGATTAAATGATCAAGCCATGCATAAAGAATTTTCTTCGGATCCAGGATTCTAAGAATCTGAAATCACTTTGTATTTCGAAGGAGGAACTTCATGAGGATCTCACATCCCTCAACAGATTTGAAGCTTTCTAATGATATACCTCTCCTGAAATAATTGGGGGATGAAGAAACTGCTTCAAACTCCATTCCATGCCAGAAGAGAAGCTCTGCCTAGCTACCTCCCCTTCCTTCTTCAGTATCCGGAAATGCTCTTTGCTGGAACCCGTAAAACCACAACAAAAAGCCCAAAATTCCCATCCACTGCATCGAGATCGATGAGGAAGTGATCTTATGAGCTAAGTCTAGATGAGTCCACCCCGTAGAAGGCCAACGGCAACACCTTAATTATCAAGTTAAGTACTTGTTCTTCATTTGATTCACTGCCAAAAATAAATCCAATATACTCGACCCATTTAAATTCGTCTTCTCATTCTCTTGATATTTTATTTATGTTTCGAGTGTTCCATGCATAACCAAGGCCAGTGTCGAAGCCATACCGGGTCAGCACCAGTATTTTGATTGAAGTTTTTAATTTCAATGCATAATTCCTTGTAATTCCTATGCATAATTCCTTGTAATTTCTTTTGAAGGCTTCCAACACCAATCTCTTCTGATTTTAAATTTCCATTTATCAACTCGGAAATAATAATATTACTGATAAATCAGTTTCCAAGAACTCGTAAAAACATCAAGACCATTGAAGATACCTTCATTTTGAAACGTCCTTCGATTGCATTGTTGCTAGAGGAGGGCCTGCGCAGCAGCTCTTTCTGTGGGATTTGACCTCAAATTGGCCTTCCAGCTTCCGCTAGATAATTGATACATAGGGAGCAAGGAAATGATTGGTCCCTCTCTCTTTCTTTTCATAATTTAATTTCTAAAAATATATTGAAATGTAAAATATAAAAAGAATTATAACAGATGGCATAAAGTTTAATTTGAACCTACCCTTGGATAGCTAGTGCGAACTTATAATTGTGTGATTAGGTGCATAGTCATGGATTCAATTCCCCATTAGGACAACTCAAGATTTAAGTGTGGAGGCATGGTGGTGGGTTGCTGTGCTAGTTTTCCGGAAATTTAGGTTCCATTGGTAGGTCCAAAGGGCTCTGTTGTAAGATGATCCCTATTATTCATTTTTATTTTTTTTAAAGTTTAATTTGAAGTCATTTTTAAATACTAACAATTTTTCCTTCTACTTATTGATCTAATGGTGTAGGGGAGGTGGTAGGAACTTCTATGAAAAAAATAAAAATAAAAAATAAAATTGCACAGTTTCTCATTCCTATTACTCAATAGTTGGTCACAAACATCCTACTCCGCAAGTAAACCACAAAACCGGGCCCTGTGCTGACCTGATCATCAACACACAAGGGGTGCAATGCCAATTAGGATTACTATAAACGTCAACTTCAACTTCAAATTCAAATTCAAATAGTAAACTCTGAATCCACTCAAAGCACTAGCTAGAAGATGATATACTCAATTAAAGACATTATGCATTAGATGACTCTTGTTGATACAGAAATTCTTTGAGTTCACTGGAGTAGAATGGTGAGGTCGGCACGCGAGGTGACACATCTGAGATATTGAACAAATCAGTAGGGGGAATGTGATGGGTACGGAGTTGGCGAATGATTGAGATTCTTTTAGGACTTGGGCTAAAAGTGGAATAATGTCTTATTCCGAGAGATATTTGCTATGAATGCCAACATTCTCATCTGGTTTCAGGAAAGGTTTTTGATAATCCTTTTTCCCTATTCCCAAATCCGATCCTTTGTAAAGGAGACCTAGGGCCTCTTTTTATAGTGGAGTTATGATGTAACCTCTCGGGAGGCTGTGATATGACCTCTCAGAAGTCGCTTGATGTGACGTATCAGAGGAACAGCTAAGGCCCTCAGTGTCACAGGTGCTCAGACTGGCAGGGGCAACCTATGCTTGTTGACCCTTGTTGTGTCACATCAACCACTCCTGTTGTTAGACCTCAGGAAGCCTTAGGTAAGGTCTTGTCTGGGCAGTAGTTGTTAGCGTATTTTTCTACTCTTGCCCAGACTTGTGTCAAACACTAATTCCACCCAAGTTCATCCCTGTTTTGGCTAAGGCATGGAAGAGAGGGATTTCTCCTCGGGCCAACCTCGAGCTTTCTCTTCCATGACCTCGCCTTTCTCTATCTCTGCCCTCTGTACTGTACGATCACATTCCCCCTCTGATTGTCGCGGTTGATCTCTTGATTTTGAGGTTGGTCACAATCAAGGACTTTGCATCCCCAAAGCCAAGGTCATTCGAGGTCTATATCCCTTGAAATATAGATCACTCAATGTCTCAACCTGATCTTTTCCTTAGGTATAATCTTGAAGTGTTTTGTATCTTATTGCATCACATGACCTATACATGACTTAGGGCGAACTTTGAGATCAGGAGATATGCACATGGTGAAGAAACACTTGACAATCAATGCTAGCTCAGACCTTCGGGTGCTGACACGTGGAGGGAGCTTGATCTACAATTCCTTATGTCTACAATTCTCACTTTAAGCAAAACTTTTACCAAGAATGATCCCCATAAAATCATGCTTGTAACTAAGAAATTAGGTTTAGGTAAAGGATCTAGCATAGTGGAGCTGTATAAAGTCAAGAAACCAAAGCTCTTGAATCATGAGGCACACAAGTTAATGATGAAAGAGCAAATAATGAAGTTCTAAAGAAAGCTCACAAGATTGAGTCCCCCAACCTAAAGATGTAATAGGAGCTAAGGATGTTACCTAACTTGAACATGGGTTTCTAGTAAATAGATATCGATCTCATTATGCTCCACACCAAATGCTTCTCCCTCTCAAATATTTTCTTTCGTCATCCCTAGTTCTGTTTCTCATGAACTCAATATCCTATTTGATCAATTAAACATGCCAAACCTAGCTCAAATATCATCCCAGAAATTTTAAACTAATGATAATTGGGTAAACATTTTAGCTCCTAATGAAATGTTAAAAATTGTCAGGGGCAGCAAACCGGAGCCAAGCCGAGTATTCATTCCAAATACCCTCATAAGGGCACTAGTATATTCATTTCTAATTTATTCCCCTAATTATATACATGATTTTTATTGTGTTTTCTAAATACATACAACATCAGCAAGCAATCGAATCATTAAAGGAAGATAGAAAGGAAAAGGTTTAGGATCAACTAGCATTTTTCACAATTATAGTTAAGAAATTAAAGAGGATAAAAAAAGTAGTATCATATTAATTTAAACTTTGAACCCAAATCCACTACACCACTACCCATGATTCTCCTGAGGTTATGTTTGGTATGCCGGATTAAAAGTTGGATAGGATAGGATTATTGGATGAACAAAAAATCTTTGGTTGCTTTGTTTGAAGTGGGGAAGATGGTCTCTTGGACAATTTTCTATCCCATTGTTATTTTTAAATGAAATATATATAGGATAAAAATATACCTCCTTCCTTGGCAGGTTTATTATATCCCATATATGGAGGATAGGCATATTATATCTCATATATGGAGGATATAATTATCCTATGGATAGTATATCATTTATTTGAAAATATCATAAAGCACATGAAATTATAGGGATGTGTATAAGTCCATGTTTTTATATTGGCATATTCCGTGTCAAAAGAGTTTTTGTGTATCATTTGTTGTTTCAAGTTGAGCGAAGCTTCTAAGATTGACTCGAGTGAAGACTTCAAGTCAATGCGACTCACACTCATTCTTAGGCCAGGTAAGTGTTTATAGTAGCCCTGGTTTTAATTGATTTAATTCATTTTAAATCATGGTATATGTTTTCAATAAAGTGAAAATGATTTTGAAAATGTTTTAAACCTTTTAAAGTGAAAATCAGGGTACCCCTGATTGATCGGCGTTAAGGGCCGATCGATCGGAGGTGCTGTGTTTAAAACCATTTTGCTACTGTTTTTCACGATCGATTGGAGGTCAATGCCGATTGATCGTAGGCCTCCCAAAAATGAAATTTTGCTTCTGTTTTTTAGGATCGATGGGGAATGAACCCCGATCGATCGTGGCTTGTAAAACTCAACTTTTGAATTGTTTAAAACTTTCCTATTTGATCTAAAAGCGTGTCTCAGTCACTTGGGGTGTCTTAGACTTTATAAATAGGGATTGTTTTCATTGAGAGGGCTAAGCTAGCCTCTCCCAATTAGGTTTTACATTCATCACCTTCTCAAAACCTCTTTAGAGCACTTTAACCTGGGTTTTCACAGACTATGCTCTAAAGACCTTCAAACCACACATCCTTTCACATCCTTATATGATTGTGAGTCCGTTGTGACGGTGATCGAGCTTGAGAGTTCATGTTAGAAGGAATCGCTGTGAAGAGGTTGGTTGTGACTAAAGCCATAAAAATGGAGATCGATCGTGTGTGATTGTGGGAGTGAAGACAACTGCATAAGTTCTTGTGGTCTGTAAGTGTGTCTTGTACTCATTGAGTTCATAGTGGATTTACTTTCAACTGGACTAGGTCTCGTGGTTTTTCTCATCTAGGGTTTTCCATGTAAAAATCTTTTGTGCAATCTTTTACTTGCTTTCATACCTGCTATGTGATTGATTTGATTTGTGATAATTGAGATTTAGCAAATTGATAATTAAAATTAGGTAAGATTATTTGTAATACCTATTCAACCTTCCTTCTAGGTATTGTAGGGTAGTATAACCGGACTTTCAATTGATATCAAAGGAAGGTTCACTCTTAAGGTTTAATAGCCTGAGTGTTGATCTTTGTTTTTGTTTTTCCGGTAACATGGATCCTATAAAACCTTTAATACCATTCTTTAATGGTAAGGACTATGGGTACTGGAAAGCCCTCATGCAAGCCTATCTCAAATCAATTGATGAGAGAGTGTGGCTAGCTATGATTGATGGATACACTCCACCCAATGTGGTTGTGGAAGGTGTATTTGTTGACAAGCCTAGAGTTCAATGGACTAAAGAAGATTATGAAGAACTTAAATGGAATTCCAAAGGAATCAATGCTATTTTTAGTGGAATATTCCGAGATGGATTTTGAAGGGTAGCCCATTGTGAATATGCAAAAGAGGCTTGGAATATCCTTGAGAAAACTCATGAAGGTACCTTTTCTGTTAAAAATACAAAAATTTAAATGCTTACTTCTATGTATGAAAAAGAAACTATGAAAGAAGATAAAGTGTTTGATGAGTTTAATGCTAGGCTGAGTGACATTGTTAACTCTAGATTTTCCTTAGGTGATGTGTTATCTAATGTTACTCTTAACAGGAAAATTCTTAGGTCTTTACCTCTGAGGTTTCTACCTAAGATTACTTCCATTGAAGATAATAAAGATCTTGACATCATAAAAAAGGAAGACTTAGTTGGTGAAATTCAAAACTATGAGATGAAATTTTGTAAGAAAGAGCCTAAAAATAAAGGAATAGCTTTGAAAACCATAACTAAGGAGCCTAGTAAACCTGACTCTGCTTCTGAAGTCTTGATGAGGACATTGCCTACTCTGTTAAGAAGTTTAGGAAGTTGTTTAGACTTCTTGGAAATAGTTCCTCAAACTCTAGGAATAACAATCATTCTAGTTCTAGCAAAATTGGTGGTTCTAGTTTCAATAGGAGTAGAGGTTCTAGTTCTAACAGAAGTAATAGTTCAGGGTCTTACAAAGGCAATGGGTCTAACTCAGGTAGAAATAGAAGGGATAGTGATAGGTCCCAATCCCAGTCTAGTGCTTAAGGGGAGAGATCTAGCAATAAGAAGCCGCAAGGGGCTTAGTGCTATGAATGTCATGGTTTTGGCCACATTGCTCCTGAGTGTGCCAATACTAGGAAGAAGAACTCCAACAATACTAGTCAGAGGAAGGATAAAGGGTATAATGCTACCTTGAGTGATAGTGAGCATGAGTTCGGTTCTGAGGAAAGCTCACATGGTGAAGAAGATGAGTCAAACTTCATGGCCTTCACTTCTATACACATAGATTCTGGAGAGACTTCTAAGCGTGCTAGTAAGATTCTGAGTCAGGAGGAGTTAGATAAGGTTGAGATGGTTATTGAGAGTTCTAAGGACATGTGTTTGTCTGATGAAAAAGAAGAAGATCTTCAAATGGCTTATGATAAGTTATTTGAAGAGTGTTTGAAAACCAAGAAGTCTAGAAAATCTCTCTACATTAAAGCTAAAACTTATGAGAAAGAGATTGAATGCTTGAAGCTAGAGTTGATTGAAGCTAATGCTAGTGTCAGTCAATTGAAGACTCAGAAAGGACATCTCTCCATAGAGATTGTTCATTTGGAGAAGGAGAAGTTTGAGTTGACTGAGTCTAGGAAATGTCTTAAACTAAGAGTTGTGAGTCTTGAGAAAGATTTAGATTCTAAGGTCGTTGACCTAGAAAAATTGTCTAAAGGAAAGGAGATCTTAGATAAGTTGTTAGGTGTAGGACAAAGTTCTAGTGACAAACGAGGTTTAGGGTTTGTGAATGATAGGGTCACACCTAGTTCTTCTAAAACCTAGTTTGTTAAGGCTCAAGAGTCTCCTATTGTTAAGTCTGTTGCACCTCCACCTATTGTTCCTCTAAAGCGTGTCCCTACCTGTGTCCATTGTGAAAATAAGGGTCATGTTAGACCTAGATGTCCTATCCTTAAGAAAAGTCAACCTAGGAGGGTAGAAGAGCATCATAATAGGCAAGTGAGTAAGTCTAATGATTATGAGATTCCTTATAGTTGGGATAGACCATCTCCTAGGACTCCTCTTGTCTATCATCATTATGGTAAGGTTGGTCATATCCGACCCAATTACTTCCAATTTAGGGATAGAATATCTAGGACTTCTAGAAATCCTATCTTGAGTATAGATAGTGTTGGTGAGTGTCTCTGGAAGTTGTGTTTAGAGGTTTCTGATCTCAGACAGATAACTCATAGAGGTTTTGATACCTCGTCTAGTGTGTCTAGGAGAAACAACTTTAGGGTCAATAGAGTTAATTCTTCCATGAAAGTCAACACCCCTAAAGTGAAGACTGAGTGGATTGTCAAGAATAATCATAGGTGCCTTGTGGTTTATACTGCTCTTAGAGCTCATAGTTCTACTATGTAGTACTTAGACAGTGGATGTTTTAGGCATATGACTGGAGACAAGTCCTTGTTTGCCTTTTATGAGGACTGTGATTAAGGTACTGTGACTTTTGGAGATGGGAAGAAGTCTTAAGTAGTTGGTAAGGGTACTATCACTGCTCTAGGTTTTCCTAAGCTTGACAATGTGTTGTTTGTGAAGGGACTTCAGGCCAATCTTCTTAGTGTCAGTCAAATGTGTGATGAACACCACTCCGTACAATTCATCCACAACAAATGTTCCATTCTTAATGATAAGGGTGTATGCGTCATGGAGGGTGTGTAGACTAGTGATAACTGTTATGGTATTTCTCCTACCTCTAACATAGTCTACAACAGTGCTAGAGTTGATGATACTGAGTTGTGGCATCGTAGGTTAGGACATTTAACCTATAAGGATCTTACTCGCCTTTTTAGAAGAGAGTGTGTTAGAGGTGTACCCAAACTAGGTAAGTTTCCTAAAGGTGTTTGTGGTCCTTATCAACTAGGGAAGTAGATTAGGTGTTCTCATAGAAAGATAAATGAGATTGTTACCACTAGGTGTCTATGAACCCACGAAAGCGGCCCACGGGGTTTGGCAATGAGAATGTGAAAGACAACAAAGGAAAGGAGTCGCCACCTCATTTTTTAAAGAAAAGAGGAAAACCATAAAAATGTTTTATTTCCAAAAACTTCATGACTCCATTTTAAAAGGAAAGGCAAAGTCTTTAAAACCAGAAAAATGGATTCGGGGCCTAAGTTACGACGTGGGAAGGTTCTGGGCTGAGCCCATAGGCACCCACATCGTTCGACTTGGTCTCTTAATTTGATTAGGCTAATTCAATGATTTAATCACATGCAAATCAATATCAATCAATAAAATACAGCATGCAAATCAATCACAAATCCATCCTACTCCTCTAGCAATCATATGTGATGGATAAAAGAATAAAAGAAAAAGAAAAACCTAAGATACTTAGTGTCCTAGGGTGAACTTGAAAATCAAAGTGAGCGCCTACGTACCATACATGGAAATACATGGATCAAAGTCCACGTAGTTTGAAAAGAATAGGGTTAAATCCTAATACGGACTCGTGGTAAAAACCCTAAGTTTCCTTATTTAAATGATAGAGAATTTGATGAATAAACCAAGTTTGAAACAACTTCCACAAGATAGAAACTTTGATAAGATAGGTATTTTATTTAACAAGGAAACCTCTAGTAATGACCATGTATCCGTATTAAGAAATAATCCTAGAAAGGGAGAAGAGAAAGAGAGGTTAGGAAAAGTGAATTAGGGCATTTCATACCCTACTTACCTTATGCAATTTTCTCCAAGCAATGACAAGCTTGAGCGATAACAGCCTTATTTGTAATAAGGACAATTATTGCACCTGTTTGCACCCTTACATGTGCTCAAAACCATGCAAAAAGAACAAAATACTAATCTAGACAGAAGCATATTAAGGCCTAAAATCATCCATTAATCATGCAAATAACAAGAATAATGAATAAGTAAAAACCCTAATACAACCCTACATGCAATGACCTATCTTATATGCATAAAAACCTAGAAATCCACTAATAATGAATGCAAACCTAGCATGATTCTACTATATGCAGTATATATAGAATAACCATGATGAGCAACAACTCACAAAGCTAACCTAAACATGCTGTATGAAACTTGCGCATGAAATAAGGGTTACCGAAACGCTAATTTCACAACTATGCATAATAACTCATGAATCAATCCTAACGCATGCTCAAACTATCATGAATATTATTAATATCATGTATGTTAACTAACAAAAACATTAATTCATGACAATTATAACAGCAAATATGCTATATAAAACATGCATGATTTGAAAGGATAAAAAGAGTAATACTTTGAAAACCCTAGTGAACTAAGGATTATTAAGCATATTAAACCACGAACCATCCTAAAATCATTTACATAACATCACAAAAGCATTGAATTGAACTAATATGTAGAGTTACTACATGCACTAGAACTATCATAAAGAAAGAATGAGGAGAAGAAGGAGAAACCCTAATTTCAGTAATTGAAAGTATGGTTTACCTCTTGTAGAACTTCTCTTGCCTTTGAAATAACTCTTTTCTTGCTTGTTTAGGGTTAGGGAAGCTCACTTTGATGTTCTTCAACTCCCAATCTTGTAGCTCCCTCTCTCTCTAAGTATAAAGTACACTTGTGGCCCCCTATGTGTTGAATATCATGTTCTTTATATAGGGGACTGACCTAATAAACCAATGACTAAGATTAATTCATTAAATAATGATCCTAGGGCTATTAGAGACTCTCTTGGTGCTCAAACAACTCAAAGTTACTCAATCTTAGAAGGAACCACTTGCTAGGGCGGAAGAATCCGTCAAAAGAAGGAAGGAGAGGGAGAATCCCATTTAAAGACGGAGTCCCTTGGGTGACCGCCCAGCCCCGGACGGTCACCCAAGGGGCTCCCATCAGCTTACCTCGATTTGACTCCTTTGCCTTCCGGAAGTCTTTCGAGAGTCAAATTAAGTCCGATTTTGACAAAATAAAAGCCAAAACGACCGTGCTTTGAAAAGGAACACGTTTTTAGACATTTGAGGACAAAAATCCTTAACCATGGGTGCATGGTTAGGTTTTACAAAGGCGGCTAACCGTTGTGCACCACTGTCGCAAAGCTAAGGTTTGCATACAAAGTTGAGCCAAATGCTTTCCGAATCAAAATTCAACCTTCTAAAACATGTTTATGTTGTAAATAAAACCCAATTGAAGTTAAATGAGAGTAAATTGAATGGGTCACATGAGTCAATTTGAGCGAACCAAGAAAGGGTCTTTTAACCAACTTGAACCATTATGAGCCGAATTGATTTTAAACCATTAATTCATCAAATTAACCCTATATATAGATTTTATATATCAATATGAACTCCAATTGACAACTTGGAGATTATTTCAATGTCGAATGGAAAAGATACGACTTAAAAGACAATAATACCCTTAAAGTCACAAAATCTCTATTTGACTATTGAAATGAACTCCAAATCGCTTCAAAATTCATACACATGATCTTCAATGTTATAAAATCCAAATGCAAATGCCTAGACTCAAAAATAAAATAAAAACCTACATGAAATGATGACCTCTAACTAGGGTGACAAAAATGGGGTGTGATAGTGTCTTGAGCTAATTCATATAGATCTCATAGGTCTTTCTAGGACAGAGACCATAGGTAGTAGGAAGCATATCCTTGTGATAGTTGATGACTTTTCTAGATACACTTGGATTGCTTTGTTGAGAGATAAGATTGAAGCATTTGGATGTTTTAAGACTATATACCGACATGTTTAGAATGAGAAAGCGTATCTCATAACTCGGATAAGGAGTGATCATGGTTGTGAGTTCGATTATTCCGAGTTTGAGGCCTATTATGATAAGCGTAGCATTATGCATGAGTTTTCACCTCCTAAAACCCCTCAGATGAATGGAGTTGTTGAAAGGAAAAATAGGGTTATTTAGGAGATAGTTCGTGTTATGCTTTATGGCAAGAATTTGCCAAAGAGGTTTTGGGGAGAAGCTGTCAATACAGCTTATTATACCATAAATAGGGTCTATCTAAGACCTGGGACTAGATAGACTGCCTATGAGCTTTGGAAAGGTAAGAAGCCTAACCTTAAGTACTTCCATGTTTTTGGGAGTAAGTCTTACATCCTCCGTGATAGAGAAAGTTTAGGAAAGTTTGATTCTAGGAGTAATGAGGGTATCTTCTTAGGCTATTCTATTAACAGTAAGGCATATAGGGTTTATAATCTTAGGACATCTACTGTTATGGAGTCTGTTAATGTTGTCATAGATGATGCTTCCATTGATCCTGTGAGTGTTGAGTCTATCGAGGAGGATGAGGATGAACCTATTGTTGAGTCTGAGGATTCTCCCTCTTCCACTTTGGAAAAGGATTATTCTACTCTTATTAGTGAGATAGTCCCTGCCTCCTAAGAACCATAATCTATTCTAGAACCATCAGCTAGGTTCAAGCTTAATCATCCACCTAGTCTTGTTATAGGTGAAGTCACCGATAGGATGAAAACCCGTAGACAGGTGAGGAATGAGGTTAGTCATCTGTGCTACATTTCCACCATAGAGCCAAAAAATGTAATTGAAGCTCTAAAGGATGAGTATTGCATTGCTTCCATGCATGAAGAGCTAAGTCAATTTTTTAGGAATGATGTATGGTATCTTGTGCCTAGACTTAAAAATGTTAATTTCATTGGTACCAAGTGGATCTTTAAGAATAAATCTGATGCAAATGGTATCATTGTTAGAAATAAGGCTAGGTTAGTTGCTCAGGGTTACACTCAAGTAGAGGGTATTGACTTTGATGAGACATTTGCTCCTATAGCTAGGCTTGAGTCCATTCATCTTCTTCTTGCCATAACTTGTTATCTTAGGTTTACCCTATATCAGATGGATGTGAAGAGTGCCTTTCTGAATGGCATTCTTCAAGAGGAAGTCTACGTGGAACAACCTAAGGGATTTGAAGATCCACATCACCCTAATCACGTGCTTAGATTGAAAAAAGCCCTATATGGTTTGAAACAAGCTCCTCGTGCTTGGTATGAGCGCTTAACTAATTATTTGTTAGCTAAAGGCTTTTCGAGAGGGGGAGTAGATAGGACCCTATTCATTACGAAGGTTGGGCGTGTGATTATCATTGTACAGATTTATGTGGATAATATAGTGTTTGGTTTCACGTCTGACCCATTTGCTCATAAATTTACTGATGAGATGAAAAGAGAGTTTGAAATGAGTATGGTGGGTGAACTGAATTACTTCTTAGGTCTTCAAGTAAAGCAACAAGGTGATAGGATTTTTATATCTCAAAGCAAGTATGCCAAGGATTTAGTGAATAAATTTGGTTTAGAAAATGCTAAGCATGCTCGTACCCTATGAGTACTTCCTTGAAGCTTAGCAAGGATTCTTCAGGTAAGGATGTAGATTACACAGTGTATAGAAGTATAATTGTAGCTTGTTATACTTGACTGCCAGTCATCCTGATATTTCATTTAGTGTGGGTGCATGTACTCGGTATCGGACTGCTCCAAAGAAGTCTCATGTGGAAGCAGTGAAACATATCATCCGATATGTGGGTGGTACACTTGATTTTGGCCTTTGGTATTCGTTTGATATGAACTCCGAAGTTGCTGGATATTCCGATGTCGACTGGGCCAAAAATGTGGATGATAGGAAGAGTATTACTGGTGGCTGTTTTTATGTGGGTAATTGTTTGAATCTTGGCTTAGCAAGAAACAAAATTGTATATCCTTATCTACTACTGTTGAAGCCGAGTACATAGCCGTTGGAAGTTGTTGCACTCAACTCATGTGGATGAAGCAGATATTACTTGATTATGGGATTGAGCAGGGTATTATGGTTATTTATTATGATAATACTAGTGCCATCAATATCTCTAAGAATCTTGTTTAGCACTCTAGGACAAAACACATTGATATTCGTTATTACTTTAGTCGCGACTTGGTTGAGGAAAAAGTGATTTCATTAGAGTTTGTTCCTACTAAGAGTCAGTTGGCGAATCTTTTCACTAAACCTTTAGATTCCCTTAGGTTTGAATCCCTTCGAAAATCTATTGATATCTGCTCGGTTGATTGAGTTTATGTGCTTGCCTCACCATATCCTAGATTGTTCCTTTTAGTTCTATCTTATTTTGGGTATATGGGATAGTTTAAGATTTATTACTTTCGTGTGAGTTTATTTTTTTTTAAAATTTTTTTTTATTTCTATTTTTTTTTCCATCGTTTTAGAA
This sequence comes from Liquidambar formosana, assembly GCA_039720395.1. Classification (NCBI taxonomy): domain Eukaryota; kingdom Viridiplantae; phylum Streptophyta; class Magnoliopsida; order Saxifragales; family Altingiaceae; genus Liquidambar; species Liquidambar formosana. Next base: position 12,851,406 of record CM077825.1, on the reverse strand, counting down.
AAACTAAAAAGATTTTCCTATGAGTTCTTGCATTTCTTGTTCTAATGGATGTCTGTGATATATGATTTGCACTAACTCTTGAGACTGTTTGTTCCCTGATTATTATATTGAGCTGATGTTGTCACGTTATTAAATTGATATTTTGTCCTGTTCTCTTATGCATGGTTAGGGGAGTATTTCAGCTGTTTACATGCTTGCACTTTATACTGCACCACTAATATATGATTTTGGGGTTTTAGGCTAAAACTATGCATCGTTAATCTTTGTCTTAAAATTCCTAGGGATTAGTGAATTTGAATGACCTATATGTTATGCATATCCCTGTTTATCATGAAAAGGGCTACCTTTGCGTTGTCCGAAGCTAACATGAGGTAATTCGTGGCGAGGGCTGGCTGCGTGAAAGTGTGAAAGCCATCATGTTGTTACAATAAAAATAGTGATTCTGAGCTTTACATTTCAATAAAATTGAATGATATATTAGTTTGGGAACGGTACACAAATTTGTACCTTCAAAAGAATTCCCGTGGCTCATAGATGAAAATTTTGAAAAAGGGTGAAAAGCAATCTTTTCGACTTTAACATGGTTTTCTCCATTTCTTGGAATTGCGAATCATCGATTAATTTGCTTGGATTTAGCTGATTAACCCTTGGCATTGTTAGTGCATCTCATACACTAGGCATGTGAATTTTCTTGCTATATTCTGCTAATTGCCCCTCTGTTGCAAGACTTAATCGATCAATTTGTTATTGGTTTTACTGCTCAATTTCCTACCTGGCTTATGTGTCCCAATTTTTAGTTCTTATTTTATATTTTGGAATATCAATTCTCGACTTGAAATGCAAATTCATATTTTTTATGTTCTAGTTTAGGGGGAGTTTGTATCATTTTTTTTTCAGGGCAGTCTTGTTGTTCTTAGTTAGGGGGAGTTTTTATTCTATTTATTGAGGGGATTTTCATTTTCATTTTCATTTTATTTTATTTTTTGTTTATGTCTTAGGGGCGCTTATTTGTGTTTGTTTAAGGGGAGTTTCTCTCTCTCTCTCTTTTCTTTTTTTTTTTCTTTTTTTTTTCAAGGAGTTATTTTGCTTAGGGGGAGCTTATTTTTTTTTCCCTTTTTCTTCTTTTATTTTATTTTTTTTAATTGGGTTTGGGTCCCCTTCTTTTTCCGGATTTGGGTCCTTTTACCCATTTCCTTTCATTGGGCATACAACCCATTTTTTTGTGTTTACTCGGGCATCCTTTCTTTTTTTTTTTTTTTTTTTTTTTTTAATATCAGGTTTGGGTCATTTTTTACCCATTTTCTTTACTTGGGTTTGAAACCCATTTTTCCCATTTCCTATTCACCTTTCTCTCTCCACGACGAAACCCATCGGAGCCCTAGTTTTTTCCATTTCCTCCCTTCACTGTGCCCTCTCCCTTGCCATTCTTCCTTCCCTCTTCGGCAACCTCCCTTCTCCCTCAATCCTCCACCTTTTCTGGTGCTCTCAGGCCTCCCGTCGGTGTCTCCTTGCCATCGATTGCCTGCCAATGATAATTTAGGAATAAGTTAGGATTCCTGCGCAGTTAGTCTCTCCATTCTTGGTGTCTCATTGATTGCGGGTTGTGGTGTGCTTGCTATCCAAGGTAATTCTTTTTTAGCAAGTATTTTTTCCTTGCTTATGCCTTCGGCTTGCCCATTTGCTCTTGTTGCTGCCTATTTAGCCTCGTTGAGGTGGATTTCGATTCATTGCCCCTGGTTGCCTATAGTCCGTTTTGTTCTTGTGCTTTGGGAGTTTTGCTTGCTTGTGTTACGTTTGCCTATGGATTATGCCATACTGCCTCTGATTTTGTGGTTTAGCCTTTGGGATTTATGTTTGCCTTGCTTTGGACCTTGAGACCTACGTCTTTGACCATGGATTTTGCCTGTGCTTAAAGAATTCTTTAAGGGCTTGTGTTGTGCATTTGGTTGGGGCTCTGCGCTTCTATCTTGTCTCGATCTCCTGCTACTTAGGTTTGACAGTATTGGTTATTTGAGCATTTCGTCTTGCTTGTTGTTGGTGTTGTTTTGGACAGTTTGCTTCTTGGTTCTTGGCTTGGTTATGTGTGGGCTAGCAGTGGTGAGTTGTTCATTACTTGTGCTGTTACAGCCCTTGCCTGTGTTTGTGGAGCACTGTTTCTGTTGGCGTTTGCCTTGCCTGGTCTTGCCTTACCAGTGGTGATTGGATTGTTGTTGACTTGGATTTTCATTTCCTGTTGCTGCTGTGTTGGATATCTTGCTGGTGTCTTTTCTATGCATTGGTTTCCCTCTGTTGCTGCTGTTTCCGTAGTCTTGCTTGACATCATGTTGCTTGAGTTAGGCTTCGTCTTGATTTGTGCTCTGATGGCTAGTGGTTCTAGTTGCGATCGTGGTAGGGCTATGGGGATTGTTATTTCTGATTCAGCTGATGGTCTAAGCTGTGGTCGAGGCCGAGGATAGGCCCTTACCTCTGACAAAGGCAAGGGCAAGGTCGTTACTCGCTCTTCAACTCCTTTTGAGTCTTCTAAGAGCTCCAATACTTATAGTGAGGAGGAGCTTTGAGCCCTCATCGGATGCTTCACTTTCCTCAGATGTTGCCGCTCCGATAGATGATACAGATTACGGTGCGGCCCCTCTTGTGGGACTCGGGACCGATGTCCTTGTAGATATGGTGATGAACACTTTGTTGTGGAGTCCTAGTGGTATTTTGCTGAGCACAAGCAATCATATCTTTCCCTTTTCTCCTAAGCGGCTAGTTTTAGGTGAGCGCGTGGTGGATCTTGATGGGGTTAGAAATGGTTTTGTTAACATGATTTTTCAACAGTCGTTATTGGCGTCCCATTCTGAATTTGCGAGGGTGTATTTATTTCCACTTAGTGCAGTTTTTCTACGCCAATATGTCCCAGTTAGAATACCGATGCTTGGGTGCTTCATTCGCATGTGTTAGGCGTTGATATTGTGTTTTCTGCTCAATCTATTGCCCGCTTTCTTGGCTTACGTTAGGTTAATTCTCCTTACATTCCTAATGACACTATTACCCAGACTCTGGCTATTTCTGTTGTATATAGCACGTTATGTGGTCAAACTGTTGTGGTATGGGGTGCCTTGCGTGCTAGTTTGATAACAGAGGATTATCAGTTGCTTCATAAGGTTGTGTGTAACACTATTCTCTTGACTACACATTAGTCTGAGGTTATTGTGGAGCATACTCGATTTCTCTATGCCCTTGGTACAGGTGGTACTGTGGATTTACCTTATTTGATTGTCAAGCTTGTCTACTATGCCACTACAGTTCCTACCTCGTCTATCGGGTTACCTTTCGGCTTCGTGATCTCCAATTTCCTCCTTTGTTATGGTGTCTCGGTGGATATTCAGTCTCGTGCCTTGCAGGGTGTGATTTCTGAGGTTACTCTAAAGCAGGGTCGAGGCCAGCATCAGGTCAAGCAAGCTAGGTTGACTTCAGTGTCTCCACCTTCTTCTATGCCTCTTACGTCACCTACCGATCCTTCAGCTCTTATTGCTCTTCTATCGTCAGCTCCTTATCAGTCTGCTCACATAATGGAGTTATTTATCAAGATTTGTGATCGGCTAGGTCGGATTGAGGATGTTTTGGTTTTCGTGGTGGCCTTTTCCCTCCTTTGCCTCCTCGGGGTCGTGGTAGTGGTTCTTAGTCTTCGCTGTTTTCGTTCTATAACTCGGTTGGTGGTTTTGGTGTTTAGGGCTGTTTTGTGGTTGGCCATTTAGTTATGGCATTTTGTGGTCTTAGGACTTTCTTGCTTTTCTGCTTTGTCATTGTCTTTCTTTCCTTTGTCCATTCCTGACAAAAAGGGGGAGATAATTTGCTATGCTAGCAATGATATGATTGATACTATATATGCTTTGCTATACTAGACATGATATGATTGATATTGGACTTGATTTGCTACGCTAGATATGATATGATATGATTGATGCTTTAGTTTATTTAGCTTCTATCTGTGATATTATGCTAGGTATTGGTTGATATTGTGTGCAAATCACAGGTTCAGCATTGAAGTTGAGTGTGAAAGGTTGAGTGATTGGTTATTTCCATGTATTTCTTATTTATTGAGTTGTAATTCTCATAGTGAGTTTAGGGCTTGTTTAGTTTTGTGGTTTAGGCATAGGTCTTATATCTCATATTGAGATTAGGTTGGTTTTGTCACGGAATTGCCAAAGGGGGAGATTGAGTCCATGTTTTCATATTGGCATATTCCATGTCAAAAGAGTTTTTGTGTATCATTTGTTGTTTCAAGTTGAGTGAAGCTTCTAAGATCGATCGTAGCTCGTAAAACTCAATTTTAAATTGTTTAAAACTTTCCTATTTGATCTAAAAACATGTCCCAATCACTTGGGGTGTCTTAGACTTTATAAATAGGGATTGCTTTCATTGAGAGGGTTAAGCAAGCTTTTCCCAATTAGGTTTTATATTCATCATCTTCTCAAAACCTCTCTAGAATACTTTAACCTAAGTTTTCACATACATGCTCTAGAGACCTTCAAACCATACATCCTTTCACATCCTTGTATGATTGTGAGTCCGTTGTGACGGTGATTAAGTTTGCGAGTTCGTATTAGAAGGAATCGCATGTGAAGAGGTTAGTTGCGACCAAAGTTGTGAAGACGAAGATCGATCGTGTGTGATCGTGGGAGTGAAGACAACTGTGTAAGTCCTTGTGGTCTGTAAGTGTGTCTTTTACTCATTGAGTTCATAGTAGATTTGCTTCAATTGGACTAGGTCCTGTGGTTTTTCCCATATAGGGTTTTCCACGTAAAAATCTCTTGTGCAATCTTTTACTTACTTTCATACCTACTATGTGATTGATTTAATTGTGATAATTGAGATTTAGTGAATTGATAATTAAAATTGGATAAGATTATTCGTAATACCTATTCAACCCCGTCTAGGTATTGTAGGATAGTATAACCAGAATTTTATCTTTACCTACCCAAATACCCGACCCGCTAATGCTAAAAGCCTGTTTCCCAGCAGCCCTCGAACATCCCGCCTCTAGAAACATACCCATTCCTTCTCCACTTCTGTCTTATTTCTCTCCATTCGTCATCCACGCTGACTAACACCGCTAGCCCACTCTCTCCATCTCCACTTGTTTTTCTTCCCACTCTCTCCCCGACGCTGACTTCAACAACAATCGACAACCATTTCCATTTCGATGCCGACACCAACACTGGCGCTCAAACCCAGATTTAGAATTGCAGTTGCAATTTTTTTAGGGCTGATTTATGTTCTATGCAATTTAAGCGCGTAACTTGGAATTGTAGTTGGATATCTTTTTTTTTTGGGTATATAGTTTCTTGCCAATATATCAATTTGTACTTTTAATTTTTGTTGTTATGTGTGGATTCATCTGCTAATAAACCCCAATTGTTTTGAAACCCTATGAGGAGTGAACTGGTGTTTAGAGGTGATTCAAAACAGGGTGTTTTTTTTTCTTTCTTTCAGGAACGACGTCCATCACTCTACAGCCCCTCTTATTTTGTTTATAATTTGCTGATCGGTTTTGAAATGAATTATCTTGTATCTGAGTTGAAGACGGAGTGCATTTGTTACTAATTCTATTCTTATACAGATTCCACTTGTTACATATTTTATACAGATTCAACAGGGTGGGCATTAAAGGAAAAATTATATACATATTAAAAGATGGCAACGAAGAGCTATTGCCTTCACACAACAGAATGGGATGGAGGCCTCAACCTACTTGTTTTGTGGTTTTTTATTCCCAGCAATTTACTTCAAATATGATAGATCAGAAATGGAGATTGTCGTCGACGAGGTCAGCATCTTAGAGACAAAGAGAGAGGATACGGTTGAGATGGAGACAGAGAGAGTGTGGAGATGGTCGTCATCTCCGCGGTGGCATCGGGGAGAGAGAGGGGCATCGGAGAGAGAGAGGGCCGAGATGGTCATTGACGGCGTTAGATGGAGAGAATGGAGGGAGTAGGGAGAGAGAGAGATAAAGGGAGTACATTTAGATGGAGAGAAAAAGGGAGGGAGGAAGAGAGGCTTGGTGCATTTGCTTCCTTCGAGGGAAGCAGATCACTAGCTCTGCCTAAGGTGAGTGCTAACCTTTTTTTTTTTTTTCTTTTTGTTTTTGCCTTTTAGGTTCGGATCCTCTCTGGTATTAGTACCCTCCAGTCATGTCCAGTCAACGGCCTTTAAAGCGTTACATTTGTTTTAGTCGATCCAAGGGCCTGAATCTAGGCACGTCGTATATTTGCTTAAAATGGTATAACGGATGTTTTCCTCGTATCGACAGGGTAACAAGTTTCCTTCAGTACTCTTGCTTGTTTTCTCTCTCCTCCGTTTCTAAACTCATTCTTCATCAAATGTTAGAACTATCCAAGAAATTGTTGGCGAAGAATTGAGAGGTGGGGTGAATCAGTTCTTGTTCGCTTTGGTAGCAATAATGAACGGGTGAACAAATTGGAACAAGAAAACCATTTTACCATTGACGAGAATTTTGAGAACATTGAAAAGAAAAAGAAAAAAAAAGAAAGAAAGAAACAATGGACACCTCTCTTCTGTTGTTTGTGGATGAGTTTAAGGATGAGTTTGGATTCCATCCTTGAATTAGGTTTGAAGTTGTTCTTCTTTTCTTTCCCCCCTTTTGTAGAGGATTTAAAATTACTCCAGTGTGAGGAGTAATTTTGCTGCATTCGTGAAAGATTACTCTAGCACTTATGATGCTTGTAGAAGCACTAAAGCAACTATGGCGGATTCTTCCCTTGTCGGTCAAAATTGTTTTTTTTTTTCTTTTTTTTATTATTTGCAAGTGGGTTTGTTCGTGCTAATTTGCTGTCTTGAGTCATCCCTGCGATTTCTCTAATGGTCGGTTTTTAGAAGGATTGATAACACAGGAGAGGGATTTCAGGGCTTCGCCACATAACTCTGTTACTCATAGAACATAAGTTGATGACGTGCCTAGCTTGAAACCCTTGGATAGACTAAAAAAGATGTGGCGCTTTAGAGACCGTTGACTGGACTGAACTGGAGGGTACTCAACTGGAGATGATCCGCTCCCTTGTTTTTAGTCTCTTCTCTTTTCAAAACTGGGTTGGGTTTATTGTTTAAGGATTTTTGAAATACCATTTGATTTCGGCCGTCGATTTTTATTGGACAGTTAGCATTCACTTTCGCGCGGGAAGTTAAAAAGGCGCCTTCGCCTGTCGGAAGAGCACTCCACTTTGTAAATGGCTGAAACTCTGATAGGATGTTAAGACGTGTAGATTGAAAAGATGAAAAAGCCCAAATCAATTAATACAATGAGAGGGGCAAAAAGGTAATCTCAGATAAAAAGACTAAAAACTCAAACAATAAAAAATGTGATAAAATGAGTTAAGAAAGATGATAAAAGGGTATAAAAGGAATTATATTGTAGATGAACAGTTGGGAGCCTTGCTCCTTTCTCAGCCAATGCACTAGGGGTGTTCGTGGTTCGGTTTGGTTCGATTTTAGGGTAGATTTTAAACCAAACCATTATACTTTGGTTTTTGTTTTCTCAAATCAAAACCAAACCATACTATAAAAAAAACCAAACCAAACCAAACCAAACCATAAAACTTCGGTTTGGTTCGGTTCGGTTTCGGTTTTATCCTATCAAATAGCAACAAATAATTAAAAATTGAAAAATGACAAGCCAAACTCTAAATAAAAACATTTTTAATAAAATCATTACATTAGCAACTAAAAAAATTCTCAAGCATTGTATCAAAATGGAAAAATATTGACTTATGTTAATCCAAGTTCAAATCTCCAATATAATACGTGCCAATATCTCACACAACAATAATAACTAGTTTAATACATGCCTATCTAATAAAGAAAAAACATTAAGAAAGTTTACAATACATTACCTATTATGCCCTTATTAGAATAGAAAATTTACAAACTAAGTTTAATATGTAATATATAAAATTATATGTATTTATATTATATTTTTTCGGTTTTTCGGTTTGCTTTGGTTTTTTAAACATGAAAACCAAAACCAAACCAATTTAATTCGGTTTTCTAAAATTAGAACCAAAACCAAACCTAAGGACAAAAAAACCAAACCAAACCAAACCGATCGATTTGGTTTGGTTCGGTTCAGTTTTTGGTTTTAACCTAACCATGAACACCCCTATAATGCACGAAAAGAACCAAACAATAAAAAATCCGTAGAAATGAATTAAGAAGGATTGCAAAGGATATAAAAGGATATATACTGTAGGGGAAAGTGTGGACAAAAAGGGAAGGGTAAATAAGGAAATCAACTGTTGAATCAATAGTTGTTGGAGCTTACTCCCTCCGTCTAGCAATTTGGGCGGGTTGTTGGGTTTGGTATAAATAGGTTGGGTTGGATCATTAATGGGTTATATAATTCGTTCTATTAGTGAGTTGGGTTATATCCAACCCAATTACTGTACTTACCCCAAAAAAAAAAAAAAAAGCCCAATTACTGTGGAAACCCAAAACCAACCCCACAACCAACCCAATTATGACCTGACTTAGATTTAAACCCAATCCACATTCTGACCTAACCCATTTTGTGCCCTGTTTGTTTGTTTGTTTTTTGTTTTTTTTTTTCCTTTCTCTCTACAAACCGATCTAAATATAACTACTAGTGCTGAAACTGACCTCAAATTGACATTTATGTTGCTCAAGCATGTAATATCTAATTGCACTTTCTTTAACTGCACATTTCCAAAAAAGAAAAAAAAAATCATAGGTAAATAGGAACTTTGTTTTTTTTTTGCCCCTCTCTCTCCTTCCAAAACGCCATCATCAAAGTATTGCCTTCTTCAAATTTTCAAAGTAAATTGAACAAAAAAAAAAAAAAAAATAAAATCCAAATCTACTTGAAACTAATTGCAACCAACTTAAAAAAAAAAAAAAAAAAGCAGGAGCATTCATGAATGTCAGCTTGCCTTTTAGATAGAAGGGAAGGGAAACAAGCTCTGAACGAGCGCATTCAAAAATCAGGAGCTTCATGCCCTTAGTTGAATCAATTAAAACAAGCTCAGATTCAAACGCAAGTTGAGAATCTCCTCTTCCAAATGTTCAGAATGGGAACCTGAAACAAAAGTAATCATTTAAAAGGCTGATTTTTCCATAAACATCATTTAAAAATTATTCCATTGAAAAGATTACATCTATTGCAAATTTATAACAAATAGGCTAACCTGCAGTTTGGATCGAAGCTCCTCAATTTCTTTCTTTTGACGCTTCAGCAAAGCAGCATCTGTCAAGATCTAGCATGACGAAAGAAACTAGGTTAAAGTTCAACCATTCAAGTACATAAAAGACAATATATGAGCAACTAAGATCTAGCCAAAAAATCAAATGCAAGTAGGTATAAGGGTATAAAGGACCATTAAAAATGACTGCAAGAAAGAATGCAAAAGAAACAGATAAAGTGAAGAAAAACCTCATTCACACAAGCACAATTTGTGACACGTAATGCTCTGTTTGGAAATTGAAGACTACTTTTAGTTTCATCTGCATGAATCTGTCATCAAACCAAAGGTGCAATATGCGCGTTAGTTTGCTGTCTCGGTATGGAACATGACCCCTGCATAAAGCAAAACATATTTTAAGCATAAAAATGAAAAATCAGTAGATACATGTTTTTTTGAATGATTTTAGAACCTACCCTTGGCTCTCAGCACCTTCACTCAATTTCTTGATTACTGTTCAAGTGTCATTAAGCTTTTATTAATGTGGGAACCCTCTTTCAACCGCACACCTTCTGCACCACTTTTTGCAGCACGCTCTAAACCAGCAAGGTCAACTAGGTTCTAGAAACAGGGAACACAATCAGACTAAGAGGAAACAATCAACTAGAACGTTCATAATGCCACTAACAAATCTAGCAAGATCTAGCTATCCAAAAAAGAAAAACATCACAATAAAAGAAGCGGGGAGGATCATAGTTCAAGTGATCACATACTAGAACTGATACACGAACAGCATCACAAGGACTGCCATTATCTTCATCTTCACCTTTTTCCCAACTCCCAATTATCTACAAAACTAAAATAGTAAGACAACAAACTCACATATGCACAAGACTAAGACATGTAAAAAGTATAATAACTCTACCATGCGAAAGATTGTATGCGACCTACTACTGTACAGGTTCATATTTGTCTCTCCAATATGCCGATGAGCTGTAAAGCAGAATCCAAGAAAGCAAATAAAACTAACATCCTTGGGTTGATTAGTTAAACAGAAAGCAGATATCAAACTATCATGAGTGAGTGCGTGAGAATTTGATTGAAGACCCGCCCTTTATTTTGCCTTTGTTGACTTGTCATTCTCAAAGCAAAAGCATAAAGAAGTGTTCCTTATAGGTCTTGCATGGAGAAGAGAAAAAATGGTATCCTTGCACTACTTCAAAAGAAGAAGAGGAAAATATAGTAAATTTACATTCTCCAAAATCCATCAGATCGAGAAAAATGGGATGATTTTAAAGATAATCAGACTCATGAGTCACAGAAATCTACTACAAGAAAATGGGATGGTTGATCTTTGAACTTCAGTAACCCCGGGGATTGAGATATCATTTATGGATCTCAATTTATTATGAAAAATAAAAAACACAATGTGAGTTGAAAATAAAATGGGCCAGCAACGCACGGGAAATGTAGGATTATGATAACCGCCCTCAAGTACAGAGATCAAGCCCTCCTATAAAAGCAGTTGTCTTTCTTTCAGTACCAGATGCCTGTGTGTCTACAAGAACACATTTCTGATGGTGTGTAAAATGGGTTCCAAAACCTGGACAAAACCATTGCAAAAGCAACTTCAGCAAGTTGTTGAATTCAAAAGGGAACACATCCCTTGATAGTAGCCTGAGTCGCAGAAGGTATGCTACTGCTCCCCCACAAATACAAGACCAACTATTTTGAACCCAAGACTTGCCCTCCCCTGCTTGTCCAGGAGAAGGAACTACAGCCTATACAAAACAGAGATACAGGCAAAGTATTTATGGCCAAAATCCTACTCCAGCCATTCTGCCAAGGTAACAGCAATAATTCTAACATCTGACCCAATCCCAATTTTTACATTGATTCACATTTGACACTGGAAAACCAGGTTGGGACAAAACATATTCTTGACTTTGAAATACAACTTTCTTTGTAATTATAGCTTCAACAAACCTAGAAGTTATCAAAAAACATTCCTAGAAGTTATATTAATAAATTGCCAAGAGTTTAAATTGGTCCATAGAAAGTCAAAGGAACACTGCACCAAAAAATGAGTTTAATTATTACAATTTTGGTCATAATTTTTTTGACAAGTGATGCCATTGAATTTTTTTATTCATTTTCCTCTATCCTTATTAATTATATTTTTAATCTCCTTCATTCATTTTTATTTCATCCAACTATTCAGGGCAATTGTGCCTTGAGGCGTATTCCTTAGAACAAAGCATTCCAGCCTCTCATCTTCGCTGGAATGCTTGCTTGAATCTCTCTATCAACTACCAGATCTTGTGTTAATCATGGAATCATGCTCTCAAGATTTTCTCTATTGTATGCAAAAATATTGATCTAAAAATTTTAGGGGGAAACAAGCAATAATTTAAATAAAAAAAGCAAGAAAGAAAATTTTCAAACTGATTCAATGTGAACCACACAATCAACCATAAAAAGATCATTACCAAGTTTAATAGTGTGCCAGGCAGAATGCAGCACGATATAGGATAAATCCCAAAAATCATCAAAAGCTAACCATAGATATTCTCAGCAAGATCTGAAATCAAGATATTAGTGACATAATTTAGATAAAACAAAACAAGTAGCGAACCTCAGTCATCTGTTTCTGCCCACAAAGCACAGCACCAGTGGACACAGGAATAAAAATTTTCTTGGCTCTAGCAAAGGCAGCCTGAAAAAGCATTAGTATAGGAAAGTGTTAATTCAATTTTTGGGAGCAAGACTATTTTGAATAACTAGAGAAGAAATAAACACAAACACACAAAAAAGATACCTGTACATAGCCCCTTTCACCCATCCAACTATCATTTGGTTGTGATAATACTGGCACAATCTTGACACCAGAAGATTCCCAATCCTTGAACCTATCCTATAAGATGAAGGAGAAGAAGTCAACTCCAATTGAGTGAACAATGTTTGCTCATTCAGGACAACTACTATTAGTAGGGAAGGAGATGCATAATTGCACATAAAGGGTAGCATTGAAACCCCATTGAACACCCCCCAACCCAAAAAAAAAAAATGGTGATTTTACCAGTAAAATGAGTGATTAAATGTAGATAATTAGTCGAGAGAGAGCTTACCTCGTATGAAAATTGTGATTTTAACAGTCTTCGTCTTCGATTTGAAATGGAAAATGAGTCTTCCTCTTCGATTGCTAGAATTGCCGACAAGAAGTTGTCTTCTTCACACAGTGAGAATGAGCTATCTCAGCGATGGAGACGTCGTCTTCGCACGGAGCGCTCGCCGCCGCCGCCGATGGTCTCTCGTTCGCGAAGAGAATGGAACGCTGGAGTTTTGCTTGCTGGAGTTTGGAGGCAGAGAACGCAAATTGCCCTGTTGCCCAGACGCCCAACCTTACGTTTGTTAAGTTGGAAAACCAACAGGTCCAGCGGTTAAGCCGCAACCAACCCATTTATAATTGGGTTCGTTTTGGGTAGCCCATTAACAACCCATTTAAAAACTTTATAGGCCCAAACTCATTTATCACGGGTGGATTTGGATGGATTCTTAGGTTTGGATTAAGATGGTCAGACTTACTCTGTCTTATAAAAATATAAGTCATTTTTGTAATTTTTTTTTATCTTAAAATATTTATCCACTTTAAAAAATCAAATCATAATTTTTTCAAATTTTATTATATTATCTTTTATTATTTCAATAATTTCACTCAACACAAAGCTCAAAATAAAATAAAATAAATAATTTTTAAAAAATAAAATTTAATAAATGATAAATTAAAATAAGGATGATTTTTCCTAAACTACCTATTACCTCGAGGCCAAAAACACTGAAATTCTAAAAAGCAGTGGGAGATATTTGAAATCGAAAGACTTCAACAGGTCAAACCAATCTTAGCCTCTTCGGTTTGAGGTCACCATTTGCTGTTCCTTAATTTCTCTTTCATTCTTTCATCTCCGTGCAAGAAGGAAAACATGGCCGGGACTTTGGTGGGAGGAGCAATTCTCTCTGCTTCACTCCAGGTGCTCTTCGACAGGATGGCTTCTCGCTCGGTCGTGGATTTCATCCGTGGACAGAGACTCAGTGATGCACTGCTGAAGAAGTTGAAGATATCGTTGTTGGCTGTTAATGCAGTGCTCAACGATGCAGAGGAGAAGCAGATAACCAACCAAGCAGTGAAGTCGTGGCTTGATGAGCTTAAAGATGCAACCTATGATGCGGAGGACCTGCTGGATGAAATTTCTACCAAGGCTTTGAGCTGCAAGTTGGAAGCTGAATCTCAATACAGTACGGATCAGGTACAAAACTCCATCTCCCCTTCTTTCAATCTATTTGATGAAGGGATAAAATCAAAGATAGAGGAGATCCTTGATAGATTGGAATATATTGCTAAACAAAAAGATGTCCTTGGTTTAAAAGAAGTTGCTGGAGGTAAACCATACCACAGATTTCCAAGTTCTTCCTTGGTCGAAGAATCGGGTGTATACGGCAGAGACGATGACAGAGAGAAAATAATTAAATCGTTGCTTTCGGATGATGCAAGTGGAAATGACATGAGTGTGATTGCCATTGTGGGCATGGGTGGGGTTGGCAAGACTACCCTTGCTCAACTTGTATACAATGACCAAAAAGTGAAGGATCACTTTGACTTGAAGGCATGGGTTTGCGTTTCTGAGGAATTTGATTTTTCAAGAGTAACAAAGACAATTCTTGAGGCAGTCACTTCTTCAGCTTGTGATTTTAAGGACTTCAGTCTACTTCAAGTTAAGTTAAAGGAAACCTTGACTGGGAAGAGGGTTTTACTCATTTTAGACGACGTTTGGAATGAAAAATATAATGATTGGGATGTCTTACGGAGTCCTTTTAGATCTGCAGCTACAGGAAGTAAGATTATTGTCACAACGCGGAATGAAAATGTTGCATCAACCATGTGCACTGTTCCACCTCATCATCTGAAGCAGCTTTTGGATGAAGATTGCTGGTCATTATTTGCAAAACATGCATTTTACAATGCAAACTCCGCTGTACATTCAAACTTAGAAGCAATTGCTAGAGAAATTGTGAAAAAGTGCAAAGGGTTGCCTTTAGCTGCCAAAACACTTGGAGGTCTCTTGCGCTCTAAACAAGGTGCTGAAGAATGGAGTAAAATATTGAAGAGCAATATATGGGACTTTTCAAACGATAGGAGTGACATTCTTCCAGCTCTAAGATTGAGCTACCATTATCTCCCTCCGCATCTAAAGCGATGCTTTGCTTATTGTTCGATATTTCCTAAGGATTATGAGTTCGAAAAGGAGCAGCTAATCTTGTGGTGGATGGCAGAAGATTTTTTGCAGCACCCTGATAGAACTAAAAGTCCAGAAGAAGTAGGGGAGGAGAATTTCCATGACCTGGTATCGAGGTCATTTTTCCAACGATCGGGTGGTGATAATTCATTTTTCATTATGCATGACCTCTTCAATGATTTAGCTAAATTTGTATCTGGAGATTTTTGTTTTAGGTTGGAAGGAGACTACTCACACGAAATCTCAGAAAAGACTCGCCATTTGTCATATTGTAGAACAATATATGATGCTTCTAAGAAATTTGAGGCCTTCTATTATGCTAAGCGCCTACGCACCTTCTTACCATTAAATTCGTCAACATGGAATCATTTGTACAACTTAACTAACAAGGTACTTGATGATTTGCTTCCATCAGTCAGACTGTTACGGGTGTTATCTCTGTCTCACTATAAGAATATTGGTGAATTGCCTGATTCAATTGGCAAATTGAAACATTTGCGCTACTTAGATGTTTCTTACACTACAATCATAAGGTTACCCGATTCTACATGTACTTTGTACAACTTACAAACATTAATGTTATCAGGTTGTTATTGTCTTAGTGAGTTGCCTACCAACTTGGGAAGGCTAATCAACTTGCGTCATCTTGATATTAGTGGGACTATGTTAATGGAGATGCCAAAGCAAATGAGCAGATTAAGAAGTCTCCAAACATTGAGTACTTTTGTTGTGGGAACATGTGATGGGTTTATGATTAGTGAGTTGAAGGAGTTTAGGCATCTTCGAGGGGCACTTCACATTATAAATTTGCAGAATGTGGTCCATGCTAGGGATGCCTTAGAGGTCAGAATGAAGGATAAGGAGTACCTTGACGAGTTAGTATTGGAATGGTCTGAATTGGGCACTGCTGATTCACAAAATGAAAGAGATGTACTTGACAGGTTACAGCCTCACACAAACTTGAAAAAGCTCACCATCAAATACTATGGCGGTACAAGATTTCCACATTGGTTAGTAGATCATTCATTTTCCAATATGGTATACCTATGTCTAAGCAATTGTAAATACTGCTCCACCTTGCCACCACTTGGGCTATTATGGTGTTTGAAAGAACTCTCTGTCATAGGGTTTGATAGAGTAGAGAGAGTGGGCCCTGAGTTCTATGGAAATGGTTCTTCTGCAAATATGCCGTTTAGATCGTTGGAAATTCTAAGATTTAAACAGATGCTGGAATTGGTAGATTGGTTTTTCTCGGGAGATGGAAGTGGAGATTTCCCTTGTTTGAGAGAGCTTTATCTAGAAGAATGTCCGAAGCTAACGGGGGGCTTACCTAACCACCTTCCTTCCTTGGAAAAACTTTTGGTCTCTGAATGTCGACAGCTTGTGGCTTCACTTCCAAGGGCTCCCGCCATCCGCAGCCTAGAGTTAATTTACTGTGATGAGGTGCTGTTGGAAAGAAGTGATGAACTCAGTTCCCAACTGACCTCGCGTGTGCCTGAAATTTCAAACGTTGCAAATCAACCTGATAGTCAAATGACGACCTTGCCTAACCAGGTTGGATTGCAACGCTTCTCCTGCCTTGAAATATTGAACATTCGAGATATGTCAGAATTGAAGGAATTGCCTCCCGGGCTGCACCTGCTCCCAATCGAATATTTGGAGATTCACAATTGCCCTTCTCTCAAGTCCTTTCCTAGAGGCAGTCTACCCACTACATTGAAAACTCTTCATATTAGCGGATGTTGGAAATTAGAGTTGTTCCTATCTGAGGGTGAGGATATGGCGCACAATGGCTATGCATCACTCGAAAGTTTTTCCTTAAATGGAAATATTGATTCACTCAAATCCTTTCCATTAGGCTTATTTCCAAAGCTTAATCATCTTTGTATCATTTATTGTAAAAATCTTGAATCCATTGGGATTCCAGAGGGGCATCTCACAGCTCTCACTACGTTGCAAATCTGCTGGTGCCCAAAACTTGTGTCATTTCCCAAAGGAGGGTTGCCTGCCCCCAACCTGACATCCTTCAAGGTCCATTATTGCAAGAATCTCCAATCACTGCCTGAAAGGATGCACACCCTCCTCTCATCCCTTGATGATTTGCATATACGAGGATGCCCAAAACTTGGATCATTTCCAGAAGGGGGTTTGCCATCCAACCTCAGGACAATTTGGGTCTCTGAGTGCAAGAAACTAATGGAACACCGGATGGAGTGGCATTTACAAAGACTGGCATCTCTCAAATATTGTTATATTGAAGAATGTGAAGAATTGGAGACATTTCCGGAGGAGTGGCTGTTGCCCTCCACTCTTACCTCTCTTTCTATCTCCTCACTTCGGAACTTGAAATACCTGGACAAGGGAGGGCTTCAACACCTTATCTCTCTTCAACAGCTATACATCAAGAACTGCCAATTGCTCCAGTGCTTGCCAGAAGAGGGACTGCCTAGCTCCATTTCTTTGCTCTATATCTTGGGATCTCCTTTGCTGAAACAACGGTGCCAAAGGGAGAATGGAGAAGATTGGCCTAAGATTGCTCGCATCCCCCGCATTGTGATTGATTACAAACTGATCTCATGAGCTAAAAGTCTAAAAGAGTCTAGACCCTGTTCTCACATTGACACAACCACAGGCGAGCTGCAATAACCAAGTTTTAACATTAGATACTTTTTCTACACTTTAATCGACTTGATTTGATTTACAGTTAATCTAAAATGTAAAAACCCTTTATGAAATGCTAATTCTTCTTTTGTTTATTTAATTCATACTTTTATCTGTCTTATGTGTTACGAAGGCCAGTGTACAAACATTGTCTGGTCACCACCAATACTTACTAATTCTTAACAGAAAAATGTCCTCTGCATTTTTACAGGTTTGTTCAGCTGATTTGTTTTTTGTTTTTTGGTTTTTCTTTTGTCTTGTTTTGTTTTGTTTTTTTTTTTTTTTTTTGCGTTTTGTTTTTTTTTTGGTGGGTACATACTGTGGATCTCCATTTGATTGTCTATGTATAACTCTTTATGAATTCTTTTGCAGGCGTCCATCACCAACTTCATATGATTTTTCTTATACAATAACCCTCATTTTATTATGTTGATATCGATCTATTAGTGCATACAATGTTTTGATTTTGTGGTGACTGCTGCCTACCAATCTGGCCTCTTTTTTCCTTCCAAAGCCTCCCGAACTCTGAATATCTTTCCAAGAGACCATAACCATAGAACCTCAAGCTTCTTGTAGATACCTTCATGTTGCAAGTGTCTTTAGCTAGCACTGTTCTCTGCCAAAAGATAGGCTGCCCACCAATTTTTCAATACTAAGTATCCAATTCTGTTCTCTGCTGAAACAATGGTGCAAAACGGGGAAAGGGAGAAAACTGGCCCAAGATTGCTCATCTCCCCTGCATCAAGATTGACAATGGAGTGTTCTAGTAAATAAGCTCTGTTTCCACTCATGCAATTGAAGCTGTTATGACACCAATTTCTGTCGGGTACTCATTTAGTATTTGGTAAATAAAATATAGAGCAATGAATGTTGTATTACTACTACGTACAGAGTGCTTGGATCTTACTTTACTTCTTTTTTCACTTATTTATATACCTATTTATCTTTTTGTTACAGAATTCCTTGTTTTATCAATGTCTAGAATGAATCTTTCCTATGGTTTTAGATCTTCTGAATCTGAAATTCCTGCGCAAGATGGGTTGCCCACCTTCCTTTCTTTTCTCAGTATCCGGAATTGTCCTTTGCAGGAACTTGTACAACCTTAAGAACTAGAAGGCCTTTTAATTTTGAAGTGCCCATTGTTGTCCTGAATTAACACAACAGAAGAACCTAGATTTCTCACATTCCTTGTGTCAAGATCTGTTCCGTTTGGTTGACAAGAAACACATGCAGGAAAGTAATATGTGGGAAAGTAAAGGAAAAGGAATGCAAAGGATAATGATAATGTGGGAAATTGATTTTCCCTAATGCGTTTGGATTACAAGAAAGTTGTGGGAAAATATAAAGTATCAACTTTTCCACAATGCTTTTTCCTACTAAAAATGCTGGATGTGTTTTGTGGAAAAGCTTTTCCTGCAGGAAAGAATTAGCGCTTGGTTATTCATGTTTCCCACAAGATTCCCGCTAACCAAACAAATGGAAAGTTTAGGAAAGTTCACTTTCCTTTCCCTTCCTCCCCGTCAATAAAACATTAAGTGATCTTATGAGCTGTGTCTAAACCCTCTTGCTGATTTCTCACATTCAGACAACAGAAGGCTTGCAGCAAAAACTCAATTTATAGTCGATCAGGTACTTCTACACTTCGACCAGCTAATTATGAACTTGATTTACTACCAATTATGAATCCAAAAAGCTTTACCCTTTCAAATTCTTCTATTTCTTCATTTATTTATTTAATTTTTCACTGTTCCATGTATAACCAAGGCCAGCGTCGAAGTTTTCTCGTGTCAGCACCGGCAATTACTTGAAGATTTTACAAAGTGGGCGTGCTCTACAGTTCTACAGGGTTTTTTTTTTTTTTTTTTTTTTTTTTATTTAGTTCTATAAGGTTTTTTCAATTTTTTTTATATTTCCTAGTATATGCTATGGACCTCATTTCATTTTCTATGCTTAATTGTTTATGAAATCTTTTCCAGGTTTCCAACACCAATTTCTTCCGATTTTCATTTATGAGAACCATAATCCAGGCATCAATTTTGAAGTTTCTGTCACCTACCAATCTAGTCTCCTGTTTCCATCTGTAGACTCCCAAATATTAAGTCAGTTTTCAAGAATTTGTAGAACATCAAGATTCTTGAAGATACTTAAATTTTGAAGTGTCCTTCACTTGCATTGTTGCTTGAGGAGGACCCTGCCAGCAGCTATTTCTATGGGATTTGAATTTTGGCCTTCCACTAGAAAATTTATCTGTGGAGGAGCATGGGAATGATTGGTTGCACGATGATCACATTTTCCACCCAGACGTTTGTTCACAAACTGGAGTAGAAAGTGGTGATTGTAAGATTTCTAGAACCTGCTTGTGAAGGCCAGTGTTGAACCTTTACTGAGTCAGCAGCAGCAATTACTTCAAGTCTTTAAAATTAGGGGTGCTCTGCAGTTCTGCAGGCCTTTTCAATTGACTTATGTTTCTTAGTGTATACTTTGGACCTCCATTTCATTTTCTATGCATAAGTTCTCGTAATTTCTTTTGCAGGCTTCCGACACATACCAATGTCTTCTGATTTTCAATAATGAGAACCACAAGCCAGATGTTGATTGTAAAGTGACCGTCGACTATCCATCTTGGTTTCCATTTCCATATAAAGACTCCCAAATATTAGATCAGTTTGAAGAACTCGTAATACCTAAAGACTCTTGAAGACACCTGCATTTTGTTGTTGCTGGAGGAGGGCCTGCCATAGTGCCATTAGCCCTTTCTGGGATTTTAAAGTTTTGGCCTTCCTCTGCATGATTAATATATAGAGGAGCAAGGGAATGATTGGTCCCAGGTAGCTCACATTTTCCTGCTTTAGATGTTTGTTCACAAACTGATTTCTAAGGAATTTTTTGCAAGATCCCTAGAACCCACTTTTACTTAAATCTGCTAGATTGAGTTCTGATATCTCCCTATATTTCTCCAAAATAAGCACATGGGTGCACAGTTTTATTTTCTAATTCGTAGAACTTTTCAATAGCTTTGCTTCTGTCACATGACCTATTATTTTCCATCTACTGATACTTTCTGATCTCTTCCCAGCGTTATTGGAGTGTATGCAAGACTTTCTGAACTACAGATTGGAGGTACTGTGACAAAAACGCATATTTGTCTGTGCGTCAAATCATCAATCTCTTATTGCTCTATCAATTTCTTAACTTTGAGCTTAGATTATGTACTGTGGTAGACAAATTGATAAAATGTAAGACATAAATTTGACACCAAGATTCCAGTGTTATCAGGGGAGGTAAGTTTTTTTTGGGTCATCGTTCTCAAGGACTAAGAAGTTTGCCAGTACATAGCCATTTGAAATCCTGGTTTGCCAATTGTATACTTATCACAGAGCAGACAGAGTTCATGGATTTATGGGAAACATCGGAAATATTATTTCTTGAGGGTTCATTTAATGAATTTTCTAAATCATGTTTTGCATCCTACTTACACTGGTTTGTTGTATTTTATTGTACATATTACTGATTTATTGTATTTTGTCGTACATATTTTGTATGCACTTTCAATATTATTGTTTGAAGTCCTTTCGGCAAGGAGCACAGTAGCTCGCTGCTGCTGAGCCATCGAAGATTTATTTCTGCCCAAAGCTCCAGTCCATACGAGTAGAAGGGCTATCCACCTCCCTTTCTAGAATCAAGGAATGTCCTTCGCTGAAACAATGGCGCCAAAGGGGGAAGGGGAATATGTGTCTACCCTTTTCTGACTTTTACGCAACCAATGGCTAGCTGTCAGGTACTTGTGATATACTTTGACCCACTGATCATTAATTGGATTTACTACCAAAAGAGAATCCAATATGTTTAACACTACACGTTTTAAATTCTTCCATATATTTATGTGTGCACTTCTCTCTGTTTCATGCATAACCAAAGCCAGCGTTGAAGCTTTATTGGGTCACTACCAACAATTACTTAAAAAAATCATCACATAAGAATTATTGTATTTCTCATTACATACTATGGTCCTCCATTTCATCGTCAATGGTTGATTCCCTGTGTATTCTTTTTGCAGGTTTCCAAGTTGCAAAACTAATCATGCGTGGAACTTGTGTCAAAAATTGTGACACTCTTGTCAAGAAGTGTCATTTGTGGAAGGGGGCTTGCTCTCCAGCCTAAACACTCTTCGATCATCGACAATTGCAATACTGACATCGCAAATTGAGTGGGGTTCCATCATGTGCGTCAAATTGTCAAAATCTAATATCTGTGGAGGACAAGGAGCCTTAACACCTCGCCCTCTAGAAACGATAATGATCGTGAGCTCCCCTAAGCTCCAGTTGTTGGGGACTGCCTCTGCCCATCTCTTTATTTTATATATTATGTTGGAGAGGGGATCTGTAACCTTTTTCTCTGCTTTGAGGTATTGTTAATGTTGTTTGCTATGCAAGTCTATGGTAATTATTCCCTTGTAGTTCTTAAATAATTGTCAATCCTTGTCAACAAGCTCCTTGGTGAAATGATAAAACTTCACAGTTTCAAATTCTGACGAATTATTAATTCTGGTGAACATTTCTGTTGTTTTGAAAACGCTTTTGTTTTTTGTTTTTTTATTATAAATTTAAATATAGAAGAATGGAGCCTGCATTAATTGGCAATACTTTGCTGGGTTGACATGATGTGGGGTGGGTTAATCCACTGACGGATTCGAAAGCATTTTCCATATATATTTCATATTTTCATGGGATCCACCCCTTCGAGTTTTGGTGGGTACGTTACTCGTCCTTAAAGACACCAGCAATCCTGCCAGTGGCCTCTGTATTATAAATGTACGACTCATGTAGGAGGCCTGTTTGTTAACAATTGTTTCCTCTGCAGCCCATACTCTCGTGCCTCTTCTTTTTTCACTTTTTGGCCACTAATTTGTGCTTTTGGAAAGCATCTTGGCCGTGTAGGTCCACCACAAAAGCCCAAAATATCAACCAACCAAGGGATTCCAACATGTCCACACTATACCAGCCTTTCTTTAGCACCTCACCTCGAGAACCCCGTAAGCAGGTTTTCACTTCTCAAAAAATATATAATTAATTATTTAAAATTTGTATTACCATTTTGTTTATCTAATAAATGGATTATTTGTAATTTATCATCAAAAAAAAAAATGGTTATGTTGGTCCAAAAGTTGTATAATTTAAACAGTGTTGGAGGAAAGTTAGGATGTTGGGTTTTTTGATATATTTTAACCCTATTTGGATTTTTCTGATAAGAAAGTTATTTTATGAGATTTTTTAATATAATTCTTTTTACGATGGATATTTTGGATATTTACCCAAAAAAGAATCTCAATATCTAGCTTACTCAGTGAATGATGGAATTCATATTTTGAACATATATATTATATATTTTGACCATATATCTCATATTGAACAAGAATTTAGTTAACCATCTAAAAATTTCTTGATTAGCTAGTAGACAGTTCGAAGTCAGAAAAGAAAAAAGAATCAAAAACAAAAACACAAAAACACAAAAGCATAAAAACAAAAACAATTATTATTATTACTATTATTTAAAGTGCACATAACAAACACAAGTTTGCCAAGTCTTCATCAATTTCAAGGTTCAAATCTTGATCCACTTCAGCTAGTCCATGACATAGAACACTGTCACACTAATCTGAAGATTCAGCCAAACTGGAACCAATGAAAATAAATGAATTATATCCACTGAAAAGGAAAAAATAAATAAATAAATAAATAAACTACTCCATAGTATATATAGAAATATATAGTCATTTTGTAATATGATTGCATAAGATGCAACTTAATTGCATTAGGTGATCTCAATCTAACCATTCATTCGCTTGAACGATCAAGTTTAATGATTTGAAGGTGCATCTTATGATAAAATAATTATATATTTTCATTCGAACAAATCATTATTCAAACGATGGAATTAGAAGACGTAATATACTCAACTCAACTCAACCAAGTCTTATTCCCAATTACATGAGATTAGTTACATGAATCTTTTTAAACCATTCATTTCTATAGATGGCCGTAGTTGTTAAATTCTTAGAATAATATCCTTTCTCAACACCTCTTATCATCACGTTTTCTTAGGTTTTCCTCTTTTTCTATTATGACCTTCAAGTTGAAAAGTCTTGCGTACATATATATTCATAGGTCTTTGTTAATTGTATATGACCAAACTATCATAGATAATTTTCTTTATCTTTTTCCCAATTGGCACTACTCTTACTTGTAATGTATTCATTTCTTATTTTATCTTTTTGCATATTACCACGTATCCATCTTAACATCATCCTCTCTAGTGAATTTGAATCCTCTTGTTGGTTTTTTCTTTATAAGGATTTTGTAGGGTCTTTCATGATTACAAGATCGTTTGGTTTGTAAATTAATAAATAAAATAAAATAAAGAACCGTTGGATCATCAATCCTTATAAGGTCTGAAAAGCCTTATCCTTATAAGAAAAAGCCCCCACAGTGCATCCAAGGCCCTTTCTACTACACTCATATTTTGCAAAAAAAAAAAAAAAAACTAAGAAATTGTTACTATACCCATATGCAATTAGAGGACTGAAAAAAAAAATTGTAACTATACCCATATGTAATTAAAGAAACTAAGAAAATTTAAATAGAAATAAAAAACATTTTATCAAAAAAAAAAACCTATTTTGCAAATCCTACTTAGGCCTGCGGCCGGCCATTTATAGCATTGGGTGAAACTAGACTCTCCAAGTATGTAGTCATCTTGAAATCAAATCCATTTGTGGTTGACAAAATAAATTCTTCTCTCTTCCTCTTAAAATTGTAATTGACTAACTTCTCTCTGTTTATCTCCATCAGAAATTCACCATTCTTTGTAAAACCCAATGGTATCAAGTACTTGAGTGATTGACATCGAATAACAAACAGTTTAGTCCAAGACTCCTTGACACCATACTCCCCCATCACCCATACCTCGGCATGGCTTCCTTTGTTATCAACTACACAGATGCATCCTCCCAAAACCGCGAAATCAAATTTACGACCCCAGCTTGTTGAATCAGGCCGTGGCACCTCCTTGAATTTCACCTCCGCCAAATCAAAATAAATGATTACAGAGTAGTAATGGTCTTCATGGACCACCCAATGCAGAGCTCCATTCACTGTGGTCCCTGATTGTTGGGAATAAATTTTATAGGGAAAGTCGAAGTTAGAAATCATTGCCCATGAACCAGTTTCAGAAGAGAAGAAACACGTATCCATTTTTTGTAAAACGCAATGAGATTGAATGACCGCCATGTATAAATCAAGGGAGGAATCAAAAGCAAGTCCAGAGATATAAAAATCTGCTTCTGTATATTGGGTAGCATTGGAATCTTCTTGCATTCTCAGTGGACGGGTTCCACAAGAAGGCGAAAATCCAAACACGTATGAGTATCAGACCATTACAAGAACCAAGGATTTCAGCGTGGGGAAGTAGTCGCTCCTTGGAAGGACACTTGAGCTCTACTTGTTGACGATTTGAGGCTTCGCAGTCCACGGAAGTGAGAGAGATGGGTGAGTGAGGCCTTTGACATAAGCCAATGACTCCGTATCTCTGAATCTTCACCAGATTGAGGTGTGATTTACTAAACTGAGGATCCGAGATGAAAGAGCGCCATGCTTTTCGTAGGGCCTTAAATCGCAGAAGAGACTTGACGGGTAGTCTCAGCAGTATGCGGAGCACCGTCTCGCATGGAATGTAGGGCAAATTTGGTTCGATTGGTTTGATATTTTCTTTTTCTTTCATGCTTGCTCTCATCCTCTCTTCCTCTGCTTTGACATTTCCCCTTTTTTTCTGATGCTTTCACGCAGTTTTTATCGAACAAGCAATTTGGCTGTTGACTGCTGTTTAGGTTTTACTACTAGGGTTTTCACTTTTTTATTATAAGCACGATAAAAATTTGTATATAATTATGACACGATTGATGTGGTAAGCCAATGAGAGTAATAAAAAGTGTTATTTTTTAAACCCACAATTCCGTTTTATTTGGCTTTTATTAGCCTGTGACATTATGTGGCTATCACTCTATAACCACATGAATGAGAAAGATACAAAGGCTATAGGTCGGTTTGAGACATTGGGCTTGATAACTTGGGTTGGGTCACGTGAGGACTTTCTTGCAAGGGTCTATTGCTACCCCTGATATTTATCAACACCCCTCTTATTTTAATTTGTCAAGGTTTTATAAAAGATATAAAAAGTTTTTATGGAAACTGATCGTGTCATCCACTAAAAATTAATATCATTTTGAATAATTTTGTAAAAAAATGATTTTATCAAAATCTATCGTTTGAAGAGATTTTTTTACTATTAAAGAGGCCTAAGTGTTAACTCATGTTATTTATACTAATTTATTAACTATTAAAGAGGCCTCACTTTGAGTTTTCGCCTTAGGCCTCACATGATATTGAGCTGATCTTGATTTTACCCCCACGTACTTTATATATATTTTGACTAGCTAGCTGATCATTGATTGGATTTACTACCAAAAGAGTATCCAATATGTTTTAACACTACCCTTTTTAAATTCTTCGATATGTTTATGTCCACTTCTCTTTGTTTCATGTATAACCAAAGCCAGTGTTGAAGGAAGTTTTATCAGGTCACTACCACCAATGCTTTAAGTCAACTTTTTACTCCTTACATACCAAAATTTTCTTCTTTTATTTCTTTTCCAATGTGTAAAATGGGGAGGAAAGAGAAGTCATAGGATCACACATCGACATGGCAAATAAAATGTGATAAAAGAAGTAACACACAAGACTGAGAGGCATAACAAGACTTCCCAAAAAAAAGAAAAAATACTCCTCTATTTTCATTTCCCACCTGGGCCTGATATTTGCAGACTTGATATAGGCTTACACCAGGCATAATTTAACACTACTCAAAATTGTGAAGTTGGGGCGTACGTGGCCCTTTCATATATATACCCGGCCTGTTAATTATGAATGTCACAACTCTACATTGAGTAATTCAACAATTCATAATTTGGGACTCCACCAAAAAATTGGAGAACTTGCCCGATCAAGCACATAATTTCCTGGAGCACACTATGCGTAGGCAATATGAATCGCATCGACCACAAATGTCTGCCAATAGTTGGCGCTTGTATGCTCCATTATATTGAGGATCCACCTTGGAGGACATTGAAGCCGCGCATAGAGAATTCGTTTAGAACATACAGATCATGCACATAGCGGATCAAATTTTGTCTTTGTAACAGTGGATCCGACAGCTGCAGGACCAAGCTACTTACATATACCATTAAGGGGTCCATTGTTACCCCAAAAATTTTAAAAATCCTTTGTGCTATGTTTGGATAAGGAATTTCTATTTGAAATTTGTCTTTTAAATGAAATTTGTAAATTCATTAAGAAATTTTTTTTTATAAAAATTTTACAAATTGTATTTGAAAGACAAATTTCACTTAAAAATTCCTTATCCAAATACATAGTATTGATTTCTCTTTGCGCAAGATGATGAAGGGATGAAAACAAGGTCGTTTTGCACACTTTAGCTACTTTGTTTTGGGTATGTTGTGACTCGATTAGTCTCTTATGTTGTAACCCGCTTGTATAAGAGTTATATTTTTGGAGAAAATATTGTTTCACCCCTTCCACTTTCACTAAAAAACACTCTGCACCCCTCATGTTTGGATAATGTATATCACCCTTAAAATATTGACAGAAACAATAATTTTACAAATGTATTCTTACCATATGTTAGTGAAACACCTTATTACCAAGGCATTTTCGTCTAAAGAATATATTAGGAGGTCAGAGTGTTTAAAAAATTAATATAGTCCAAGGCAAGATGAGGTTAATTTGGACTGAGTCAAGCATTGCCTGGACTGTTATTCGGGCCGAAACGTTTTACTGAAGGGAACGGCTATTGCAACCCCCCATTCCTATAAGCCCACCCCTCATCCTTTAAGTTTTTAAGGTTTTATGCAAAATATAAAAGGTTTTTATGAAAACCAGCCGTGCTGTCCACTAGAAAACATCATTTTGAACAACTTTGCAGAAGAAAGTTTTTCAAAATCTATCGTTTAAATATACTTTTTAACCATTTATAGCATTTTTTTCATTTTTTTCCAAAAAGTCTACCTAAACGATAAATTTTGGAAAAACTTTCTTCTGCAAAGTTGTTCAAAATAATGTTTTCTAGTGGAAATCACAGCCGGTTTTCATAAAAACTTTTTATATTTTGCATAAAACTTTAAAAACCTAAAGGATAGGGGATGGGCTTATAGAAATGGGGGGTTGCAATAACCGTTCCCTTTACTGAACTCAGCCTGAACTCAAATTAAGCTCATCTCATATTTTTGGGTCAAATGGGAAGTCATCAGGCCAACTTGGCCCAATTGATAGCCCCATTTGTAACCTTTGTATTCCTCATATGGGGAGTTCACATAATTGTCGAGAACCACAGAATGTGTAATTGTACAACGAAGAAAGATTCCTTCTCATCTCTTGCCTCTTTCTGGGAATATATTGGAATTCTTTTATCAACTTTACAGCAAGCAACTTCCACTCACTAGCCGACCAAATTGACTCGAATCAAATTCACTTTAAAAAGAAAAGAAAAAGGATCGTTCAAATATAATGCCACTCTCATGATAATTCCTAAGCTTTTTATTCAATTACAAGGGCATGTTTGTTTATTTGGAATGGAATGGAATTACATTCCAATTCATTCCAAATAATGTGTTTGGATAAGATAATTTAAATGGAAATGAAATCAAATAATTTATTTAAAGAGTCATCTCAAATCCTTTCTTATTCTATTATAGACTACTACTTTGAGCATGTAATCAGATTTCATTATCATCTATTCTATTCTAGCTAAACAAACATGACTTACGTATAATAACTTAACTAGATTAAATATATATATATATATTCAAATGATTTTTTTTTTTTTTTTTTGGCATGCTTCTTGCTATATGCATGTTTTCATCTTTTAGGCTATGTATGGATTGAGAGAAATGGAGAGAAGCGAAGAGAAGATAAAAAAAGAGAAGGGAAGAGAAGAGAAGAGAATGAGAAAGTAACTTTTTCTCCACTCTGTTTGGTTAGTTAGACCTCGTTAAATTACATTATTACCTTTTTTTATATATTAAACAAAAGTTATGTAGGGATATATTTGTCATTTCATCACTAGCTTATTACTTTTCTCTCCATTTCTCTCCAAATCTGAGGATAAATGGGTCCATTTTCTTTCCATTTCTCCCTATTTTCTTTCTCTTTTCTCCTAAATTAACAATCCAAACGAGAGAAATGGAGAGAAAATCATTTTCTTTTCTCCATTTCTCTCAATCCGTACATAACCTTCGAGCCAACCCTTCCTAGACTTGGTGGGTGACTCATCCTCCAAAGACACCAAGAACTCTTTTAGGAGGCTTGTATGTCTTCTCGCCAGCCCATATTCTAAAGCCTACACGACTTTTCCTTTGTCGGCCACTAAATTTGTGCTTTTGGAAAGCACGGTGACCGTATTGGTCCACTTCAAAGCCCAAAACATCAACCGACCAACGGAATCCAAAGTTAAACGTTCTTATGGGCTGTAGTGTAAGGAATTGACAATGAAGTGTTCTTATAAATGACCTCTGTTTTCAAATGGGGAATTTTGAAAGGTCTAAATATACACATCCTCACTTGGCGCAATCTAAACCACCTTGGCACGGTGCCAAGAAAACATCAGCTCAGTATTAAATCCGAACGCCTTTTTTTAGTGCACAAACCAATCTCTCTCGCTCTAGTTTTCACTAAATTAAAAGATTTACTCAAATCAAATTTTCACTTTATAAAAGGTAAGAAAAATGAACGTGGGATGATGCTCTCTTAATTGCCCATCTCTTATGCGTCCATATTATGTGTAATAATTAGATTTCTTTTTAAATTTTTTTCCCACTTAATGACAAGATTATCTCTAAATCATTGGCAAACTCATCGTCAGTGTTACCATTCCCAATTTCACATAGGTGTGTCGGCTTGGACTTGGATGATGACACGCGTCTAACAAATATTTTCTAGTAAACCGTTTTTCCTATTCTCTTTTTTTTTTTTCTTTTTTTTTTTTTTTTTCGCCCACTAGGTTTTTACTTTTCTCTTAATATTACAAACTAATAAAAATAAAATAAAATGACGTTATTTTAATACTATTTAGGATTTTCTTAACATGTGCCTTAAATAGTACATATTAAGTTATAATTAATAACCCAATCAATACATAAAAAAATATATTTTCATAGTTTTTTAAATATTTTAAAATATTTTAAGTAATTTTCATTGTTTACGATACATTTTCATTATTTTTAATATAATAATTATGTCATTAATTATAACTTAAAATATACGTTAAGAAAACCTTACCTTTTTTACTCGTAATCCTATTCTATTTCCCTCCCATCGACGAATTACGGTTAAATGAAAGACTCTCGCCTCTCCCACCTCCAAAGAGACTAAATTTTTTGTTTTTGGAAAGCGTGTTTTGTTACCAAAAGGTCAAAAAGTCACGAATGATCCGCCACAAAGCCCCAAAATATCCACCGACATGTGGAATCCGAAGTTTCAAAGGTTCACATTGTACGCGCGTAACCTTCTTCTATGCCTCACCACGTGAATCATGTCAGCAGTGAAATAGTGCAGGAGTTTAAAGACTAGAAATTTGAAAATGGGTTTTTTTTTTAACATGTGCCCAAGGCGTACAATTAATAATTTAATCACTATATAGAAAAAAAAATGTTTTTATAGATTTTTTTAAATATTTTTATATTTTTTAAAGTAATTTCATAATTTATAATATATTTTTATTATTTTTAATATAATAATTAAATTATTAATCATAATATCTTTAAGACACAGAAAACTCATTCAAAATTACTTGTCGTCACATGCCCACATTTTTTTTTTTTTTTTTTTTTCTTAACAAGTCACATGCCCACTGTAAATTGTCAGATTCACAAGCGCACAGTAGCATAATAAGTACACACCTTTGGACCGTTGTGCCATTATTAGTCTCAAGCAATAATGACTTGAGCTAGTGTTGTCAAATCAGACACCCAAAGCATAATTAGTACACACTCTTCTATCAAACTATCACACGGCTACCTTATCTAACTATCATTTTATTTTATTTTTATTAAGTTGTGATATTATATTAATTATATTATAATTACATATAAGTTTTTTTAGGTAAATTACACTAAGAATCCTCTACAATTTGACATTTACAGATACACCCTTTTATGTTTTTGAAATTACGTTAAAAATCTTTGCTTTACAAAATAAACTACAAAAAGACCCCTTTTCTTAACCTCCGTCTATTAATACGTTAAATCACTTTCAATATTTTTCAAAATATCCTAATTACCCTTATTGGATGACAACTTTCATGTTAAATTCATATAACTCATCAGTCCAACACATTCATCTAACAAATTCAAATTATTTATTTATTTATTTATTTATTGATAAACAACTAAAAGATAACATATATATATATATATATAAGAAAAATACCAAAAAAACTTAATTTTTTTGTCCAATTGATATGGCAGTCGCCAGATTTACTCATTAGAAACAATCATCTATTTAATTAATGTGCAAAAAAAAAAAAAAAACCAAAAAAAAAAAATTGATTTGCCACATTGCCACCTTATTTGCCACCTTATTTGCCACTTCTACACATGTATCCCCATTGTAATAATTCTTTTAATTTATTTATACGTATGAGTAATGCTACATAAACCCCCCCTCCCTTTTTTTTTGTCTAAATCTACTTACTCAAATGAGGTGGCAATTTGGCAAATCAATTTTTTATTTTTTATTTTGCAAATCAATTAAAAATTTAATTAAGCCTTTAATGAAAAAAGTGGTGAGAAAGTTGAAATTACTCTTGATAGAGAAAGTGGAATTTACGATCCGGCTGTTTATTTATTATATAGGAATTATGATTTCCATTTCCTTTGAATTCCTATTTGTGTTTTATATATTAAGGTATGTGTTTTAGAATTATAGTTTTCATATTGCTGTTTTTCTTATATATGCAGAAAGATGGGTAGTTGTGTATTTAAAAATTAAAATAAGGGTATATTAGTCAATCAAAAGTTTTTCTTACATTCATCTTTTTATAGGTAGTATAGATATAGATATATATATATGTTAATATTACATATTACATATAATATAAGTCAAAACCTAAAAAATTATCCAAAAAAAAAAGAAGTCAAAATCGAGAATCAAACCGTTTTTTCTTGGTTCGGTCCGGTCCGGTCCGGTCCAGTCCAATACTATTTTCGATCTGATTCTGATTCTATTTTTAAAGGACCGAGGTGCACTCCTAACAGCTATTGCTGCCTCTTATGAGTTCTTGGACTTTCATTTGATCCATCACATATGTGGGCTTTCTCATTTGTGTGTTGTGTGTTTAGCTAAAATAAAAATTAGCTATGGCTACCAAGATTTGACCCCTATCATGATATTTTATTTTTTATTTTTTATTTTTTTTGCTTATGCCAAAACCTACATCAACCACTATATACATCTCTATCCCCCGTCTCGCTTCAATCGTATTCTGCAATGAAAACCCACCCCCAACCCTTCAGCTTCATCTCTCTTTGCAGTCGAAACCAATAAGCACCCCAACTCGATTGTGAAATGAGGGAGAAGGAAAGGGGAAGGAGTTGTGGGTGTGGGTTGTCTGGGTCAAATCCATGTGCTAATGGGTTTGTTAAAGAAGGGTCAAATGGCTAATCTTAGCTGTAGAATGAGGGGAGGATGAAATAAATGACCGAATCAAATAGTAACCTGTAACATAAATAAATTACATCACTTATTCCCTTATCTTTTTTTTTTTTGGGGGGGGGGGGGGGGGGGGGAGGAGTTGTTTAATATAAATTACAACACTTATACCCTCATTCTCATCCAAGTGACAGTAGTAAAGCAAATCCAAATCATCCAACACACTCCAAATTTTAAGGAAACATTTTTTAAAGAAAGCATTATCACGCTACTACCCAAATAGGATGTAAACTTGGCCTAAAAAAATGGACTAAGCCCAACCCAGAGCCCGTTTAGGCTCAACGCAATCCTAACCCAATCTTAAATATGGGGAAGCGGCTAATGCAACCCCCCTAAAGGTTAAGTTGCCCCCCCTGTTATCCCCACCCTCTAAAAATATATACCCACCCTTCTTAAAGACCACACAACCCCTCATTCTCACCCACCCTCACTCACCCCACACCCCATGGCAGTGACGACCGGCGAGAAGAAGAAGAAGAGACGGCGACGGCCACCGGCGAGGAAAGGCGACGACGACCGGTGAGGAAGAGCAATGGTGACGGCGCCCCCTCCATTTTTTCCGGCGACTCTTCTCTTGTTCTTTTTTTTTTTTTTTTCCTTCTCCTCTGCTGGTCAGATCTATTAG
Source organism: Liquidambar formosana (assembly GCA_039720395.1). Lineage (NCBI taxonomy): Eukaryota > Viridiplantae > Streptophyta > Magnoliopsida > Saxifragales > Altingiaceae > Liquidambar > Liquidambar formosana. The sequence goes on along the minus strand of CM077825.1, from coordinate 12,818,801 downwards.
ATCTATGGTAAGATCTATCAGATCTGTGTTCTTCCATTTTTTTCTGGCGACCTTCTCTCTTTTTCTCCCCTTCTTTCTTTCTCTCTTTCTTTCTTTCTTCTTTTTTTGTTTTTTTTTTCCTCTCTGGTTAGATCTGTGTATTCCTCCATTTTTTCCGGCGATGGGGAGGGAGGGCTGCCGATGAGAAGGGGGTGCGGGAGAGGGGTTCTAGGAAGGAAAGAAAAAAAAAAAAAGCAGAGAAGAAGAAGGAAGAAGAAGGGTGCAGGGTTTCGGCGAGGGGTGTGGGAGAGGGGTTCTAAGAAGGAAAGAAAAAAAAAAAAGCAGAGAAGAAGAGGGAAGAGGAGGAAGGAAGAAGAGGGGTGCGGGGTTCCGGCGAGGGAGGTTTTGTTTTCAAAACTTCCATTTTTTTCGGTGAGGGGTGCGGGAGAGAGGTTGCCGGTGAGGAGGGGTGAGGGAGAGGAGATGGGTGAGGGTTAAGCCATTTTTGGTAATTTTGCATAATAATTTTTTTTAATTAAAAAAAAAAGGGGGCAACTTATAGGAATGGGGGGTTGAAATAGCCGTTCCCTAAATATGGGCAGGCTTGGGCTTAAGATTTGTAACCCAACCCAATGGCCCAGCCCAAAGTTAACCCATTTTATACTCTTTCGTTCCAAATTGACATAAGGGAATGGCTATTGCAACCCCCCAATACACTAAGTTGCCCCCCATATTTTTTAATTAAAAAAAATTATGGGGCAAAATTACCAAAAAAGGCTTAAGTACTCTCGCCCACCCATCCCACCGGCGACAACAAGCTCCGGCACCCTCATCCACCCCATCGGCGATGGTGAGGCTCCGGCACCCCACCCACCCCACTGGCGACCCTCTTCTTCCTTCCTCCTCTTCCCTCTTCTCTTCTTCCTTCCTCTTCTCCTGCACCGGCAGCCTCACTACCCTCCCTCCCATTGGAACCCTCTTCCTTCTTTTTTTTTTCTTCTTTCCTTTTCTTTTCCTTTTCTTCTCCTCTTCTCTCCCGTCGACAGCCTCTGTTTTTTTCTTTCCTTTTCTTTCTCTTCCCTCCCGTCACCGAAAAAAAAAAAGAAGGGGAAGAACCTCTTCATCGGAAAAAATGGAGGTTTTGAAATCTTTTTTTTTTTCTTCTTTCCTTTTCTTTTCCTTTTCTTCTCCTCTTCCCTCCTATCAGCAGCCTCTTTTTTTTCTTTTCTTTTCTTTCTCTTCCCTTTCATCGTTGGAAAAAAGAAGAAGGGGAAGAACCTTCTCGCCGGAAAAAATGGAGGTTTTGAAAAAAAAACCTCCCTTGCACAAATTTGACCAGTAGAGGAAAAAAAAAAAAAAAAAAAAAAGAAGAAGAAAAAGAAAGAAGAAGAGGGAAGAGTCGCCGTTTGCCGTCGCCGTCACTTCTTCTTCTTCTCGCCGATCCACTGCCATGGGGTGTGGGGTGGGTGAGAATGAGGGGTATTGAGGTCTTTGAGAGGGGTGGGTATGGAAATTTTGGGGATGGGGATATCAGGTAGGGGCAACTTAGGGGATTGGTGGGTTGCAATAGCCATTCCCTTGACCTAACCGTCCCCTTTGAAAAACACACGTTTTTTAAGAGAACCCTATTAAATGTTTTCACATTATACATATGTTTTAAGATTCCAATTTTGCTCTTAAGTATGTAAAACATTAAATGTACAAAACTTTAGAAAAAGAGATAATACCTTTTTAAGGGTATTTTAGGAAATGAATAAAAAAGAACTAATGGCTTTTAAAATGTGACAATAATTTTGAAACATCCCAAAAAAAAAAAAAGTATGCCATTTATTTAGGAATGGAGGGAGTAGTAAATAATATACTATTATCATATGATTATATGAGTTATATTTACCACTAGATTCACATAAGATTAAAAAATAATGAAATAAAATTTACAAATGTTATAAACAAATAAAAAAAAAAAACACCCAACGATTATATTTATGTCTTCCATTTTTTTTTCTCAATGAATAAAATGAATATATTTTAACCAATAATTAATTTGCAAATGTCTTATTATAAAGGCTGGCGTTATTGTGAGAGCTCTAAACTATGCTTCCATGCCATTTTAGTGTGTATCAACCAATTTGCCCTTTTGGTTAAAAGAGACAGCAAAAAGAAAATATCAAAAAGGAAAAGGAAAGTTGACCAATGAAAGAGAGGAAAGAGGAAAAGAGGTTAAGAGGGAGGAGAGAAGAGAGAGGATGAAGGAAGGGAGGGGGAGGTGAGAAGTGGTAAGCACCTTAGCCATGAGTCATGACGGCTGACGATGGCTCGTCGGCAAATAGACAAAAGTGAGAGAGAGAGAGAGAGAAAGAGAGAGATAGAGAGAGAGAGAGAGAGAGAGAGAGAGAGAGAGAGAGAGGAAGGAGAAGGGATGCGTGAAGATTTTCTGAAATGGCTTCGGGTTAGTAACAGTAGTGCTAAGAGAAGGAGATCTTAAGGCAATTGGACAACAAATATAGTCTATTCGATCGGTGAGAAAGTTGGGCTGAAATGAAAAGAAAATCATGTTTGGGACTTTGAGAATATAGTGCAATTTTATTTTCTTTCGTTTCCTTTATTGTCATCATCTTCATCTAAATCTTGTTGTCTAATCGTCTGCGATGACGAGTATTGCTCATCATGCCCATAAAGATTGGACCCTAAAGGAAGAAGACCCGATCTGAAACAAAATCGGAGTTATTAAAGTCGTGATTATCTCTTCTTCTCATTCCACCCATTTCTTGGATGAATCCGCCCTTGACAAATGGGCATTTGGGCTCACTTTTCATGATGGGCTCACCATTTCATTGCACACCCATTCATTACCTCCTTCTCCACACCCATTGTCTGTCACAACCAAAGCAGTATATTCAAGTACATAAATATATAACCCAACAGACCACCCCTCTCCCACCTCTAATCACATGAAAAGAATTAATATTTTGCATTGATCGTGTCAAAATCAATTACCCGTAGAATGCAAAAATTTGTATATAGTGGTAGTAGGGGTGTCGTACCACAGGGACTGTACTGAGATTATTTTAATTTTGAAAACTGAATACTAAAATAATTCACAAAGATGATTTTTGTAGTTTTGAACTCTATATAATGCAAGCAAAATAAATTTATATTTTCTTCAAGAAAGGAAATACTTAGGGTCTCGAATCCACCACTAATCTTGTATAAAAATGCACTTATTGTAACGTGTTTCAAGAAATTATTATTTGGTATCAGCAAGACTCATTGTAGCTACAAGCCCAATGACATCATCAAGAAAGATTCATATATTTGTAAATTAGGCATAACTCATCAAAGATATAGCATGAACCGTCTCACCTATTCTACTCTAAACTAATTTGTGAGCACGACTCATCTTGTCTAAGCATGAATCATCTTAATCTCCAAATATATGTACAGTGAAAACCATTGCATAACCATTATATTTAATATCACAGAAATTAAACACAAATTGAGATAAAAACACTAAAACCAATTGTATCAATAATACAATCCTTCTAGTTATGCAATCCTCATACACAAATAATCAAATCAACAACACGATACAATAAAATACACCATACTTGATTAGGGCTTCATCTCCCCCCTAAGACAAAGATTAGTTGGCCATGTAGATAACCAAGAACTAGTCTCTTCCCTTTGCCACCTTTGTACCTCCTCCTCTTTTTCTCTCCTTTTTCTCCCCTTGTTATGTGAATTCCCTTGGTATTTATAGGAGATGGGGGAAGGATCCAGCTGATCCTACAAGTCAAAAGCCATGCCTAATTTCTTTGAATTCTTGGCTGCCCATGTTCTCACTTTGACAAATGCTGCCAGATTCAGATTTTTGTAAATAAGTCCACTTCCAACTCATTTTTGACTTGGAAGACGTTTGAATCAGGAAAGGCCATAAACTAAACATTTGTAGCTCTTTAAGTCTTCTTTCTAGAGCCACAAATTTCACCCAAATCGGATATGGGAATCACAAGTTATGGCCAGATTACCAAAACTTGGTCAATTTGTCCAAATTTGCTGCTGATTTTGGGATCATGAATTTCTTTGCCTAACTTTGAATTTCAGCTGCTCAAATCTTCAAAATTGTTGACCCAACTCTTGTTGCAACTCCATGAAATTTTAGGTAGGTGAGAAACCCATTTCAAGTTGCATTTATTAGCTTAAGTAGTCCTGATTGTCATATTTTCTGGTATAAACTCAACAGCCCTACAATAAATCAAGAACACTTTAAACACATAAAATTAAATATAATAAAATAACTAGAAAATATAAATTAGGGAGTAATTTCAATGAATATTTTGTGCTTATCATGCATATTTTAGAGAGTTACACGAGTTAATGCAATCAAGATGAAGGAAAAACCAAAAACAAAAGACTTCAAGGTAGGTGCAGTCGTGTAGACTCCTTAATTCCATGCTCTATCGGCCTTCCTCTACTCTGTCCTCTCTCTCAACCTTTTTTTCCACTCTTAACCAAAAGGGTAAATTGGTCTATACACACTAAAATGGCGTGGAAGCATAGTTTAGAGCTCTAGCAGTAACGCCAGCCATTATAAATAATAAAAGTTATTAAATCATAGAAACATTGATAATAGGGAACGGCTATTGTAACCCCCCAATCCCCTAAGTTGTCCCCACCTGATATCCCCACCCCCAAAATTTCCATACCCACCCCTTTCAAAGACCTCAATACCCCTCATTCTCACCCACCCCACACCCCATGGCAGTGGACCGACGAGAAGAAGAAGAAGCAACGGCGACGGCTACCGGCGAGGAAGGGTGATGGTGACGACACCAAATCTGTGTGTTCTTCCATTTTTTCCGGCGACTCTTCTCTCTTCTTCTTTCTTTTTTTTTTTCCTCTGCTGTTCAGATTTGTGCAAAGGAGGGTTTTTTTTTCAAAACCTCCATTTTTTCTGGCGAGGAGGTTCTTCCCCTTCTTCTTTTTTCCGCCGACGGGAGGGAAGAGGAGAAGAAAAGGAAAAGAAAAGGAAAGAAGAAAAAAAAAAAGATTTCAAAACCTCCATTTTTTCCAACAAAGAAGTTCTTCCCCTTCTTGTTTTTTTTCGGCGACAGGAGGGAAGAGAAAGAAAAGGAAAGAAAAAGGCAGAAGCGGCCGACAGGAGAGAAGAAGAGAAGAAAAGGAAAGAAGAAAAAAAAAAAGAAAAAAAGAAGAGGGTTCCGACGAGAGGAGGGGGGTGAGGGCTGCCAGTGCAGGAGAAGATGAAGGAAGAAGAGAAGAGGGAAGAGGAGGAAGGAAGAAGAGGGTCGCCGGTGGGGTGGGGTGGGGTGGGGTGCTGGACCCTTGCCGTCGCCGGTGGGGTGGGGTGGGTGAGGGTGCCGAAACCTACCGGAGCGAGTGGAGTGGTGTGGGGTGGGTGAGGGCACTTAAGCCCTTTTTGGTAATTTTGCCCCATAATTTTTTTAATTAAAAAATATGAGAGGGCAACTTAGTGTATTGGGGGGTTGCAATAGCCATTCCCTTGATAATATGTTTACAGTCCAACCTGCACGAAGAGCAGGCCAACCTAGTCCAGCCCAACCCATTTTAAACCCGTAAACCCAACACAGCATGAAACAAACATAATAAGAATAAGAATTACAAATAATCAAATAGTAACTTGTAAAACAAATAAAGAGGAATTGACAACAAGAATTTGTTCAGAAAAATGAACACCCAATTGACCAAGAAATTTTGAGAACTGGATCATGTTTTCTTATAAAAATTTAACAATAAACGAAAATAAGTTCTTTGCTCTGACAAAGACAAAGCGACAAACATACAAACGAAGAGATAAATTCTTATCAATAAGGAGTTAAAACTAGTATCTTCAAAAATGTTTTGCCATCATAATATTTCAAACATTTCAAGCAATTGCAATGAGTTCTTTGTTCTACAATATACATCATCAAGAATGAATGAGTGCAAAAATATATTCCAAAATAAATTCAACTTCATGCTAAACTTATGAGCATGGAATAAGAAATTAATTGCACATTTGCACGTATCACTATGCGTTAAAATTTGTCCGCACAAAGCTAAGCTGAGCCAGGTAATTGCTCTCAGCAAAATCGTGTAATGTACGATGTCCTCGTGCCCCTTCACGGTCAGGTTTCCCAAATTCTTCTTTCAAGAATCTTCTACACTCGTTAGTATCCTAAAGAAATATAAAGCAAACAGTTGAATGCAAACATCAGTATGAAAGTGGGTGTGTAAAATAAATATTTAAAAAAATTCATAGAAAATACAATGAAAGACAGAAAATTGAGTGTTTGCTTCACAACAAGGGTCCTCACAGGATGAGTTTAAAAGATTTGAACCACAACATTGAAAAAGATGATCATTAAAAATTACAGAAAAGTACACCTAGAGAAAATATGCAGGCAATAGGAACAAAATGACCGGAAAAAATCAAAAGTTTTATTTACAACACGAATCCTTAATTGATATATTTTAAAGGTTGTTGGGTAGTACGTACAGCAAAAAGCGAGAGAGAGAGAGAGAGAGAGAGAGAGATGCAACAGAGACAACACTCCATTCAAAGGATTTGAAATCCAATGCTTTCAACCAAGTTGAAGGATATAAATTTCTACTCCATAGCAAATTTTATTTTATTATTATTTTTATATTTTTGATGAAGTAAATGTTGTATTAGAGAAAAGGGGTAAGCACAAGTAGATAAGATATATATGAGCACTTAGCCAAAAGATAAAAAGAAGAAGATACAAAAGTAACCCCCAACTAAAGCTTTCAAGTATCAACCAAGTTGTGATTATCCAAAAAAACAAAAAACCATAGATGATTATAAAAAAAAAGTATCAACCAAGTTGAATGATACCACCTTCTAAACCAAAAGAAAAGCTACTATGAGGAGAACCTCATAGCTGTATTGATAAGCTCTCCCTCAATTTTATGAGGTAATGAATAAATTAAAAGACAAGACCTATACCATTAGATAGAGGACTCTTCAACAATCCCACATACAAAAATTCATGGCAAAATATCATGTGCTTTAGTTACATGAGTCAGTTAAAGTTTAACGCTCTATTTGACAGATTAAAATTCTTCATCAACTTTGACTAGCTTGTGTGATCAAATCGCAAGTCATTTTTTTGATGAATTTTTGTATATGGGACCCTTGGAGAGTCCTCTATCCAATGGTATAAGCCTTGTCTTAAAATTTGGTCATTAACTCTTGAAATTGACTAAGAGCTCATCAATTCACCAATGAGGGGACCCTCATGGAAGCCTTATCCATTTACCTAAATGGAAGATCTCCATATTCCCTCCTGTCCTATTTTATTGTCATCTTTTCCATTTTGGGATGTTCCAAAATTATTGTCTCATTCATAAAGTCAAAAAATCTTTTTAAATGATTTTCTAAAATACCCTTTGTCATGAGTATTTTTTATCTTTTCCAATATTTTGTACACTTGAGGGCAAAATTGAAATGTTAAAACATATAATGATGTGCAGGAATTTAAAATGGGTTTCCTAAATTACAATGTAATGTCATCTGATAAGACTAGTAATTGTTTTATGTTCTCTTTTTTCTCTTCTTTTTTTTGGGCTAATCATGTAATGGAACCAGCCACACAAAAATAATAGATGCGAAAAAATGAGGAAATGTCTTTCATACAAGCTCTGAACCCTAAACATTGCTTTGAAGCATTAAGTGGACATTGGACATGTGGTTCATGGGTGGTGTTGAGCTGACATTTAATTTAGCCCAATTAAGATATACTAGATAGAAAAACGAAAATGTCATTCTTACATGGTTTTTGACCGTAAACACGTTATCAATGGTCTGATGACATTACATTGTCATTGTAACTTTTGCAACGTGGATCTATTAGGTGGGCTCCTATCTATTTGGGGCCTTGATACTCTGCTTCCACGCCATGTTTTACCAAGTCAAACATATAAGTAGTGAACTAAATTTTTCTTTTAGAAGTAATCACTACCATATGATTGAATTACATTTACCTTGGTACCTTGATAACTCTCAATGCAGTCGAAAGCAGTTCGGTGAGAAACAGGCTGAACAGTGGTGGCCCACTGGGCAGCAAACAGGACTAGGGTCTACCAGCTAGCAGTACAAAGCTCACATGATTGACAAGTCTAATGTTGGCATAGCGAGAGACGGCTTTGCTCATTAACCTGCCAGATTCAAGATGTAAATGAATTGGCAATTTCCAGATTTCAGGCTTCAGAAACTCAAAGTTTTTGTTGATTGATCTAGATTTTGGCTTCCAAAAATTGAATGAAGCAAGGCTTGATGAAAGAGGGGGTGATTTGCCCCCATAAATGTGTTTTTTTTCTCCCTTCCTCTCCAACATTTTGAGGAAAGTAGTAAGAGTTGGTAGGGGTAAGGAATGTAAATTTTTAGATAGTAGGTTGATGGATTTAATTCAAAACAGCTGCATGCCACGTAAATTCATAAGGTCAATGCATCTTTCGTGTTTCTTTTCAATCTTTCTTTCTGTTGGAAGTGTGGCTACTGCCCAGCATAAAAAACCGAATGCATGGTGGAAACACGAGAAGACCGAGTTTAAGAAAGGTCATTTTTTGCTCACTTCTTGTTTATTCATTCATTTACTTTTCTGGCCAGGTTTGAAATACATAAATGCATATGCTTTATGTGATGGTTGAGAGTTAAGACCACGGGGAACTTCTTAATATAGTTGGTGTCTTGCATTTATTCTTGAAATTCCCCAAAATTTCTCTCCAAGTTTCTCCATATGAATGCTCCAAACTGCCCATGCTAGGTTTATAGGATCAATTAGACTGTACTCTTTGCAAGTAGAGGGATTGCATATGACAGCAATGAGTTCCTTGATGACTTGGGTAATATGGTTACATGGGTTACTACCGACTTACTGAGCAAGAGAACGCAGTTCTAGGGCTTTGTCATCATTGCTCCTTTTTAGACGCCAATTTTAAAATATTTCGCAATTAATTCACCGAAGTTGAGTTATTCAAGGTTTATTAATTCCTCTAATTATTACTAGTATTACTATTTTACTACTAAATTCAAATTGGTTATTTTAAGGGGTGTTTGGCAAATTTGAAAACCTTGCTAACTGAGTATAAATTTGGCTAGTTTTGATTTCACACTGTTTGGTAAATCTATTTTTCTTATTAAAAAGTTGAGCTTTGTTATATAAATAAGGTATAAATACAATTTTTTTTTTTTAAATCAATTGTGAGTTGGTTTATTTAAAAACTAGATAACAGTTATAGACTGAACTTAGTCTGATCCAATTCTTAAGTAGTCAAGAGTTCTAATGTAATGAATATAGTTTAAGCGCCCTTAGGCTCTATTGAAAGGAACAGGGAAAAAAAACAAAAGGAATAGCATTTGGGCATGATCACAAGGAAACCCAATTCGGGGAATTGGCGTTGATTGGGAAATCATTTGAAAAAGGTCACAAACAGGTCACATCAATCAAATATGTGAGGAGGGAAGTAGAATAAGCAAGTTTTTCTTTTACTTATTGGTTCAAGAAAATATGTAACAGAATAACAGTCAAATCTTGATTATCTAAATGACAAAAAATAGATTTAAAAAAAAAAAAAAAAAAAAAAAGACCTTTAACATTTTTTTTGTGGCTATTAGTAGTAACATACATGTGTTGCATGTGAACACTTTTAAATTAAATTTCTATATTAATTTATAAATGAAAGGCTAGTGTGCTTACATTTATTATTTCAAAGAACTTTCTAATTTCTGTATAACATTCAATTGTTATTATAAATGGATAGGATAATTATACTCTTATTTCCTATATATCTCATGTATGTTTCGTTATTTCTTATAACTACTTCATCAAATCAAAATTATAAATTGAATTTAACTACCTTTTCAAAAGGGAGGCGTTATTGCCAGTGCCTCAACTGTTGTTTCCACGGCTTTTTGTCATAGATGGACCAAATTACCCTTTTCAGTTAAACCAATCAAAAAATCAAAGAGAGAAGGAGAGGGGAGATAGAGAAAGGGGACGACGGCCATAGCCGCCACTTGTGGGTTGCCCGCAGAGTTGAAAGGAAGGGGTTCATCTTTCACAGACTGAAATTTGGATCCTTTCGATTGTGAGGTTATTAATCTATCCATATCTAAAGGCATTCACTAAATTCTGCAAAGTGGACTCAACAAAATCAAAGTCCTCATTGTTACTTGATTCTATGGCTTAGGTTAACTTTGCTCCCATCTGCTCCATCCCAACATTCACTTCCTGTGTCTATTTCCTTCTCGGCACAGTTTGCTAGTCCAAGTGAGACAAACGATGAGTTATCTGCCGTTCACATGGGAGGTAATACGTCTAGCATTTATGGATTCAATTGGTCGCTCGATCAAATTGCTTTAGCCATAGTACTTCAGTGTTTCTCTCTTCTATCAATTCTGTGGGTTTTTTCCCCCTTCATCCACATCCTCTCACAACCCCCTTTCTCACTGCACCCATTTGAAGGAAACCCCATCACAACCCCCTTTTCCTCAAGTCCCTTCCCCTCTTTCCTCTACTCGATCTCTCTTCTCTCTTGTCGGTGAGTGAGCGACCAGCGACGATGGTGGCCATATTGTCGATCCCCTTTATCTCTCAAATCAACCTTCTCTTGCCTTCTATCTCTTCTCTCCACACTGAATTTCTCTCCCGTCTCTATCTCTTTTGATTAGGAAAGGATAATTTGGTCAATTTCTAAGACACAGCCTGTGGAAGCAACCTTTGCTTCTCTGGCAATAACGCTCCCCTTTCAAAATCTACTTCTTATTTTTATAAATTTATTTTTAATTTTTAATTTTTATTTTCAGGCTTTCAAAGATGTCAAATTCAGTATGGTGATCCGATCCTCACATTTTAGGAATCAAAACATATAAAGCTCGAAGACATCGACTCCTACAAAATATATTTATGTACTACAAAGGATGTTTTCCTTGGTGTGATTTTTTTTTCTTTTCGAAAAAGGTCACAAATGGGTCATATAAATCAAATATGTGAGGAGGGAAGTAGAATAAGCAAGTTTTCCTTTTACTTATTGGTTTAAGGAAAAATCTAAGGTAACAGAACGATAACCAAATCTTGACCACTTAAATCACAAAAAGTGGATTTTTTTTAAATTAAAAAAAAAAACCTTTACATCTGTGATTTGAATTTTTTTTTTTTGGAAGCTATGATTTGATTGTCTTTAGTAATGACAATATGTGATGCTAGCATGGTCCTTGGTCTAATGGTGTAGGGGAGGGGGCAGGAACTTCTATATAGATAGCCCTATTGCTGATACTAATCAAATTTGCGAGTCTTCGTGGTTGATTTTATTGTTGGTAATCAGTGAAATATTTCACCAATTTTTCAGTCTGGCTTTCCCTTCTATGTGGCTACAGATTAATTCATTATGGAGCTCCTAAGGAAAATTGTGTGTGAACCTTATTGTGAGCACCAGCAAAGAAAAAGCATCCGAAGAACTCCAAGGCACTCAACAACGTACCCTATAAACACTTCAAAAAAAAGCGAAGCTCAATAAGTCCTCGTGAGTATTATCCCCTTCCATAGCGGCAATTTTGCTTGGTCTAAGGGCTGGCATAAACTTCGGATTGAGTAAGACTTGTGTTAGTGATCTATGCTTTGACAGATCATGATGTTGAAATCTCTTTACCCTTTGATCCTGGGGCTGTATATCATCTTCTTGCTAAAACTGATTTTCCCTATGAGGACTTGTACCAAGATGGCTTTGGTCTTCTTGTTGGTGTGAGCTTTTGTTTGCTTCTTGCTTCTGCAGAGTTCCTCTCCTTCGTATTTGACTGTTTCTTGAGAGTAGGGTTCTATTGCTCGCCCTGGGCATGTGTTCTTTTATTTTATTTATTTAATTTAAAATTTCCCTCTCGCCATGGGCGTTCAATAAAAATGAAAACAGAGGCTGCACCATAGCTCTTAAAGTCAATGTCCTTCTGAGGTAATGTAATAGGTTTAGGATTCTACCCTTACCAATGAAAAGGAAAAATCAACATTCTCACTGAAATTTGATTGACACATTTTTCTTCCCGTTTTCCAATATTCGCAGATTTGCTACAGTTGGTTTCCTGTTTCACTATCCAGCATCATTTATTCAAACATTTCTTGCACTATGGGTTTTGGTTTCTGCACTTGATTCCCCCTGCAGCAGTAGGTTTTGGATCTGAGGCAACTCCTTGGGTATGTGAGCTCAAAACTGAATTTTGGACCCATCTAATATGCAGAACAGAAGTGACGAAGTTAATTCAATCTGGTGATTTGCTATTAAACAAATAAGACTTTCTTTCTTTCTTTTTTTTTTTTCTTTTTTTTTTTCAGGACATTATTATCTCCGACAGTGCGTTTTTTTTTTTTTCTCCTCATTTTAAATTTTTCAACAGAGCAATTTTCGAATAAGTTTTCACTTTTCAGCATCAAATTCATTTTAGATGGGGGTGTTATTAATTGTTTAGATTTAAAACTTGCTATCATTTACAAAGCACCGGTCAAAACAGTAAAAATCAGAGCCCGCCCAGAGCCCACCTCTTGAGAAGTGGAGCTAGCTACAGAAGAAGGAACCATCACCGTAGCCTGCAGGTGTCAGTTTCAAAAGAAAAAAAAAATTATAACAACATTGTCAATAAAATCCTGAAAATTAATCCTGTACGTGGAAAATGTAATGCTAAGTAAAATGTACTTGTTTTATGTCAAACACAGCAGAGTAAGTTCATTGTCACATGATGCCCCACTATAGACATGACTAAGCTCAAAAATTGCACAATTTCTCATTCCTATTACTCAAGAGTTGGTCACAAACATCCTACTCCGCAAGTAAACCACAAAACCAGGCCCTGTATTGACCTGATCATCAACACACAAGGGGTGCAATACCAATTAGGATTACTAAAACGTCAACTTCAACTTCAACTTCAACTTAAACTTCAACTTCAAATTCAAATTCAAATAGTAAACTCTGAATGCATTCGGAGCACTAGCTAGAAGATGATATACTCAATTAAAGATATTATGCATTAGATGATTCTCACCTTAAGCAAAACTTTTACCAAGAATGATCCCCATGAAATCAAGTTTGTACCTAAGAAATTAGGTTTAGGTAAAGGATCTAGCATAGTGGAGCTGTATAAAGTCAAGAAACCAAGGCTCTTGAATCATGAGGCACACAAGTTCATGATGAAAGAGCAAATAATGAAGTTCCAAAGAAAGCTCACAAGATTGAGTCTCCCAACCTAAAGACGTAATAGAAGCTAAGGATGTTACCTAACTTGAACAAGGGTTTCTAGTATATAGATATCTCATTATGCTCCACACCAAGTGCTTCTTCCTCTCAAATAGAAACCTTCATTTTTACACTACCAATCACGTGAATGAACCTTGATGAAAGGACAAAACATTAATCCAATGTAGTTTCAAATTTAGCACTAGCACCAAGATTTTTAAGGAAAACCAGAACAAATTAAATTGTAGGAAATATTTTCTTTCGTCATGCCTAGTTCTGTTTCTCATAATGCTTCAAGTGAAGAAATTGTCTCATGAACTCAATATCCTGTTTGATCAATTAAACATGCCAAACCTAGCTCAAATATCATACCAGAAATTTTAAACTAATGAGACCTTTTCCAACTCTATTCTGCGAATTGCGTAAACATTTAGCTCCTAATGAAATGTTAAAAATTGTCGGGGCAGCAAACTGGAGCCATGCCGAGTATTGGGTTGTTCAGGCTCAGCTTGATTGAACCTGACCAGTGCTCCGCTCTGCTCGAGATCGACTCAGCAGAAGCTTTTCATGCTCGGGTTGATACTTGATGGCATCCTTCACCAAGAGTGGTCGTATCTGGAAACATTGGGTGGAAAAAGGTGGTTTTGGAAGATAGTCTCTTTCTTTTTACACCCCCACCCCCCCAAAACAACCCCAAAACCAAAAAAAAAGAAAAAGAAAAAGAAAGAAAAAAAAATGATTTAAAAAAAAATCTTTGGAAAAACTGGTTTCACAATTGATCAGCATGCACTAAATCTTCTTAATCCTTCTGTTTCGGATAAATACCATATGACTAATGCTTTGAAATCCAGTCTACACATATAAATAGAATTGGTCATTGAAAACACCAAAATTTTGTAATTGCCATCAAATGGACTGTTTTTTTTATTAGTGTTTTGTGAGCCTAATCAAGCTGAGCTAGGCGGTTCAAGCTCAGATCATTTAGCAACCAAGCCTGAAAGTAAGGCTTTAGCTCAGCCCATTCAAATTCATGAACAAGCTCAAACAAGCCAGAGGTGAAACAATCTTGAGCTTGGTTTGGGAAGCTCAGTTCATATAACAACTCTATAATTCCGACAAAGAGCATGAATTTTGGGAACACCCCTTGCAAACTCAAATCATAGTATAGAAAAGTTTAAAGAGTCTTTGATTGGCCAGCACTCAAAAAAAGAAAAATCATATCACATATTTAAATTGTACAGTGGATGAACACTCCCTTTCATGCACCATGGACAACAAGAAACCAATAATGCACATTTGATTGAATCCATTTTAAACAGAAGGAAAATGATAACCAATATGAAAGAACTGAGAAATAGGGGAAAAAACCAAATAGGACTACTATATGCTAAATCTATTGCCTACCTGGTGAGACATCATCCAGACACCAGCTTTACAATGACACATATAGTGTTGAGGAGTATAAGAGGAACTCTGAGGTACTGGGTTGCATAAATGAGACCTATAAGCTGCCCCTTGAGTGACTTTGTCCTGCCTCCTGAGAATTCTGAGAAGCTCCACCCTCTTGGAGCGAGGAAGCGGTCCTCATGCAATATTGCCAATGCATTTGCAAGAAGCAGAAAGCCCTCCAGTAACGTCCACAAACCCATTTCCTGCACACTAAAGTTTCTAATCCAATATCAAGACAACCTTCAACATGATTCAATATAAAGCATTCTTTTTATTCCTCCATATAGGATGGTAATTTGAAAAGAGATATCGGAGGCACAAATCAAATCCCTTTATGGACATATATTGAACAGACAAGAGGAAAAACACAGGAGCAGAATGCTTCTCCAAAATCTCCACTTCTAGGATAAATATGAATGAGGTCACCTCACTTTACAATTTTTCTTACTGAAGTTTCCAAGTGCGTTAGTTTTGCATAAAATCTCCAAGGGCATGCTCTTTTTTTTGGTAATGAGGAACCCTTTATGTAAACTCTGGGCCATGCAAAACCCACAACCCACATGGACCAGGCAAGATCAAAGCCCATTTGATCAACTGATGTACACTCATAATGAGGAAAAAAAGAAAGAAAAAAGAGAATCAATTTGAAACTTACTTCTTTTGATCGAAGAAGAGTGTTGGTTGTGGTACTTATGGATGCCGAAGCTTGGAAGGAAGGGTGAGGAAATTGATATTGACTAGATAAAGAAGAACTAACCACAAAAGGTTTCTTTATTCTCCAAATTTTAGTTTACTTGCAGGTTGCATATGAGCATGAAGTTCAACATATACAAAGTTATAGGACAAAGATTACAGAGGAGGACTGGTCTAGCCGTTGGAGACATCAAGGACAGCTAGACACACGCGGGAATATGAAAGAGGAGCCTGAGAAGGTGCATACGCAATGGTGGCCTGATGCAGGGGAAGCTGGCAAAGGCAGCATTATCTTGATCGATATTGTGGAAATATCATAAAGATCTCATCTCTATTGACAAGAAATTTTTTAAAAAAAATCTCAATATGTCCACCGGAAAAGGGTTAAAACAACATGGAATGCTGAATTTATTTCAAGACCTAGCGAAAAGCAAATCACATGGGAATCATTCATAAAGCAAGCCCATTTGATCAACCAAAGCATAAAGAATTTAATAGAGGAACCCAGGGATCTTTCACATCAGAACTGAGATCTATATGATTACAAGTAATCAAAGAAGACGCATTCCTCTGGGAAGGGGAAAAAAGAAGAAGGTAAAACTGAACAAGAATCAACAAACATTAAACCCTAACTAATGATCACCAGACCAATCTAGCCATATATGTGTGTGCATATGCTGATTGTATAGAAGGACAGCAATTTGATACTGAAAAAGAAGGTAAGACAAAAGGAAAGACTAACCTGCAATGAATCTTTTTGGAGTGAGGAAGAACTCAACCGATTAATTCAGGCAAGGAGCCATTTTGATGTGCGTAATCTGACCCGAACCCGTTTCCCCGCCCCAAACTTTTTTGGGGTCGAAATCAACTGGTTTGGGCTGGCGTCTTTCTTTAATGGTTGGGAACGGCTATTGCAACCCCCAATCTTATCACATCACCCCACCCCTCATCCTTTAAGTTTTTAAGGTTTTATGTAAAATATAAAAGGTTTTTATGAAAATCGGTTATAATGTCCACTAAAAAACATCATTTTGAACAATTTTGTAGAATAAAATTTTTCCTAAATATATTGTTTAAATATACTTTTTAGTCATTTATAACATTTATTTCATTTTTTGCCAAAAAGTCTACCTAAATGATAGATTTTGAAAAACTTTCTTCTGCAAAGTTGTTCAAAATGATGTTTTCTAGTCGACTAAGTGGTTGGTTTTTGCAAAAACGTTTCATATTTTTCATGAAATCTTAAAAACCAAAAAGAAAGGGGTGGGGTTATAAGAATGGGGGGTTGCAATAGCCATTCCCTTAATGGGTTCGACTATTGCGACCCTCAATTTTATTTGGGGTGCAACTATTTACCCCATTTTTTTTTTACACGCATCTTTTAATGAAATCTTTTATTATTATTTTATACTTGAGTAAAATAATAGTTAAGGACAAAGTATAGTCAAGAAAACTCCTTCACTCAAAAATCTTTGCTTATTCTATTCATATATTCTTACTCTCTCACAAACCTTAACCACTAATTTATAATATCTCTTAAACTTTAATTATTGTTCACGTTTTTACATTTTTTTGAACAATGGACGATCAAATGGTCAATTCAAATGCTTTTAGTGATAAAAAAAATAAATATGTTTTTTCCCCTCAAAAGTTGTTGAGTTTTGTTTGTGAATTGCATTTTATTTAGGCCTGGTATACCAAACAAATGTAAAATGTTTAAATCGTTTCAACCGAACATTTTAAAGTTGTTCGGGTCATAACAACTACATTTTTGCAATTGTTCAGTCATAATGTACTAAACAAATACAATATATTTAGTTCAAATGTACCGAATTTTTTTCCCATCAAGATAAGTAGAGTTTTGTTTGTAAATCACTGTTGATTCAGACTTCGTTTACCAAATAAATTTAAAATGTTTAGATTGTTTCTACTGAACATTTTAACGTTGTTCAAGACAAACCAACTAAACTTTTTGCAATTGTTTAGTCATAATATACTAAACAAATAAAATATGTTCTGCTTAAATGTACCAAACTTTTTAAGGTTAAGGTTAGGATTAATTTAGGTATTATGAAATGAGTATAAGGTAAAAATACAATTTTTAAAATTAAAAGGTGTGTGTACAAAGCAAGTGTGTATATAAAGCAAAAAACATGGTGTAAATAGCCGCACCCTCTTGTTTGCACCCTCCACTTATTTTAGGTTTTTAAGGTTTTATGAAAAATATAAATTTTTTTAAATCAAAACTGACCATATTGTCCATT
Organism: Liquidambar formosana; assembly: GCA_039720395.1. Lineage (NCBI taxonomy): Eukaryota > Viridiplantae > Streptophyta > Magnoliopsida > Saxifragales > Altingiaceae > Liquidambar > Liquidambar formosana. Next base: position 12,801,153 of record CM077825.1, on the reverse strand, counting down.
AGAAAATATCATTTTGAACAACTTTGAAGAAGAAAGATTTTTCAAAATATATGGTTTCAGTGGATTTTTTAGCCATTTACCATTTCTATTTCATTTTGGCGAAAAAGTCTACTTAAATAACAAATTTTGAAAAAACTTTCTGTTTCAAAATTATTCAAAATGATGTTTTCTAATAGACAACACAACCAATTTTTATAAAAACCTTTTCTTTTTTAATAAAACCTAAAAAACTAAAATAAGTAGGGGATGCAAATAAAATTGAGGGGTGGCATTAGTTGAACCCTTCTTTAATACGGAGTATATTTTTGGGGGGCCATTCCTACCCTCAACTTTCTTTGCAGTTTGCACTTCACACCCAAAAGGAAAAAAAAAAAAAAAAAAAAACAAAAAAAACAACCTTTCTTTGCACTTCGATCCATTTATTATAAACCTCCCAAGGATTTATAAGAAAAATATAAAAGATTTTCATAAAAAACTGGCCATGTTATCCATTGGAAAATATCATTTTGAAAAACTTTGTAAAAGAAAGTCTTTTCAAATCTGTCTTTGAAGTTTAGTATTATTATTTATCATTTATTATTTTTGCTTTTAAATAGAATCTATCTTTGTCTCTTAATATCAACAAGCAAGTATCAATATTTTTCCATAAATTTGAACCGAGATCATTTACTTAATAAATGAGGCAAATACCATTGGATTATTATTAGCCCATTAGCATTTGGCTAGGCCATGGCCAAGGCATGAGGGAGACATGCCATGGGCGGAGCTTCGAGATGATAACAAGTTAAGGGCTTGATTTGGCTTGTGGCAAACTTATATGCATAAGTGCAACAGTGTGGGCAGTATGTTTGGCAACAAAAACTTATTACAACTTTAATAATGCTCCCAAGTGCAGGATGTTGCGTAGTAATAAATTCTCGGTGAGTCCGAGGTCAAACCACAGTGAAGGGGAATAATTAGCAGAGAAGATTGAGAAAAGATTTTAGGAATTTTGCTGTTTGATCGCAGAGAATTAGTTTGATTGAAAACAATAATTTAAAAACACTAAGGTTCAGAGGTCCACTCACAATAAGTATTAGATATTTTCTAACGACTCAATTTTATAATTCAACTGAAATTCATACTAAGGATAATCCCAGTCGGATGATATAACAATTAATTTTGTTCAAAACAATTCTAAAATTATGGATTCATAAGGTTCATTGATTTATTGCATGAGAAAACTAGTAATTTAATTTGCAGAGAATTCTAAGCATTCATCGTACCCGGAATTAACAATAAATAAAAGAATTATACAGAATAAATACTTTGCAAAATAATCAAAATCAATTAAAATTATAAAACTTTACATTAAATTCATGAAAGAGTCATTAAACAAATACCAAACAATTGTTGTGGTTTCACTCCTAGCCTTAGCAAAAAGTTTAGTTACTCATGATAATTGAAAACTAGAAAACTAAACAAAGGTAGAAGAAGAAGAACAAGAGAGAGGTGTGTGTATAGAAGAGAAGATGAGGAGTTATATATATAGGTGTAGCTACCTTTTCCTTTCTACGTATTCTTAGGGTTTCCAAGGAAAAGAGAAGAAAAATTAGGAAATAAATTGGGAATCCCGTTTTTTTCAGTAGGGCTAACTTGTAACCTGTTTTTGACCTACTAAACGTTGAAATCATGAAATATTCGTGAAATACAATATTGTAGGGCTTCAAATCAGCTTTCCAGGGACACCAATTTCGCATCAATTATTAGACTTCAGAGTCAAAAGTTATAGCCAAAATACGGTAATTGCTCCAAACTTCCTTTTTAATCTTCTTTCCAACTTTGGGGTTGCTAATTTCTTTGCTAAAATCTTCTAAAATTAAAGCACTTCAATCTTGCAAAGCTTCCATATAGTTCCAAATAAATTAAAGAATGCTTGACCATAGGAAATTGGCTTCCTATAAAAACAATAACACTAATCTGATGATTCAGCCAAACTAGAACCAATGAAAATAAATGAATTATACCCACTAAAAAGAAAAAGGGGAAAAAAAAAAAAACCACTCCATATTATATATAGAAATATAGTCATTTTATAATGGTTGCACAAGATGCAACTTGCATTAGGTGATCTCAATTTAACTATTCATTTGCTTGAACAATCAAGACTAATGATTGGGGAAATTAGCGAAAAGTCTACTTTTATAGCGAAAAGTCCCCATGATTGGTGCACCTTATGATAAAATAATTATATATTTTCATTCGAACAAATCATTATTAATTGAAAAGATGGAATTAGAGGATGTATTATATACTCAACTCAACCAAGCCTTATTTGTTGTTGATATCACTTACATGAATCTTTTTAAACCATTCATTTCTATAGATGGCCGTAGTTGTTGTTAAATTCTTAGAACAATATCCTTTCTCAACACCTCTTATCATCACGTTTTCTTAGGTCTTCCTCTTATTCCATTACGACCTTCGACTTGCATATTCTTGTGTACATATATATTCATAGGTCTTTGCTAATTGTATGTGACAAAACTTTCAGAGATAATTTTCTCTCATCTTTTCCCCAATTGGCACTTTTCTTACCTTTTCACGAATGCATTCATTTATTATTTTATCTTTCTATATATTACCACGTATCCATCTTAACATCGACATCTCTAGTGAATTTAAATCCTCTTATAGGTTTTTCTTTGTAAGGATTTTGTAGCGTTTTTCATGATCACAAGATCGTTTGGTTTGTAAATTAATAAATAAAATAAAATAAAATAAAGAGCTGTTGGATCATCAATCCTCATAGGGCATGAAAAGCCTTACCCCTCACAAGAAAAAACCGACAGTGGATCCAAGTCCCTTTCTACTACACTCATATTTTGCACATGAAAAAACTAAGAAATTGTAACTATACCCATATGCAATTAGAGGACAATAATAATAAATAAAAAAATTTAAGTCAATTTTTTACTTCTCATATATCAAAATTTTCTTATTTCTTTTTCCTATGTGTATAATAGGGAGGGAAGAGAAGTTATAAGACCACACATCGATATAGTTTTAAAAAATGTGATAAAAGAAGTAACACACAAAACTAAGAGGCCGGTCCTACCAAGACTTCCCAAAAAAAGAAAAAATATATTATTATTATTATTATTATTTTTATTATTTTTTCAAAGTAGCAATCCTCCATTTTCATTTCCCACTTGAGCCTAATATTTGCAGACTTGAAATAAGCTGACACTAAGCATAATTTAACACTACTCAAAAATGTGAAGTTGTGGGGTACGTGGCCCTTTCATATATATGATCAAGCACATAAGTTCCTGGAGCACACTATGCCTAGGCAATATGATTCGTTTAGAACATACAGATCATGCACATAGCATATCAAATTTTGTGTCTTTGTAACAATGGATCCGATAGTTGCAGGACGAAGCTACTTACATATATCATTAAGGGTTCTATGGCTACCCCAAAAATTTTAAAAATCCTCTGCGCTATGTTTAGATAAGAAATTTCTACTTGAAAGTTGTCTTTAAAATAAAATTTGTAAAATTTATTAAAAAAATTTCTTATAAAAATTTTACATATTACATTTCAAATATAAATTTCACTAAAAAAATTTCTTATCCAAATATAATATTAATTTCTCTTTATGCAAGATAACGAAGGGATGAAAACAAGACGTTTTGCACACTTTATTTGAGCTCATCTCATATATTTTTGAGTCAAATGGTAGGCAGCAGGCCAACTTAGACCCAGTTGTTAGTCCCACTTATAACCGTTATTTTCTCAAATGTGAAATTTTTTTTTAATTTTTTTCATTTTATAACCGTATTTCGAATCCTCAAACTATTCTAATTTTACCGTTTATCCCACCATTACATTATTTATTTATTTATTTATTTTTGTTTGGGTAAGTATCCCACCATTTCACAAGCGCTAATACCTTAAAAATTGTTGCTATTTAATATGTTGAGAACCACGTAATGTGTGATCTAACAAAAAAAAAAAAAGAAAAAAAAAAGGGGGGGAATTACCGATTAGGTTCATCATTTCATGGTATTGCCCCATAAGGATGTTTTGACTATCAACTTGTTTTTGTTTCCAGTAGTTTATAATAAAGTCAGTAGTCAGTTTGTTGAGGCAATCCTTCTGAGGCAATTCCATGGAATGATGAACCTAATCGGTAATTCCCCCAAAAATCCTTCTTATCTCTTTGTCGGCCACTAAATTTATGCTTTTGGAAAGCACGTACGTTGACTGCATTGGTCCACTACAAAGCCCAAAAAATCAACCGACCGACGGAATCCAAAGTGGAACGTTAGGTACATGTTCACATTACACCTAACGTTCTTCTCGGCAGTACTGTGAACTTGCAAAGTGTAAAGACTTGAAATTGAAAGGCTTTTCAGTGCACAAACCAATCTCTCTCGCTCTGGTTTTCACTAAATTCCCTTTCTGTCATTTTTTTTCTCTCTCTAATTCACTCTCTTCCTTGCAAAGACCAAACATGGCAGAGCTGGTGGGAGGAGCATTTCTCTCGGCTACCCTCCAGGTGTTGTTCGATCGGATGGCTTCTAGTGAGGTTTTAGATTTCTTTCGGAGACGGAAACTCGATGATGGTCTGCTCAAGAAGTTGGAGATAACATTGCTGGCTGTTAATGCAGTGCTCGATGACGCGGAGGAGAAGCAAAGTACAAATCCAGCAGTGAAAAAGTGGCACGATGAACTTAAAGATGCTGTCTACAATGCGGAGGACTTGCTGGATCAGATAGCTACTGAAGCTTTGCAAAGCAAACTGGAAACTGGATCTCAAACCCTCACGACTCAGGTATGGGGTTTCATCTCTACTCTCAATCCATTTGACGAAGGGATAACATCCAAGATTAAAAAGGTCATTGAAAATATAGAGTCTTTTGAAAAAAAAAATCAGTCACTTGGCTTGAGCAAAAAGGCTGGAAGAAAACCATCACGAAGTTCGCCAACATCTTCTGTCGTAGATGAATCTGGTGTTTATGGTAGGGAGGCCGATAAAGAGAAGATTACTAAATTGTTGTTGTCAGATGATGCAACTGACAAGGGTACATGTGTGATTACCATAGTTGGACTGGGCGGGGTTGGCAAGACAACTCTAGCTCAACTTCTTTACAATGATAAAAAAGTGGAAGAATATTTTCATACCAAAGCATGGGTTTGTGTTTCAGAAGAATTTGATGTTTTGAGAGTAACTAAAACAATTCTTGAGTCAGTTAATGAACAAACTCGTGCCAAAGATGACCTTAATTCACTTCAAGTCGAATTGAAGAAGAGCTTGATAGGAAAGAAATTTCTTTTTGTTTTAGATGATATTTGGAATGTCAATTATTCTGATTGGAACAAACTATGCATTCCTTTTGGAGTTGGAGACAAGGGATGTAAGATTATTGTAACAACGCGCCTTGAAAGTGTTGCATTAAGCATGTGTACTATTCCTATCCATTACTTGGGACAGCTATCAGACGCAGCTAGTTGGTCATTATTTGAAAAACATGCATTCAGTTGTGAAAACCCCGATGCCCATCCAAACAAAGCAATAATTGGTAAAAAAATTGTTGAAAAATGTAAAGGCTTGCCTTTAGCTATAATTACACTTGGGGGCCTGTTGAAATCTAAGCCAAATGCAGAGGAATGGAAAGATATATTGGAAAGCAACATATGGGAAATACCAGATGACGAAATTCTTCCCGCTCTAAGATTAAGCTATCTTCATCTTCCAGCACATTTAAAACAATGTTTTGCCTACTGTTCCATATTTCCTAAGGACTACCCTTTCAAAAAAGAGAAGTTGGTTTTATTGTGGATGGCAGAAGGTTTCGTGCAGCAGCTAAAAAGTGGTGAAAGAATGGAAAAGGTAGGTGATAAGTACTTTTGTGAACTATTGTCAAGGTCCTTTTTTCAACAATCAAGTCGTGATAAATCACGTTTTGTAATGCATGACTTGATTAATGATTTAGCGCAATCTGTATCTGGAGAATTTTGTTATATGTTGGAGGGCAACAAGTCAGATCAAATTTCTGGAAAAGTTCGTCATTTTTCATACTTCATGGAACGTTATGATTCTCATAAAAAACTTGGGCCATTTTGTGAAATCAAGTGTTTGCGTACCTTCCTACCATTTGTGTCACTGTTAGGATATCCACATCCTCCTCAGTTAACTAATAAGGTTCTAAATGATCTGTTGACGACACTGAGCTGCTTAAGAGTATTATCTTTGTCTCACTATGAAAATATCACTGAGTTACCTGATTCTATTGGGAATTTGAAGCAATTACGCTATCTCGACTTGTCTAGAACTAAAATCGAAAGGTTACCTAAAGTAATACGTAATCTTTGTAACTTACAAACATTGATGTTGTCAAAATGTAGTTCTCTCAGTGTATTACCTTCAAACATTGGAAAGCTAACTAACTTGCGTCATCTTGATACTAGTGGGACTAATTTAACAGAAATGCCAATACAGATGAATGCATTGAGAAGTCTACAAACATTGACTACCTTTGTTGTGGGAAAACATGTTGGATTAGGGGTTGGAAAGTTAAGTGAATTTCGCCATCTACGGGGGAGGCTTTCCATTTTAAAGTTGCAAAATGTTGTCGATCCTATGGATGCCTGGAACGCTAATTTGAACGAAAAGAAGCACCTTGACGAGTTACATTTAGAATGGGGTTGCGACACTGACGATTCACATAATGAAAGGGATGTACTTGACAAGTTACGACCTTCCACAAATTTGCGAAGACTCACCCTAAAATACTATGGTGGAACAAGCTTTCCAATTTGGTTGGGAGATCGTTCATTTAGTAATATGACAGTTTTCTATCTTGAGGATTGTATGCATTGCTTGTCATTGCCACCACTTGGGCAGCTACCCTCGCTCGTGGAACTCTCTATTAGGAGGATTAGCCTTGTGGAGAGGGTGGGTCTGGAGTTTTATGGGAGTGGATCTACTTCAATTGGACCGTTCCAAAAATTGAAGACTCTAAGATTTGAAGGGATGTCAGAGTGGGAAGAATGGTCGTTTGTTGGAGTTGAAGGTGAAATATTTCCTAGTCTTAAGGTGCTCAGTATTCGGGACTGTCCCAAGTTGAGGGGGGACTTACCTAACCACCTTCCTTCCTTGAAAGAGCTCGTTATTTCCGAATGCTACCAGCTTGAGGCATCGATTCCAAATGATGCGACGTCTATCCGTAAATTGAAGTTACGAGGATGTAAGGAGGTGCTGTTGAGTAGCATCGCTGATCGTACCTCACTTGAATCCTTGCAGTTGTATGGATTCCGTGAGCCTTTTACATCGCCTGTAAACCGTGATGTGCTGAATTCCCTGTTTCACGGCCTAACCTCTCTTAAATATTTAGATATGGCTGAGTGTTCCACAAGTCTTTTGTTATTTCCAGAAACAGGGTTACCGTCCATGCTTCAATCTCTCGAAATCTCCTCCTGTTTTACTCAAACTTCCTTTCCAGAAGGGATGCTCCACCTCTGCACTCGTCTTCAATCTCTCACAATCAAATCCTGTCCTCGTCTCGAGTCCTTTTCTAGAGGCGGTCTACCCACTACATTGAAAACTCTATTTATTAGTGAATGTGAGAAATTAGAGTTGGTCCCAGCTGAGGCTGAGGAGACGCACAACCACTATGCATCCCTTGAAAGGCTGCAAGTATGGTATAGTTGTGATTCACTCAAATCATTTCCATTAGGCTTATTCCCAAAGCTTAATTATCTTCAGGTCCTTGATTGTAAGAATCTGGAATCCCTTTGTATTTCAGAAGAGGGACTTCACGACTATCTCACGTCTCTTGACTACTTGAATATTATTTCGTGCCCTAAATTTGTATCTTTTCCCAAAGGAGGATTGCCCACCCCCAACCTCACATCCTTCGGTGTCTTCGACTGCAAGAATCTCAAATCGCTGCCTGAAAACATGCACACCCTACTCCCATCCCTTCAGGAATTGAAAATATGGGTATGTCCAGAACTTGAGTCGTTTCCGGAAGGGGGTTTGCCCTCCAACCTCATACAGCTTGAAGTCTGTTACTGCGACAAACTCACAGCCTGCTGGATAGACTGGGGTTTGCATACACTGCCAGAGAAGTGGCTGTTGCCCTCGGCTCTTACCACTCTTGAAATCTCAATCCCAAATCTGAAACACCTGGACAAGAGGGGGTTTCAACACCTCACCTCTCTTCAAAAACTACATATCTGGCACTGCCCTCAGCTCCAGTCCTTGCCAGAAGAGGGCCTGCCTGCCTCCCTTTATTTGCTCAGTATCTGGAATTGTCCGTTATTGGAACAAAGGTGCCAAAGGGAGAAAGGAGAAGAGTGGCCCAAGATTGCTCACATCCCCTGCATTGTGATCGATGAAAAACTGATTTCATGAGCGATATAAAGTCTGAACGACTCTAGCTCACATCCCCGCGTTCTCACATTCAGGTACTTTTTCTACGCTTCAATCAATTCTATCTGATTTACTATTAATCTAATTCGTCTTTTATTCATTATGTATTTGTTTATGCTTTTCCCTGCATTTCATTGTCTTTGCTTAATTCCTTAACGAATTCTTTTGCAGGCTTCCCAACACGAACTTCATATGAGTTTTTTTCCTCTGCATTTCATTTCTAAGAATCCGATTCTGTTATCTACATCTAACATCTGTTATTGAGTTTGTATTGCTAATACATACAGAATGCTTGAATCGTACATTTCTTGCTTGGTCCACGTCTTAAACAAAGCTTTCTTATGATATGCAATCTTCTAAATCTCAGATTCATGCACAAGAAGGGTCTTTAAGACCTCAACTCCCTTGAAATAAACGGAGATGAAGAACTGTTTTCAACTCAAGTGGGGCTGTCTACCTCCCTTTCAAATCTGGAAATGCGCTTTGCTGGAACTTGTAAAACCTCCACAAAAGGCCCAAGATTCCCATCCCCTGCAACAAGATCGATGAGGAAATGATCTTATGAGCTAAGTCTAGATGAGTCCACTCTGTCCTGACATTTGCATTGCAGAAGGCTGATGGCAACATCTTAATTTTCAAGTGAGATACTTGCTCTTAATTTGATTTTCAAGTGAGGTATTTATTTATTTCACTGTTCCATAACCAATGCCAGTGTCGAGACTATTCGCCTATAGCGGGTCTTTTTTTTTGGGATAAGTAAGCTATACTGGGTCAGAACTAGTAATTTATTAAAGTCTTCTATATGTTGGTGTGTTCAACAGTTCTACGGGCTCTTTTAATTAATATATGTTGGTATATACTATGGACCTCCATTTCATTTTTTTATGCATAATTCCTTTTAAATTCATTTGCAGGCTTCCAACACCATTCTCTTTTTATTTTCAGTAAGAAAAATCATAAGCCAGGCGTCAATTTTAAAGTGACAACTGGCCATCAATCTTGGGCCCGATTCCATTTGAGGACTCCGAAATATTAAATCTGTTTCCAAGAACTCGTAAAACCTTAAGACTCTTGAACATACCAGCATTTTGAAGTGTCATTGGCTTGCATTGTTGCTAAAGGAGGGCAGCTCTTTCTATCGTAGTTCAAGATTGGCCTTCTGCTAGATAAGTTCTACATAGAGGAGTGAGGTAATGATTCATCCCTGTTATCTCACATTTTCTGAGGCAGATGGTTGTTCACAAACTGATTTGTTTATCAATTTTTTAAAAGATTTGTAGAACACACTTTTACTTGTGGATCTGCTAGAGTGAGTTCTTATTCTTTCCTTTATTTTGTGGACATAAGCACATGGGTTCACAGTTTAGGTTCTAATTTGTAGAGTGTTTTTCAATTGCTTTGTTCTTGTCACATGAACTAAATTTTTTTCCCTGTATTGCTACTTAATCTCTTACAGCGCTATGGGAATGGATATTGACTTTCTGAGCCACAGATTGGAGGTACTATGACAACTATGCATGTGTCAATCTCGTATTGTTCTGTTAATTTCTTAACTTTGAGCTTAGATAATGTATTTTGTCAAAAACATTGATAGATTTGACACATAAGTTCTTGTGTTATCAGCTGCATACCTTGACACATAACTTTGAGCTTACATAAATCTCTCATGTTCATCTTCCAGTGGGTCACTCCAAAGACTCTTCTATATGGACTTTAGCCTCCACTGGTGTTATGAAGTTTTTTGACGCATAAAGCTTTTTGCAGATCATCTAAACCGATTGCTTCCTGGTCTGTTCATATATGGAAGTCTTTTATCCCTCCTAGAATCTTCATTCTGGTTTGGCATCTACTGTTAAATAAGCTTCTCACTGATGATCAATTGAAGAGGTGAGGTATACTTGCTTCTTGTTGCAGTTTATGTCATAGTCATATGGACGATGCTTCTCATCTATTTCTGCATTGTGATTTATTGGTGCTTCACACAAATTGGGGATTTCTGGTGTGCCTAGGAGGGCTCCAGTCATTACCCCCGTTTCTTGGTACCCCCGTTTCTTGCTAAAGGGAATCCTGGGCCAGCTGCTGGTGGTGGTGTTTTTCACAATAATAGGGGCTTTGTCAAAGGGGCTTTTTGTGTTAATATTGGGACTTGTACATCCTTCTTTGCCAAGCTTATTGCTGTTATTATTGGAATAGAGAAGGTCTCATGGCTGGCGGAAGATTTGGCTAGAAAGTGATTCTTCTGCCATAGTCTCTTGTTTTCAGAATCCTTATTTTCAGCCTCCTTGGGAGCTTCAGGTCAGATGGCAGAACTGTTTGCATTATTTGGAGTCTATGGATTTTCATTGCAGTCATATTTATCGTAAAGGTAATATGGTAGTGGACAAGTGTGCTAATTCAGGCCTTCAATATTCAAGTTTTCATTGGATTTTGCTTCTTTGTTATGCCATGACATGTTTTCTTTACCTTCTTATAGGTTTAGGTATTTACTTTTATTTTTCATAGTTGTGAGCTGGATTGTGACCTTATAAGTCACCAAGACCAGATTGCTTATCTGGTTCTTTTCTCCTTCCAATTTATACTCCTTTTTTCATTTCTTTAATAATACTTTGAGCTATGATGCACATGATTAGGGGTGTTTGGTGTGCCAACCTAGTTGGGATGCTATTTCACACCTTTGATGCTCTAGCTCTTTAATTTATATATATACAAAAAAAAAAAAAAAAAAAAAAAACAAAAACAAAGAAAAAAAAATCATAAATTTTAGAAGGAAAATAAACCTAGTTTGCCTATTTTATACTCGTCAAAAAGCAGACAGAGTTGATGGAATTTTGGGTAACTGGAAATATCATTTCTTGTGGGTTAGTTTACTGAATTTTCTAAATCATGGCTTGCATCCTAAGTATCATTTATTGTTTATATTTTACATGCACTACCAATATCTTTTTGGGGGTACTATTCTAACTATTGTAACACCATCTTGGTACCTGGTGCCCAGCAGAACAGGGTTTGCTGAGACTCGCCTCTTTCAAATCTTTCCATATTGAAGGATGATGCATCCCTCCCTCTTACCTCCCTTCCAATCTGGTCACTCCGACATATGAAATTCCTGTATGGCAGGGAGCCTCAATACCTCACCCCTTTTGTGAAATTGAAGATCTGTGACTGCTCTGATCTCCTCTCGGTGCCAGAAGCCACCCACATCCTTCTTTCCTCTTAGTATCAAGGAAAGTCCTTTGCTGGAATGATAGTGCTAAAGGGAGAAAGGGGAATATTGGCCCAAACCTTTGCACATCTGCTACATCAAGATTAATGCCAAGTGATCTTACGAGCTAAGTATGGATGAGTCCACCTTCTCTGACTATTACACAACCAATGGCTAGTGGCAATAACTCAATTTTATGGTGTGGTACTCGGTATACACTTGACCAGCTGATCATTAATTTGAGTTACCACCAAAAGAGAATTTAGTATGTTTAACCCTGCACTTTTGAAATTATTCTGTATATTTATGTATACTTTTCTCTATTTCATGCATAAAGAAAGTCAGTGCTGAAGCTTTATCAGGCCACTACCACCAATTATCTTTAAAGAAAAAATCTTTACCAAGAGGGGTTGTCCTGCGATTCTATAAGGTTGGTTCAATTGATTTGTATTTTTGTTACTTACTGTTGACCTCCATTTTAATGTCAATAGTTGATTCATTATCTATTCTTTTGAAGGTTTCCAAGTTCCAACAGCAATCATGGGTGGAACCTGTATCGACAATTGCGATGCTCTTATGATTCTATGCATCTCATCAGCCATTGATTGTAAGTGAATTTCAAGAACTAATGTAATTTCTGGAACGGGACTTGCCTTCCGACCTAAACACTTTTCATCAACTAGTGTCATTTCTGGAATGTGGCTTGCTCATTCCACACCTTGTAAATGAAATGCAGCAATCAATTTTGTAAACCTCAACACTTTTGAAGATGCCTGAGTTTTGAAATGTCCACTCCTGTCCTATCATTTACACTGTTTTGTTGGATTTTTGTACATATTTTGTATGTGCTTTCAACATCATTGTTTTGGTGCTTACTCCAACCATAGTAAACCAGTAACACTATGTTAGTACCTAGTGTGATATCCTGCATAATGGGGTTTCCCGAAACTTGCCTCTCTTAAACATTTCCGGAATGAAAGATGTTAAGATTTGGAGTCCTTTCTGGAGTAGTTTATGCTCCCCTTCCCTTTTATCACCCCTTCAGTCTAGTCACTCCCACATATGAAAACCCCGGACGGCTAGGACCCACAATATCTCACCCATCTTGAGGACTTGAAAATTTAGTGCTACTCTGAAGCTTCAGTCCATAGCAGAAGAATGGCTACCCGTCTTCCTTTTAAGTATCAAGGAATTTCATTTGCAGAAACAACAGCACCATAGGAAGAAGGGGAATATGAGTCCATCCATTTCTGACTTCACACAACCAATGGCTAGCTTGTGGCAATGAGACAATTTTATAGTCAGGTACTTGTTATATACTTCGACCAGCTGATCATTAATTTGATTTACTACCAAAAGAGAATCCAATCTGTTTAACCCCACCCTTTTTAAATTCTTCCCTATGTTTATGTGTACTTTCTGTTCCATGCATAACCAAAGCCGGTGTTGAAGCTTTATCTGGTCACTACCAGCAATTTCTTAAAGAGTCTTCACAAAACGGGGTTTTTGTGCAGTTCTGTAGGTTTGTTCAATTGGTTTGTATTTCTTCTTGCATACTATTGTGAACCCCGGAAATTGGGCCCACAAGGGATTGAAAGAAAATGGGTTTGAAAAAGAAAAAGGAAAGGAGTCGCCACCTTATTTTTTAAAGGAAACAAGGAAAACCCTAAAAATAGTTTGTTTTAGGAAAACAATTTGATTGACTCCATAAAAAAGGAAAGGCAAAAACCAATCTTTTGAAAACCAAAGAAATCGGGGATTCGGAGGCTAAGTTATGACATGGGAAGGTTCTAGGCAAAGCCTATAGGCACCCATGTCACCCTTTCGGTCTCTCAGTTCATTTGGGCTAAATCAAGATCTTTCCATACAAAAATCAGCAAGTATATCATCACAAGAATTGCATGCATATCATATATTTCATTCATCCATCCATGCATAATAAGCACATAAAAACAGAAAAAGAAAAAGAAGAAAAGAAAACAAAAATAAACCTAGGATGCTTGAATCCTAGAACGGACTTGAGCCTCACGAAGAGCGCCTACGTACCATGCAACGAAATACATGGATCAAAGTCCACGTAGTTCGATTAGAATTAGGGTTGAATCCTAATATAAACCTATGGTAAAAACCCTAGGTTTCCTTATTTGAATCAAAAGAGTTGAATATGATAGAAAGTTTGATTTTAGGAAAGAAATCCACAAAATGGAAACTTTAATAAAAACCAGAATTTTATTTATGAAGGAAACCTTTGATTAAACCATAGGATCATATTAAAAATTAACCTTAGATAGGGAGAAGAGAAGGGATAAGGAAGAAAGGTGAATTGGGGCACCTTCACACCCACTTACCTGAGCGCAATTAGCTCCAAGCATTAGCTATTTCAGACCTGAGCAGCCCTATTTGCCATAGGACAAATACCACACCTATTTGCACCCTTACAAGTGCTCAAAACCATGCGAAAACACTAACATGCAAATCTGGACAGAATAGTATTATGGCCTAAAATCATCCACTAAGCATGCTAATAGCAAAAACAGCGAACAACAATAAGTCCTAACATATTCCTAGAACCATATCATGCATAAAAACCCTAAAACATACTAACATACATGCAAAATTATCATGTTTACTCCATATGAAAAACATATACAGCAAACACGAAGAAAAACCAATAAAAAAGTCTACTTTATCATGCTATATGAAAACAAACACGAAACAATGACTCTAAAACCCTAAACTCACAAATATGCTTAAAAACTCACAAGACATACTTTAATCATGCTAAAACCAAACTAAACAGAAATTATATCATGCATATTAACTAACTAAAGCAATATAACATGATGAAAATCCTAACTCTAACATGCAATGACACTAATCCTAGCACAAGGACAAACAGGAGCACAAGAATCATAACTATGCATTAAAAACCTAAAGGACAGCCCTAAAGCATGCTAAACAGTAGATCAAAAATAGATATTCCATGTATATTAACTAGCTAGAGTGTTAATACATGATAAAAAGGCTACCTTTAACATGCAATAAGCCTAACCCATATGAAAACCTAGTTTAAGCTTGAATAGAGAAGGAGAATACCTTATTCTCTCTCAAACACTCAAGTATTAATGCATAAAGTGGCTCTCCTTGTGTTTGTAATTGTTCGTGGCTCCTCAGGTCTTTAGAGTGAATCAAACCAACACGAATCCTCCTCTTTGTCAAAGTGGTATCACAGCAAAGAGATCAAAACTCAACTCAACTTTGAAAAGAAATAGAAAACAAAAAAAGAGAACAAGAGAAAAGAAAAGTGATTTTCGTCACTTTGCAGCAGCAGCAACTTCAATCGCGTTTTTGGGTATGAAAACGTTGGATTTGGACAAAGCTTGTGAAATACAAAGTTGTAGAGAATTGAATTATCTTTCTAACAAGACCAATTTCATCAAATTCTGACTTCGGATGAAAAAGTTATGATTAAAATACGACTGCTGGTTTTCAGAAAATCTGCTGCTGAATTATGACGAATTTCACTCCCTCCAAACCCTCTTCTCCTCCCCCTTTGTTTAAAGACATTAAGAGAGTATTTATAGCTGAAATCTGGAGTTTTCCTTTCCTTCCTGGACTAGGTTTCCTTGGAGAATAATCAAAAGGTATTTTATAATGATAAAAGACTTCTAATCTGAATAGGAAAAGGAAACTGTCTTTTATAAAAATTGGGAGACTGACCGCTAACACGCATGTACATGTATCGTATGTGCGTACACACACTCATCACATACGTACACGTGTTAGTGTCATGATAAAAATGGCTAATTTAATAAAATAATTTTCTTTTCATTTTAACCAAAAATCTCATGCTGTGATTCGCACTAATTCTTCAAGGATAATCCGTAAATAACCACACTAAACTCATCATCAGGGCCACGGGACTTAAGTACCTCATATGCATCCATATGAACTCCAATTGACAATTTGGAGATCATTCCAAGGTCAAATGAAAAGTTTGGGACTTAAAAGACGATTATGCCCCTCAAGTCACAAAAGCTCTTATTATCCCTCAAGATCAACTCCAATTTGAACCAAAATTCATATCCATTGTCCTTGTGACTCTAGAAAACTAATGCAAGTGACTAGACTCAAAAACAAAACAAAAACATGCATGAAATGATGAGCCCTAGTAAGGTGGTGCAAAAATGGGGTGTGACAGAAGCCCCTCATTGGCGAACAAGTTACACTTGTGAACCAATGATAAAGAACAACCTATTTTTGGCCAAAAAGTCCGGAGAAATCACACACTGATACCAACAATGATGGGAGGTTGAAAACCTGAGACTGAAATAAGGAAGTGTACTCAAGTCATGAGTATACTTAAACCACTGGGGGTTAAGAATTGATAAGAGAAGCATATTCAAGCCACTACGAATGAACATACTTTTGAAACGGAGAAATATATTCTAGTCACGAATATATTTAACCAAGTGATGAGAATGAGATCTGAAGAGTACGTTCAAGTGATGAACGTACCTTGGAAAGGGAGAAGTATATTCAAGTCACGAATATATTTAACCAAGTGAGTGACAAAATATCTGAGAAGTATACTCAAGTGATGAGTATACCACTGAAATGGAGAAATATATTCAGGTCACGAATATATTTAACCAAGTAATGTAAGAATGAAATCTGAGAAGTATACTCAAGTGATGAGCATACCATTGAAATGGAGAAATATATCCAAGCGATGGATATATTTTACCAAGTAATCTGAGAATGAAATCTGAGAAGTATACTCAAGTGGTGAGCATACCATTGAAATGGAGAAATATATCCAAGCGATGAATATATTTAACCAAGTAATCTGAGAATGAAATCTGAGAAGTATACTCAAGTGGTGAGCATACCATTGAAATAGAGAAATATATCCAAGCGATGGATATCTTTAACCAAGTAGGATAAGAATAATCTGAGAGGTGTATTCAAGTGATGAGTGTACTTTTGAAATGGAGAAATATATTCAGGTCACGAACATATTTAACCAAGTGATGAAAAAGATGCTGAGAAATATACTCAAGTGATGAGTATACTTAATGATTGAAAAAGACTGAAAAGTACGTTCAAGTGATGAATATACTTTTGAAATGGAGAAATGTATCCAAGTGATGGATATATTTAACCAAGTAAGTTGAGAAGTACACTCAAGTGATGAGCATACCATTGAGATGGAGAAATATATCCAAACGACGGATATATTTAACCAAGTAAGATAAGAATAATCTGAGAAGTGTACTCAAGTGATGAGTACACCATTGAAATGGAGAAATATATTCTAGTCACGAATATACTTAACCAAGTAAGTGACAAGTATGTTTAAGTGATAAACATACCATTGAAATAGAGAAATATATCCAAGTGATGGATATACTTAACCAAGTAAGTGACAAGTATGTTTAAGTGATAAACATACCATTGAAATAGAGAAATATATCCAAGCGATGGATGTACTTAAGCAAGTAAGATAGAGAATAATCTGAGAAGTATACTCAAGTGATGAGTATACCATTGAAATGGAGAAATATATTCAAGTGATGAATATATTTAACCAAGTAAGTGACAAATAATCTGAGAAGTATGTTCAAGTGATGAACATACCATTGAAATGGAGAAATATACCCAAGCGATGGATATATTTAACCAAGTAAGTGACCAAATATCTGAGAAGTATACTCAAGTGATGAGTATACCATTGAAATGGAGAAATATACCCAAGCGATGGATATACTTAACCAAGTAAGTGATAATGAGGATATGAAACTAGGAAGCATATTCAATGGGCGAACATGCTTTTGAAATGGAAGAATATATTCAAGTGATGAATATATTCAACCAAGTATGATAGAAAATGAAAATTTGAAACTGAGAAGCATATTCAAAGGGTGAATACACTTTTGAAATGGAAGAACACATTCAAGCGATGAATATATTCAACCAAGTAGGATGAAAAATCAAGATTTGAAATGAGGATATATGATCAATTTATCAAGATTGAACAGGCATGGTGCAAGAGGAAAGTGACTTAACACATTGTCACTTGAGTTGGCATGACACAGGGGAAATATATTCAACCCTTTTGAATATAAAATCAATTCAAGGAATTGATTTCAAGATGGAATTTGATTGATTTTAAGCTCAAAAAGTGTTGAATATCTCATTTGGAAGGAGGTTTGATCACGCGTCAAGGCGAGACAAAGCGAGAAGCAAAACCAAAACAAAGTGGCTTGGGTGACCACCAGGCCTCGGGAGGCTAGCCGCCCAGGCCTGGGTGGTTACCCGAGCCCGAAGCGGAAATCCCACTTTGAATAGGAAACTTCCTATTCTGATGGGTTTTTTTCCTATTTGAACTTGGATTTGTGACCTTTTCCCTATAAAAACACATCCAAGAGGTTCCTAAACCTACTTGTATTCATTCATTAGAAATTATGGAGGCTCTAGACAAATTTTTAGGAGGGTTTTTGAGAGTTATGAGTGCTGAAGCAAAATCTGAGTTTAAGTGCTTTAGCTTGGATCCATTGCTCTCCTTGAGGCATGTGAGGTTTGAAACGAACTTCTTGACTGCTGCTACATATTTTTGGGATCCTCAAGTTCATGTGTTCCGCTTCAACTATGAAGAACTGTGCCCAACCATGGAGGAATTCTGTGCATTGTATGGAGTTTCAACGGTAGGTCCTTTCATTCTCCCTACTCCTCGCCCAAGCTTTCTTACTTCTTTCTCCAATCTACTTGGGATTCACTCACAATATGCCTCTACGTTTGTAAAGGACCATATGGTAGACTTGATGAAATTGGCAACCTCTTTTTTAGCTTGTGATAGTAAAGGTATTCTGAATTTTACCTTTCCTATTAAGCATGCTCTTGCCTTTTGCCTCATTGGTCGTTTTCTTATTTCCACTGGTACTCCACATGTTCCCATTCAAATCTGTGACTTGATTCCTCTCCTTGTCAAGGGCCATAACTTGATTCCCATGGTGCTAGCTGAAACCCTGAATGGTTTGGATAAAACTCATGAGGACCCAAAGGTTCCTTTAGGAGGTAGCCCCATTCTACTGCAGATGTGGTTGCTTGAAAGACTGAATTTCTTGTCATCAGTTGCCATTACACCATACAAGCCCCAGCATTACTGCCTTCGCCGCATTGAACTACCTGGGCAATTTTCATTGAGAGATTGGCTAGGTTACTTCCAAACCCTTTCTTGGAGGAGTGTCAAGTGGTTTGTATTCATATGGGGCTGCAGTGACCAGGTGCTTCTGCGGACTTCTGGATGCGCCATGGTGAGACTCATAGGACTGAGGTCTACTTCTTTTTATTGGCCTTTAAGGGTTCTTCGTCAGATGGGTGCCATGCAAACCATACCTACTTCCTTGAAAGGTGACTATCCTGTGGTGCCCGCGGGTCTTTCTGTAGTGACTTGGGCGAAGGACCGATGGCCTAGCAAGTTGATACTAACCCAAGTTACGAATACTGATGGTCCGTATATGATGAGCCCCGAGTATAAGGAATGGTTGAAAAGCAATTTAGGTGAGAGAGAGACTACTCGAAGAGAAATGATTTTTTGGACTTATCAAGAACAATGAACTTGGACCTTGCAGAGAAGATATTATGGAAGCAGTGACAGCAGCTTATGAACACGACTTGAGGAAGAAAAGAAGACATGCAAGAGAGGAGAAGAAAGCTGAAGAGCGAGCTGCAAAGAAGCCCAAGAAAAACTGAAGACTCAATAGAATATAGAATAGGATATTTATGGCATATTTATAGTTCTTTTACTTAATACCAATGAATTGCTATGTCAATCAATTTTAGTTTTGAATAAATTGCCAATAATAAATCAAATTTGGGATTTTCTTGTTTGATTTAGACCGCACCCAAGGTAACTTTATGGGTTGCCTACGTATCTCCATGGTTTTTTTTCTTTTTTTTTTTTTGTTTTTTTGTTTTTTTTTTTTGTTTTTGAATGGAGAATCAGGTCTTACGTAGCTCTTATGCCTTAACTTTTGCCTAGGCCACCCTTACGGGTTTTCAACCTAGCAGGCTTCAAACATGATATTTCTTCAATTGATCCAAATTAGTTGGACGAGCGAACTCAATTCCATCTAAATCCATGAGGCGAACAGCCCCTGCTGGCAATATCTCTTTGATAATGTATGGCCCACCCCAACTTGGCTTGAATTTTCCCCGCGGATCGAACACTGGAGTTCTGATTTCTTTCAGCACTACATCCCCTTTCTTTAGACCTCGATCTTTGACATGCTTGTTGAATGCTCTGGCAACTCTCCGTTGATACCCCTGAACATGATACAGCGCCCTTAAACGCCTTTCATCCAGCAAAGCTAACTCATCATAGCGGCTCTTAACCCAGTCCACTTCTGTTATCTGGCTCTCCACGGCAACTCTTAGTGAAGGAACTTCCAATTCAACTGGCAACACGGCCTCCATTCCATAAACTAGAGAATAAGGGGTAGCCCCTGTTGATGACCTTATTGATGTTCTGTACCCCATAGAGCCAATGGCAACTTCTCATGCCAGTCTGTGTGTGAGTTCGCAGTCTTCTGTAATATCTTCTTGATGTTCTTGTTAGCTGCTTCCACCGCTCCATTAGTCTGAGGACGGTATGGTGACGACAGATGGTGGGCTATGCCATACTTTTGCAAGAGCTCATGGGTTTCTTTCTGAAAGTGCTGGCCATTGTCTGAGATAACTTCATGCGGTACCCCATATCGATAGATGATGCTGTGTTGTATGAACTGTGCTACCTTCTTGGAATTCAAGGTCTTGAAGGACGCTGCTTCCACCCACTTAGTGAAGTAGTCGATGGCGACTAGGATGTATTCATGCCCATTTGATGCCTTTGGCTTGATCTGTCCGATGATATCTATCCCCCATACCGCGAATGGCCAAGGTGATGACATACTCGTTAAAGGCATAGAAGGCAAATGTTGTCCACTGGCGAACAGTTGGCATTTGTGGCACTTCTTGACATGTGCGTGGCAGCCTCTTTCCATGGTGGACCAATAATAGCCTAACCTCATGATTTTCTTAGCTAACATATAGCCATTCATATGCGGAGCCCCTGTCCCTTCATGGATTTCTTTAATCAGATGCTCGGCTTCCTCCTCGGTGACACACAGCAGGTGGATCTCGTCGTATGATCTCCGATATAGCTTTCCTCCACAAAGTACATAGTGACTCGCCAACCGCCTTAGGGTTTTTCTATCGATACGAGATGCTCCTTCTGGGTATTCCCTTTCTTCAATGAACTTCTTTATGTCATGGAACCATGGACGGCCATCATTTACCTCTCCTCCTCGGATTGCACAATAGTACACAGGCTTGTCTCGGCATTCTATCACCAACGGCTTCACATTTCCCCCTTCAGGTATCTCCACCATGGATGATAGGGTCGCCAAGGCATCGGCGAACTGGTTCTTGTTCCTTGAAAGGTAGTTAAATTCTATCTCTGAGAACTCCTTGGTTAGAGCTTCCAGGTAGGCATGGTAGGGTAGCAGCTTCTCATCTCGAGTTTTCCATTCCCCTTTTATCTGACAAATGATTAGCGCCGAGTCCCCGAACACTTCTAATTCTTTGATCCCCAATTCAAGTGCCGCTTCCAGTGCTAGGATACAGGCCTCATACTCAGCAATGTTGTTGGTAGCTTCGAACCCCAACTTGACCGCCAACGGTGTAAATGCCTTTTCGGGTGAGACCAGCAGGACTCCTATCCCATAACCTTTCTTATTGGCTGCCCCATCGAAGTATACTCTCCAAGTTTTTCTACCAATCTCTAGCACGTCCTCATCTGGGAATTGATCGTTGAACGGAGCGGATGATGACACCGGACAGCTGGCTAGGTAGTCTGCGATGACGCTTCCCTTGATAGACTTCTGATTCACGTACTTGATGTCGAATTCATTGAGGAGAATTGACCATCAAGTAGTTCTAAATGACAATACTGGCCTTTCTACCAGGTACTTCAACGGGTCCATGCGACTTATCAAGAACACTTCGAAGGACATCATGTAGTGTCGGAGTTTCTGCGTCGCCCATACTAGTGCCACACAAGCTTTTTCAATCGCATTGTACTTCACTTCATAGTCTGTCATTTTCTTGCTTAAGTAATAGATGACATTCTCCTTTGTAGACCCTTCGAGATATTGAGCTGACATAGCCCCCGTCGCGGTTTCGGTGACCGTTAAGTATAACAAAAGCGGCGCACCTTGCCGTGGGGGAACTAAGATTGGAGGATTGCTCAAGTATCTCTTAATGGTCTCAAAGGCCTCTTGGCATTCTTCGTTCCATACTTTTGGCACACCTTTCTTAAGCAATTTGAAGATTGGTTCGCAAACCATGGTTAAGTTGGCAATGAATCGGCTTATGTATTGAACTCTTCCCAGAAAACCTCGGATCTGCTTCTCAGTGCTAGGCGGCTCCATTTCCACAATGGCTTTTATCTTCCCTGGGTCCACTTCGATGCCTCTCTGAGTGATCATGAACCCCAATAGCTTGCCTGCAGTGACACCAAAAGCGCACTTCTGTGGGTTGAGACGGAGATTGTACTTTTTTGCTCGCTCTAGGAATTTCTCTAGCGCCTTAAAATGCCCTTCTCTATCCACGGACTTCACGATCATATCATCGACATAAACCTCGACTTCCTTATGGATCATATCATGCAATAGGGTCGTAGCTGCTCTTTGGTAAGTAGCCCCAGCGTTTCTTAAGCCAAAAGGCATTACCTTGTAACAGTACGTTCCTCATTGCGTGATAAAGGCTGTTTTCTCCATGTCTTGAGGCGCCATCTTTATCTGGTTATACCCGGAGAATCCGTCCATGAAGGAGAGGAGTGCATGTCCCACCGTGCTATCTACCAACACGTCGATATGGGGTAAAGGAAAGTCATCCTTAGGGCTCGCGGCGTTGAGATCTCGGAAATTGACACACATCCTTACTTTCCCATCTTTTTTAGGCACAGGCACTATATTCGACAGCCACTCGGGGTACTCCACAACTTGGAGGAAACCCGCGTCTAGTTGTTTAGTTACCTCTTCTTTTACTTTTAGAGCCCATTCTGGTTTTAATTTTCTGAGTTTCTGCTTTACCGGCTTCTTTAGGGAATTGGTGGGGATATAGTGTTGCACAATATCGGGGTCAATGCCAGGCATGTCTTCATAAGACCATGCAAAAGCCATAATGTTGGCTTTCAAGAGGGAGATCATCTTTTCTTTTTCAACGGGGGAGAGGGTTTTCCCAATTTTAACTATTCTTGGCAATTCATTCGTCCATAAGTTGATTGATTCCAATTCATCCATATTAGGTTCGGTGACGCCCCTTTTCCTTTGCTCAACGAGCTCCGAGGGGACATCGTTCCTAGGATCTATATCCATGCCATAAATATCAATAGAGGAGAGAAAAGAGACACTGCATATATAGAGAAAGAAAGCACACTTTATTGACTAGGAATAATGGGAATGACACACAAAAGAAAGAAGGAAAACAAACAAATCTGTATCAATACTATGACTCCACAAAGTGAGTAAAGTAGATACATCTTATTGAATTAGGGAAATATTACTAAACTAAGACACCTACAAGCTGCTATCAAGTAGGCCAAGGTCTTCTTCTTCATGGATCTCCGCAACGACACCACATTCAAGGTACCAATTCAGGAGTGGCAAGGTAGCATGGCTAATGGACGAACCCTGGAGTTCTTCAATGGTCGAGTCTTCCACGGTGAGGATCATATTTTGGAACATTTCAGTCATAGCCCCTGCATCAAGGTTCTCTGCCCAGTCCTCCTCTTTCTTTTCCCAGAACTCATCATTGATGGCATCATCATCCACCATTTCAGCTGTGATTGGATACCATTCGGTGAAGAAGATTTCAAAACCCGGAACTCGGATCTTGGTAGCTTGGTCAAAGGTGAGCTCTGGAAACCCGCAATATAGAAAATCATCCCCTTCTTTGACGAAGTAACCATTCAAAGTAGGTTGATATGGCGAGATCTTCAGGTCTGGCACCCTTCCCTCGGCTTTGGCTCTTACTTTCTCTTTGTTCCTCTTCAGCATTTCCGCATGATCATTTCTAGAGGGCTCATATCTTAGCCCGAAGGTGTATGAGGTGACACGGCTTTGAATAGACGTAGGGATCCCTTGTTGGCCACGCCCTAGCCCCATGCCTGGAAAGAAACTCATCTTTCTCATTATTTCACCGACGTGCAAGTTGCCATGGGGGCAAAAGTCCAAGGGTATTAATTCACCCTTTTCGAGCTCTTTTTCAATGCATTGGACATAGTCAAACCCAGATAGCGGTATCGCTGCTGATTCAGGTTGTATCTCACATATAGGCACACCTGCGAGTTTCAATTCATAGGCCCCTTGAAGTGTTACTATGGCTCCTTCATAAGGAAACTTCACCTTTTGATAGAGTGAAGATGGCACAGCCCCAGCAGGATGGATCCAAGGTCGGCCCAACAACAAGTTGAAACATGACGGCACATCCAACACTTGGAATTCTACCCTAAATTCAGTGGGTCCCATGATAAGAGGCAAAGTAACTACCCCTATTACTTCTCGGCGGGTGTTGTCATAAGCTCTTACAGTCTGCCCAGATGGCGTGAAATCAGTGGGTCCTAAACCCAAAACAGTGGCAGTTCGGAGAGGACATACATTCAGTGCGGACCCATTGTCGATAAGAACGGTGGGAACCCTCTTCCCCATAGTGTCAACGGTCACATAGAGAGCTTGAGAATGGCTCGGCCTGCTTTTAGGTAGGTCTACATCGGTGAACACGATGGTTGAGTTCTTGGGAGTTGGATTCACCAAATGTACCAATCCCTCGAGGGATGTGTCAACAGGCACTTGTATCTGATTCAACAGTTTCAACACGGTCTGTCTGTGCTTATGCGAGGCCATGAGCAAGCCCCAAATAGTAATGTTGGCATTGGTCTTCTTCAGCTGCCTAAGCACTTCATCCTCTTCTTCTTGCAAGCTAGGACGCCTCTGCCCTTCCAAATCTTCCAACGGATTTTCAGATTCTAGGTGGGGGGGCTTGAAATGACGACCCCCTCTGGTTATATGGTCCAACTCATCATCGCTAGCTCATATGTCATGGACTTCCTCGGAGTCATTCATTAAGTCATCCCATTCTATCATGTCGATGCTCTCCATCTCTGTCGGCAAGTCATCCCAACCTGAAGGGACTATCGGCTCATCTGATATTGGACTTGGGCTTGAGTACAGCACATAGTAATCATATTTCCCCGACGCTTCACCTAATAGGCCAACTTGAGGATCCCCTGCTTCATATCTTTCTTTCAGCTCTTGTTGGATAGATTTCTTTGGCAACAACAAAACCTTTTGGTCAATGAGGTCTTGGATGATCTTCTTTAGTATAGAACAAGCCTCGGTGTCATGGCCGGGTGCACGATGGTATTGGCAATATTGGTGAGGGGTTGATGGTCTTGGCTTTGGTGGAAGTGGCATGATAAGGCTGTTATTGCGGCAAATGGTGAAGAGACGGGTTAAGGTCATGGGGAGCGGAGTGTATTGTCTTATGGGATGGCGAGGGTGAGAGGATTCAACCCCAATGGCATTTATGGTGTTAGGTGGGGGTGTGTTGTTGTGTGATGGGAGAGGATTACGGGTGACATTTGGACGGGTTGGTGGTGAAATGACTTGCTTGTCAATGAGGTCTTGGACTTGGTGGCGAAGGCGAATACAGCGATTGGTGGCATGGCCTTTGGATTGGTGGTACTTGCAGTACTCATTCTCATTGTAGCTCTTGGGTAAGGGATTTGGTGGAGGTCTTGGGTCGAGTGGCTTCAATAGGTCACGACTTATGAGCTTTTCAAGGACTCTTTCGAGTGGCATGAATAGGTCAGTGAATTGGCGAGGTGGGTTGACATCATTGAGAGAAAAGGGTTGGATTGGTTGAGTTATGGTGTTGACCTCGGCATTGTTCTTCCCAGTAAAGTTTGTCTTGCGACTCCTCACTTCCTCAGTCTTGATTGTCCCATCATTGATAGCATCTTCAACCTGCGTGCCAGCCCCAATGAGAGCTTTGAAATTTGGGAAATAGTGGGCAAATAGGTGCTTGTGATACACGGGCAGCAGGTTCTTAACCACTAATTGAATTTGGTCCTCCTCATTCGGCCTATCCGTCATTCTCGACGCCTTTTGTCTCCACCTTGTAATGTAAGCGGAGAAAGTTTCATGAGCCCCTTGCTTGGTAGTTTCTAGGTCCTTTCGAGTAACGTCCACCTCTGTGTTATACTTGTAGTGCTCTGAAAACTCATTGCATATGTCTTCCCAAGTCCGGGTTCTATTCTCATCCAAGGATAAGAACCATTTCAAAGTAGAAGTGGCCAAGGTTTCATGGAACATTTGAGCTAAAAGCTCGTCAGTAGCCCCTCGAGGGTGCATAGCTCGCACGTACATCTTCAAATGAGTCTTAGGGCAACCCGTCCCATCGAACTTTTCTAACTCCGGCATCTTGAATTGTAGTGGAATACGAGCCGTTGGAAACAGGGATAGAGTCCGCACATCGACCATGTCATCAGCCCTGCGAATCCCTTTTATGGTTCTCTCCAAAGCTTCTACCTTGCTAGCTAACACGGAATCACTGCTAGTACCTTTCCCCTTGGCTTCCCCTTCTAGGTTGGTGACCTCAGGTTTCGAGCTACTTTCCCCCCTTGTCTTGGTGTTCTCATTGGATTGAGGTCCCTCTTCGGTGCCAGCCCCATGAGGTATACCCGAGGAATGGGCCTTAGAGCCATTTTGTTCAAGATCCGCCATCTTCTGTTGGTTCTCTTGAGCCATTTTCAATGCGGTATCGGATGTCTCGGCGGTATGGTCAAGCTTGGCCATGATGGCTTTCAGGCAAGCCTCAAGGTCAAAGTGCCCCTCACTAGTTCTTTCGTCGGCCATGTCTGTCTGATGGGTTGACTCAACACTCACTAGACGCCCTTGTGGATTGCGGATCCAAGCCAGCACGTCTATGGATAGAAAAGTTTTAACCTTTAGCCTAAGGATTTGTCCTAAACCTCCATATTTTCCTTAATGAATTCGGTCTCTACACCATGTTCAATTAATTCATTCCTTTTATCCAATTACCTTTACAGGGGTCATGGATTAAGGGTATGTTTTAAAGAATAGGGCATAGAGTCCTTCAATTAGGTTTAATTAATCCCCTAGGACTAGCACATCACAAACATAGCTTTACATCCTATTTCCTTAATTTATTCCTCCTAACCCATGGCCTTAACGAAAGCTAGGGTTTAAAGGTCTATATTAAGGGCATAAGATATAAAGCCTCACACCACAAACACGGCATAGCATCATTACAAACAATTGTGGGTGCATAAAGGTGAGACCGTAGTGTCCTACAAGTCTGTCTATATGGACTAATGATAAGGGTAGGCTAGGGTCCTTCACTTGCTTGAGCAATCCTTATACCTAACCACATGTGGCATCAGGAACGCCGCGTGGGTCCAGCAGTACGTGATTAACTCATTTAATATACCCAAGGGCAAGCCCAAGGGTACTAGGCAAGAGAGGTTGATAGCTTTCGCCCCAATACATGGAATCAGGAAAACCAAGGTTGAGACTAGGCCGATCGTTGGCAAGGATACATCGAGGGACATCGATCCTAACATGCAAGAGTTTGCGCACACAATGCAATAAATGAAAGCACACAATCAAGCGGATGCAATGTGATTGATTTTAATTAAACATAAGAAATTAACCTAGCCCAATTAAACTTTATAGAGTCTAGCCCACAAGTCCCCAGTGGAGTCGCTAAACTGTGAACCCCGGAAATTGGGCCCACAAGGGATTGAAAGAAAATGGGTTTGAAAAAGAAAAAGGAAAGGAGTCGCCACCTTATTTTTTAAAGGAAACAAGGAAAACCCTAAAAATAGTTTGTTTTAGGAAAACAATTTGAATGACTCCATAAAAAAGGAAAGGTAAAAACCAATCTTTTGAAAACCAAAGAAATCGGGGATTCGGAGGCTAAGTTATGACATGGGAAGATTCTAGGCAAAGCCTATAGGCACCCATGTCACCCTTTCGGTCTCTCAGTTCATTTGGGCTAAATCAAGATCTTTCCATACAAAAATCAGCAAGTATATCATCACAAGAATTGCATGCATATCATATATTTCATTCATCCATCCATGCATAATAAGCACATAAAAACAAAAAAAGAAAAAGAAGAAAAGAAAACAAAAATAAACCTAGGATGCTTGGATCATAGAACGGACTTGAGCCTCACGAAGAGCGCCTACGTACCATGCAACGAAATACATGGATCAAAGTCCACGTAGTTCGATTAGAATTAGGGTTGAATCCTAATATAAACCTATGGTAAAAACCCTAGGTTTCTTTATTTGAATCAAAAGAGTTGAATATGATAGAAAGTTTGATTTTAGGAAAGAAATCCACAAAATGGAAACTTTAATAAAAACCAGAATTTTATTTATGAAGGAAACCTTTGATTAAACCATAGGATCATATTAAAAATTAACCTTAGATAGGGAGAAGAGAAGGGATAAGGAAGAAAGGTGAATTGGGGCACCTTCACACCCACTTACCTGAGCGCAATTAGCTCCAAGCATTAGCTATTTCAGACCTGAGCAGCCCTATTTGCCATAGGACAAATATCACACCTATTTGCACCCTTACAAGTGCTCAAAACCATGCGAAAACACTAACATGCAAATCTGAACAGAATAGTATTATGGCCTAAACTCATCCACTAAGCATGCCAATAGCAAAAACAGCGAACAATAATAAGTCCTAACATATTCCTAGAACCATATCATGCATAAAAACCCTAAAACATACTAACATGCATGCAAAACTATCATGTTTACTCCATATGAAAAACATATACAGCAAACACGAAGAAAAACCAATAAAAAAAGTCTACTTTATCATGCTATATGAAAACAAACACGAAACAATGACTCTAAAACCCTAAACTCACAAATATGCTTAAAAACTCACAAGACATACTTTAATCATGCTAAAACCAAACTAAACAGAAATTATATCATCAATATTAACTAACTAAAGCAATATAACATGATGAAAATCCTAATTCTAACATGCAATGACACTAATCCTAGCACAAGGACAAACAGGAGCACAAGAATCATAACTATGCATTAAAAACCTAAAGGACAGCCCTAAAGCATGCTAAACAGTAGATCAAAAATAGATATTCCATGTATATTAACTAGCTAGAGTGTTAATACATGATAAAAAGGCTACCTTTAACATGCAATAAGCCTAACCCATATGAAAACCTAGTTTAAGCTTGAATAGAGAAGGAGAATACCTTATTCTCTCTCAAACACTCAAGTATTAATGCATAAAGTGGCTCCCCTTGTGTTTGTAATTGTTCGTGGCTCCTCAGGTCTTTAGAGTGAATCAAACCAACACGAATCCTCCTCTTTGTCAAAGTGGTATCACAGCAAAGAGATCAAAACTCAACTCAACTTTGAAAAGAAATAGAAAACAAAAAGAGAACAAGAGAAAAGAAAAGTGATTTTCGTCACTTTGCAGCAGCAGCAACTTCAATCGCGTTTTTGGGTTTGAAAACGTTGGATTTGGACAAAGCTTGTGAAATACAAAGTTGTAGAGAATTGAATTATCTTTCTAACAAGACCAATTTCATCAAATTCTGACTTCGGATGAAAAAGTTATGATTAAAATACGACTGCTGGTTTTTAGAAAATCTGCTGCTGAATTATGACGAATTTCACTCCCTCCAAACCCTCTTCTCCTCCCCCTTTGTTTAAAGACATTAAGAGAGTATTTATAGCTGAAATCTGGAGTTTCCCTTTCCTTCCTGGACTAGGTTTCCTTGGAGAATAATCAAAAGGTATTTTATAATGATAAAAGACTTCTAATCTGAATAGGAAAAGGAAACTGTCTTTTATAAAAATTGGGAGACTGACCGCTAACACGCATGCACATGTATCGTATGTGCGTACACACACTCATCACATACGTACACGTGTTAGTGTCATGATAAAAATGGCTAATTTAATAAAATAATTTTCTTTTCATTTTAACCAAAAATCTCATGCTGTGATTCGCACTAATTCTTCAAGGATAATCCGTAAATAACCACACTAAACTCATCATCAGGGCCACGGGACTTAAGTACCTCATATGCATCCATATGAACTCCAATTGACAATTTGGAGATCATTCCAAGGTCAAATGAAAAGTTTGGGACTTAAAAGACGATTATGCCCCTCAAGTCACAAAAGCTCTTATTATCCCTCAAGATCAACTCCAATTTGAACCAAAATTCATATCCATTGTCCTTGTGACTCTAGAAAACTAATGCAAGTGACTAGACTCAAAAACAAAACAAAAACATGCATGAAATGATGAGCCCTAGTAAGGTGGTGCAAAAATGGGGTGTGACAACTATGGACCTTTTTATTGTCAATGGTTGATTCCTTACATATTCTTTTGCAGTTTTCCAAGTTCCAACACACTTCATAGGTGGAAACTACATCAAAAATTGTGACACGTACTCTTGTCATTCTATATATCCCATCAGTTGTATGTAAGTGAATTTCACGAGCTAGTGTCATTTATTGAAGGGGTCTTGTCCTCCAACCTAAACACTCTTCATCAACAATTGCAACAAACTCACACAGCAAATTAAGTGAAGTTTGCAATTTACTTAGGAGACTAATCTAGAAACCTTTAGTTGGAAAGTTGAAACTCGATAAAACAATTCTGAGTTGGTTTTTTTTCTCTCTCTCTCTCTCTCTCCTTTTTTTTTTTGGGGGGGGGGGGGTGTGGAGGGGGTAACAAATTGTGAGGATTTGAGCTTGTAGAGATTTAATCTTTATATTTAATCTATTCAAAACTTACTACAACTGAATGGGTCACACAGAACATTAGAGAATATTGCGACTCTTAATAACTTGTCTTCTTCTTCTTCTTCTTTTTTTTGCTAAGATACTCTTAATAACTTTTCTATCTTCCTTTCTCTAATTGCAACTCTCAATGATTATTGAATCTTCATTGGGGGGAATTACAAATTGGTCTAGCTAGGGGCAAATAATTATAGTTAGTAGTCATTCTTTGTTAAGTTAGGAGTAATTTACTAGGAAGTTAATAGTAATTTATATTGAACTGTAATTATTTTCCCTTAGCCAGACAAATCTGTAACTCCCCCTATTCATTTGCTCACGTCATTTTATATATTAAGCTTTCAAATCAAATGTTTTAGATGTTCTTCATGCGTCTTGTGACTCTTGTCTGAAAGTGTTCCTTAGATAATCAGAGTTAGTAATTAAAAAATAAATAAATAAAAATAAATAAATCCTTATACACACAAGAAAATTACTAAATTTGTGAATTTTCAGAAACAGCAGACACAGAGAGAGAGAGAGGTATTCTGTGTAGCTCTGGGTGCTGCCTTCCTTTTCTTTTCGTTTGTAGATTCCTAGTTTTCTTCCTAGCATTTTGAATGTGTGACTCTGCACTTTCTCATATACGTATTCTTTTTAAACTCTGATAAATATACAAATTTTATACAAACACCGCTGGCAAGATTATTAGCCCAGCTTGCTATCCATATAATCTTTTTTTTTTTTTTTTTTTTGGGTGGGGGGGTGTAAGGCTATCCATGTATTTTATTTATTTAGGGCTGTTTGGTCGTCCATTTCAAAATTAAACAATTCAGGAAATTTTACATATGGTTAAAGGTATAAATCTATCGCCTTGAATTATAATATTTTAAAATGTTGTAGTTATTACTATAGTTAATGTTGTAGAATCAATTTTAAGGAATTCATGAAATTCCATTATTTTGAATTGCCGCTCTTATTTGTGATTATAATTATCATTTTCTTAAATTTGTTAATTCAAGATGATGGAGTGTGCTTTCAATACTATGTAAAATTTCTAGAATTATTTAATTTCGAATTTGACAACCAAACAGGCCCTTATTTGATGAAAGAATAGCAAATTGAAACGGTTGACTTAACAGTTTCAACTATCTAATGAATTATCTTAGTGAAGATTTCAGTTGATTTGAAATTGCATTTTTTGATATGAAAGGATGGAGCCTGCATTAGCATTACCTTTGCTGACTATGATCATAGAAATATTTTGACTATGTAGTATATATATACTGGTCTATATCTGTACTCCTCGGGACATTCATTTTTCAATTTATTATTTTTTTCCTACAGAAATCCACATTGGAGTGGGGATCATTTGAGCAGTTTCAGGAGGAGATACTGAGATAAAACTTTGGCACAAGAGGGCATTAACAGAGGTTATGAACTAGAACTAAAGAAGAGGAAGAGGCGAGGAATGGACGAAGATTGGGCCAACAAAGCATTGTGCCCCCAATTAATGTTGAATATGTACTCTGCTAGCCACTTGCTGGACTTAATGAGACTTCTACACCAAGACAATCCTTCCCCAATCCAAGGATCAAATTTCTGCATCTGTGTTAGCTCACATAATTTTTATTGAGTCAATGCACCAACTCCATGAACAATTCTAGATAGGGTGGCCATGGTTCAGTCAGACTACATTAGCCTTGTCTCATATAAATGTTGATAGGTCTTCCAACTGTTACTCTCTTGATTTTTGGTTTCTGTATTTTCTTTATCTTAAGTTATATTGAATTTTTTACTTTTACGGAAATATTGGGTTGAAAATAAAACCTGATATTACATGTATCTGAATAATCATTGGCTTGTGG
Source organism: Liquidambar formosana (assembly GCA_039720395.1). Lineage (NCBI taxonomy): Eukaryota > Viridiplantae > Streptophyta > Magnoliopsida > Saxifragales > Altingiaceae > Liquidambar > Liquidambar formosana. The sequence goes on along the minus strand of CM077825.1, from coordinate 12,768,745 downwards.
CGATGCCATTATGCTAGATGACGTTTCTTTCCCCTTGTTATGTACTTAAAATTAGTCAATAATTTTGTATAAATGTCACTATGCGTATGTTTTGATCATTTGTAGATTCTGTTTCAACCCATTTAATAAGATATTACTTTTGCTGAAGAGTATCTGGTTGTCCACTACTTAATTGGTTATTCACTTCCACTTCATATATATTCGCAGTTTCTGATTATGCCCTTCAATAAATTTTATACGGTCCATTCTGATTATCATTTGCATTTCCTCATTATTTATATTAAGTGGGCTACAATAAATCCAGTTGGCTAATTATTTCTACTCTGCTAATTGTTCTGCTTACGTGGTGCATGAAATTTATATATGTAAGAAACTGGTTAAGCTTTATTAATATTTCTTAACTTTTACCTTAGAGGCTCTGCCTTTTCTTTTACTCCATGTGTCCACTTTTACCTCAAAGGTTCCCCCTTTATTAACTTTTATCTCAAAGGCTCTGCCTTTCTTGGTACATTCGGCTTTTGATTAGAGATTTGGAATATTGATTTTGGCTCCACCGTTTGGATCCTCAAAAGTAGGAGAGAGAGAGGAAAGAAAATTGTTTAGAAATTCTATAAAATAGATTCCTCTCAAGCATTTTTATCATTTTCCTTTTCGTTTCCCTTACATTTTTTAGGATCCAAACAGAGACTTGGGGAATTGTTATTCACACTCCTAGGAGAGCTTCCCAGCTTCCCGTGCTCCCTCCCCTCTCTTACTATGCGAGAGTGCGAATAACAATTCCCTAAATTGATATTTGTCTAGATGGGAGGTACTTTTCGTTTGGTGTTTTTTCCTTTTAAATCTTTATGGCTACTCATAGGATCAATAAAAGAAGGGCTAGACACACCGGCCAAGGCTCTCGTTTAAATGAAGTTGATGCAAATCATATTTTCTTTGGATCCAGGTTTATAAGAATCTGAAATCCATTTGTATTTCGGAGGAGGAACTTCATGAGGATCTCAAATTCCTCAACAGATTCGAAATCATTTCATGCCCTAGAGAATCTTTCGCGTTTCTTGCTTGATCAATGTATTAAACGAAGCTTTCTTATGATATACCTCTCTTGAAATAATTGGAGATGAAGAAACTGCTTTAAACTCCATTCCATGAGCTAAGTGATCAAGATTGATGAGGAAGTGATCTTATGAGCTAAGTCTAGATGAGTCCACCCCTGTCCTGACATTTACACCGCAGAAGGCTAACGGCAACAACTTAATTATCAAGTCAAGTACTTGTTCTTAATTTGATTCACTGCCAAAAATAAATCCAAAATCCTCGATCCATTTAAATTTGTCTTCTCATTCTCTTGCTATTTTATTTATGTTTTGAGTGTTCCATTCATAACCAAGGCCAGTGTCGAAGCCATACCGGGTCAGCACCAGTATTTTGATTGAAGTTTTTAATTCACCGAAGTTGAGTTATTCAAGGCTTATTAATTCCTCTAATTATTACTACTATTATTATTTTACTACTAAATTCAAATTGGTTACTGTAGTCTGGAGTTCTAATGTAATGAATATAGCTTTAGCGCCGGTTGGGCTCTACTGAAAGGAACAAAAAAGAAAAAATGGGAATAGCATTTGGGCATGGTCACAAAGGAACCCAATTCATGGGGAATTGGAATTCATTGGGAAATCATTTGAAAAAGGTCACAAATGGGTCACATAAATCAAATATGTAAGGGAAGTAGAATGGAAGTAGAATAAGCAAGTTTTCCTTTTACTTATTGGTCTAATGGTGTAGGTGGAGTTCAAAACTCTCTTAAGGGGTTAATGACGCTCGTAGTGATGCCACGCTCACTTGAAATAATTTTAGGGATTCCCCTTAGATTTTATTGTTGGTAATCAGTGAAATATTTCACCAATTTTTCAGTCTGGCTTTCCCTTCTAGGTGGCTACAGATTAGTTCATTTGGGAGCTCCTAAGGAAAATTTCGTGTGAACTTTATTGTGACCAGCACTACAACCAAAGACCAGCAAAGAAAAAGCATCCGAAGAACTCCAAGCTAGGCACTCAACAACCCTATAAACACTAGAAAAGCCAAGCTCAATAAGTCCTCATGAGTATTATCCACGTCCATGGCGGCAATTTTGCTTCGTCTAAAGGTTGGCATGAACTTCGGATTGAGTACTACTCGTGTTAGTGATCTATGCTTTGACAGATCAATGATGTTGAAATCTCTTGACCCTTTTGATCCTGTGGACTTCTTTCATTTTTTTTGTGAAGCTAATGGGGCAGTAGATCATCTTGCTAACAAAGATGTGCATTTTTCTTCCCGAGTAGATTTGCTAGAGTTGGTTTCCTGTTTCACTATGCAGCATCATTTATTGACACATTTCTTGCACTATGGTTTTTGGTTTCTGCACTTGATTCCCCCTACGGCAGTAGGTCTCGGACCTGAGGCAACTCCCTGGGTATGTTAGCTCAAAATTGATTTTCGGGCCCCTCTAATATGCAGAAAAAAAGTGAGGAAGTTAATTCAATCTGGTGATTTGCTATTAAACAGGAACTTACTTCCAAAAGATCTAGACATTTCCTCAATGATCTGATCCACATTTGTATGAAGAATATATTGAATAGTAACAGAATCAACATCTTTAACCCTACCAATAGAACAGTCAACTGTAACTTGTATTACTTATCAGTAAATTGATTCTGGTTAACTTCTTTAAAATTTGACATAGTAGGAGTCAATTAATTAGTATTCTCTCTTTAATGGATTTTGTATGTTATATTTGATAAATTTAATCTTGTTTTGTGGTAATTGTAATTGTTTTGAAACAGTTACATGTAACTAATGTAATTATTTCTGTTTTTGATTACTTTTTTTTTTTTATAACATAATTTCATGTTCATCATTCATGGGTCTTATTTCAAAAGTCTCGACAAATTGATTCAAAATACATAAATTTTAGGGTAAAATGCAAAAAACCCCCTTCTATTATTAGCCATTTTGCAAGATACCCCCCTCTAAAAAAAAAACCAACCAAATAACCCCCTATATTGTGCCAAGGGCTACGCCATTAACGGTGATGTTAAAAGTTCATTATACCCCTATACGGAAAAATAATAAAATATTAGTATTTGACATTTATAAATGGCTTTTAAAAACTATCTAGGAAGCATGGACACTCCGAAAATGGTGTCGTGGCTGTGTCGGACACGGACACGGCTTCGACACGTTCCGTATGTGTCGGAGAAAATAAAAAAATTAAATTAATTTCGGACATGGGGGGACACGTGAGGGACACGGCGGGATAAAAAATATAAATTTAAATTGTTTTAAAAGGGGTAATTTTAATTGTTTTTTAACAATTGAGGGGTGATTTTTGCAAAAGCCTAAAATTTCTTTTTGTTTTGTGATTTTTGTTTTAAACTTTATCTTTCAATTGAAAAATAAAACTATAAAACTATATATATATATATATATATATATATATTTATTTATTTATTTATTGCCGTATCTCCACCGTGTCATGTTTTAGATTTTTTAGAAATTGCCTTGTCGGAGTGTCCGTGTCGTGTCGTAACCGTGTCGCGTGTTCGTGCTTCTTAGAAAACTATATATAAAACGGTGTCGTTTTCCTTTTATTTATTTATTTTTTTTAATGCTCCCTCTTCCATTTCGCCGATGACCAGTAGATCTGCAACAGATCTGAAACCTTTTCGCCAATGGAGCCATCCACCAGCCATGGTTTCTATGGTTATATTTGGGTTTGGGTTAGGGTTTAAATTGTAGTAGAGAAGAGTTGGGAGTTGCTCCCGATGCTGTCGCCACTGATGGAGGATGAATTCTATGGATAAAACCCACGCGTCAATGACGGCGAAGGTTGATGACAGTGATGAGTTCAGCGATGGAGTTCCATGGACAAAACCCACGCTGCCTCCTCTCCTTCCATGTCGGAACCCTCATCCCCAACAAAAGTTTTTAACGATGGAATTCCATGGCCTTATTCAGATCCACAGCAATGTTTTCCCCCTTTCATTTTGGATGGTCAATCTCCGCTCCGATGACCATGAGCGCCAAGTTCAATCTTCTTGGCTATGGAAACCCTAGCTTCTTCCTCCACTTCAGGCCTCAGATTGGCGATTTCATAATCAGGAGATTGGTGCAATCGCAGATCGCTTTGGCACCTCAATCGTTAGTTTTCGCCCCTAAAATGAAAGCGCATGCGAATGGATGCGATTCGGAGAAGGGAGAGTCAGTTGGCGGTGAAAAAACGCTAGTACATGTCGGCGGTAATAATCGGACCGCGAATGTCATCTTTCCTGGCAAGAAGACCAACGGTTTTCAGGCGGCTAGCGCGATCGATAGTCTCTTTGCCGGCGTAGAAGTGAGTGCGAGAACCTCTCTGCCTCTGCGAGAGCGCACTTTGCCGGTGATGGCTACCCATCGTTGTCGTCCTCATCACTGAGCTCAGCACCAAATTGCCATCTATGGTTGAATTGAATCAGAAGACCCTAGTGTAATCTTCAAAACCCTAACCCCCTCCTTTCCTCCCTCCCTTCCCCCTTTGAAATTCTCTCCGTCATGAACGTCGCCACCACATTGGTTGTCTTCTCCAACGATCTTGATGCCGGAAGCCCATTCTTTGTTCGGCGATCTGTTGGTCGTGATCTGCCATGGTTGCAGTGGAAAGTCAGCATAGGAAGAGGGAAAAAAAAGGGGGGGGGGGGAAGAAAGGGCATTTTTGTCTTTAAAATCAATTAATAACATCACGTGCATGTCACGTGATGTTATCCTGTTAAAATCCCTAATGGCGTGTGGACGGAAGGGGCTATTTGTCAACCCCACACAATATGGGGGGTTATTTGATGGGTTTTTTTTTAGAGGGGAGTATCTTGCAAAATGACTAATAATAGAAGGGGGTTTTCTGCATTTTACCCTCAATTTTATCGAAAACAGATGTGTAGATTGAAAGTTATGTCATTTTAAAATAACAAATAACAACTTAAGGGTACTATTGACTTTTACATGCACTAAATACTCTCACAAAAACACATGTTTTACTTAAAAATGGATTTATGACTTCATATGTCTTTATCTGAATTTATGCATTCATAAGTCCAATATAGTGAACTTCTCACTAACTTTCTCATATAAAAAAGAGTATGCTACATAGCACATCTCTCGAGTGTGCCCTTTTTTCAATATCGAAATGCAACGTGGCATATCTTTCTGTAAAAAAATGAATTCTTGAAATTAAAAAACGAAAGAAAACCAATAAGGTAAGAAAATAAATAAACATCTTATAAAAGTGAAAGAGAGAGAAAAAAAAAATTAAAAAGGTTAAGATAAGAAAAAAAAATACATGAAATAAGAAAATCCGTGTAAGTTCTTTCTTAATGCAAGAGGGAGCTAAGCACTACTTTTCACAGTAATAAGGAGCTAAACCAAAATCATGGCTATTATTTATTTTGGCGATCTTTAATATATTTTTCTTTGGTGATTTTTTACATATAGCTGTGATTTTGGTTTTAATTTTCCTTTGGTGTTCTACTTAGTTTGGTAAATTACATGTGTTCACGATTTACCACTAGGCACGACCTTTCTAGCCTAGCAGTGATAGGTGGGTGGGAGTTTGTGTAAGGGTTAATTCTCTTCCAATATAACACCAAGAAGAAAAAAATAAGTGTTTACAAATTGAAAAATTATATTATAAAAAATTTAAAAAGATCAAATTATTAATTTTTAGGTACTAAAAAATTTTCTTTTATGATTAAATCAAGAAGTGATATTATATTATGGGGAAGGTTCTGTTGATACCTGGTGTAAGAGTTCAACTCTTACACCCTTTTACAACCATTGATCCTCTTTAATCCAATGGCTTTTATCAGACCTTTTATTCGGGTTACAGTTGCAGGTTAGGAGAAATATCCAAAACCCATTCTATAAAATTTTCTCTCCCATTCTTACTCATTTTGCCGCCAACGACATAGCAATCACGTATCGTCGCTGCTACCTGATGGTGCTACTTCCTTCCTCCTTCTCTTCCCCTTTCTCCTTCTCTCTGTTGAGGACCTCATTCTCATGGCCACCAACATTGCACTTATCGTTCCTGCTACCGCTTTTGATTCTTCTTCTTCTTTTTTTTCTTCCTTTTATTTATTTATTTATTTATTTTTGAAACCCATTAATTCTTCTTCAATTTTTTGGGATGATTCACTGTCAGATTTTTGGTTGTAATTCCTCTTTATCCATTTATTCTTCTCACTCACTTTTTTCCTCCCTCTTGGTTCATATACCCATTTAATCAAAAGTCAAATCTTAAATCTTAGACATTACTCTTTCCGTGTAAACATAGTTGTTTTTGTTTTTGTTTTTTTTTCTTTTTATTTGCCATTTTTCTCTCCTTAATCTGTCAAAAGATTATTCTCATCGTTGTTTCCTTCTTCCTATTCTTCTTTTTAATATCTAGGATATATATGTTAGCTATAAACACTTATATAAGTAAAAGGTAAAGAAAAAGACTCGAAAACCCCAGATCTGACTTTTTCATCCACTACAAGAAAATGGTTGATAGATGACGCTTTTGGAATTTAAAAAGATGACCGTTTTTTAAAAACCAGTCATCTTTTGATTTCTAAGATAAAAAGATGACTAGTATTTAAGTTCAAACTTAAAACAGTCATCTTTAAAACAACAAAGATGACTGGGTTTTAACAAAAGATGACTACTTTTAAAAAAGTCATCAAATTCACTTTACTCTTTTCTCTAACTCCCCGATCCTCTTTTTAACACAACTACCATTTTTTTTTTTTTCCTCTCTTCTCTCTATCGCTCCATCCCTCAGTTTCTCACTCACAGAGCCTCACGCTGTCACGCATCAGGCCAGGCCACCGTCACCGTCGCCGGCGCCCAGGCCAGGCGACCCTCATCGTTGCCGTCGCCCAGGCCAGCCTCACCGTTGCCGTCGCCCTTATCGTTGCAAGCACCATCTCCATCTGCCTCACTCGTGCCGAAATTGTTGCGATCCACTTCGCTAGAAGCTGCTGCTGGCCTCGCCGGAGTTCCTCCAAGGTATATCTCTCTCCCTCTCTCTCAATCTGTCCAGATCTGTTCGAATCTGCCTTGTATATTTTTCTGTGTTTTTTTTTTTTTTTTTTTTTGGGTGCATTCTTTGTGTCTCTCCCTTTTTTTTTCTGTTCGAATCTCCCTTTTTTTGGGTGTATTTTTCTGTGTCCAGATCTGTGTTTTTTTGTATATTTTTCTCTTCGAATCTCCCTTTTTTTTTTTGGGTGCATTCTCTGAGTCTGCCTTGAAATTGAAGATTGTCATACATGGGAGATACTGGGAGCTTTATTGCCATATAGTTTCATGCTGATATTGAAAAAAGTATGTAAAGTAATTCGGTGATAATTGGGTCCTTTTCTGATCAACGATAAACCTGATCCCCTTCTTCGATGATTCTTTTTTTTCCTTTGTTAAAAAAAATAAAAAATAAAAAAAATTAGTGAGTGGTGTGTCATCTATCTAATACAGGGGCTCCCAAGCTACTTCAATTTTTATCACTTTATTCTCAAATATCACAAATACTGATAGTTTGTTTTCCAATTCCAAGCAGTCAACGTTTTAGAAAGTTTTTAAAAAAAAAAACAAAAAGAATGATAGTTTAAGTTAATAAAAAGCTTTGATTTAGTTAGATATAAGAAACTTAGATAAAAAGCTTTGATCTATGACCCAATATAACTCGAAATTAAGTTGCTTATTTTTATTCTGTAGAAACATAAAAGAATGAATTTTTAATACAATACTATAATGGAGCAGCAAAATCCTAAGAATTTATGGGATTAGATATATGTTTTTTGAAAAATTTATAATGGTTTGACTTAATTTACTTAGGCCAAAGCAAGTTTGAACTAAAGCATCACTCATATCATCAAGGTTTATGACATTCTCCTATGTAAGTACATGTTTCCATAAAATGTAAAATAACAAAAAGAAACTTCTCAAAATAGGCATTCCCTAAGAAGTTTGTTACCAAATTAGTTGAATACTGATTCACCAAAAAAAATATATGCCCCTGTAATGACCTAAGAAGTAGTCACAACATGCAAGCGAGGCCTTTTGGTTCCCAAGGTTGTTTCATGCTAATCTCACTAGATGGAGGAGATTATTTTTCAATTTCTCAAGGGAATCAACCTGAGAAAGCCTGTGACATCGCATACACCCCAGCTTGTAGGTTGCTATGGTCATGGTCATGCCCATGGTGATGGATTAGGAGTCAACCCAATCATCTTCTGTGATGCTAGTTCTAGAGCTTAAGCTAGGGAAGATCGAGAGGTGCTAGAGGGTGCGACACAGCCATCCAATGTTTCTATTCTTTAATTATGTCTACTTGTTTTTTGAACAAAACAATACATGGTTGATGTTTGATACTTCATATTTTGGGGACAGTTGTGTATATAAGTTAGTACTTATCTTGTGTCTAGACAATTAATAGTTATGCATAAGGTCATTTATTATTTCTTTATTGACCATTTATTTTGCATTTTGGGTATATGTAGGTCCAAGCTGGAGTGAGCCTTCTCCTTCGACACCTGGGATGCTCCCTTCTCCTGCAAAAAGCTATAGGGCATGCAATAACTTTGCAAACCCGAACAGTTTGTACGTTGTGTCTCAACAAGTCAACCAGCAGTATCAATTTGAAGTTCCACACAATGCTCAGAAGCGGGAAGGACTATTGAATGGTTTATGGTTCACCAATTTTTCAGCAATCTAAAGATTCTTTTCGCTTGTCTTTTCGAGTTTATAGTACTAGTTTTGTGAGCCACATATTGTTATGCCATTAGCTGCCCACCAAGTGTATTCAGAGCTTCTAAATTAAAGGCAACAGCTTTAATCTATGCTTTGTGGAGCTGGTCAGGGCAGATCTGAGGTCGAGGTTGATAAGAATTAGCTATGCCAGTCAACATGCACTTCAATTTGCTGATGGATTCCTCCTCCAGAGATAGAAGCAGGAGAAAACAAGTACTCTATCAGGCCGAGCAGGGGTCTGGAAACCAGCAATGTGATTTCCTTCTTCATTGAGGTAATTATTCCTCTACATCACTAAGGTTCTTGAACGACCCTTCTAAAGAGTAATGTTTTCTCCATTTTATCTATTTATTTATTTAGGGTGGGGGGTTGTGTTTCAAAACTTCACAATTAGTTAATTGACTACTCTAGGGCTGTATTTGGTTTCAATAGTCGCATATCATGAAAACATGGTACATATTGTATTTGTATGTTTTTCTTTATAAATCCATCTCATAGGTGTGGTATAGTATCTTTTGTAGGGAAATTGAATTGTTTGAATTTGAACTTCCTAGGATGTATATGCTTGCATCAAACCTTTATTTAAAGTGAATGTGTGGAATATGAAGCTTGGTCTGATACTTGGGATATTTTGAACAACGGTGTTGGGATCCACAAGTACATTGTACTTTTGCTTTATCTATCTATCTATCTATATATCTATATATATATATAGAGATATACACACACCTTTTTTCATCAAGAGTGAGTGATGAGAAAGTTTTAGGAAATGAGTGTTTGCAAATATTCTTAAGCTTTGAGATGTTTTGATGATCTGAGAATGGGAAGGACTAATCTCAAATTTTGGTTAGAAATTTAATTATAGTTGTTTAGGCAAGGAATATCTTAGATGTCTACAATTTCTCTTTGGGTATTTGAAGATTATTATGTCCCAAGAGGAAGTAAAGGATTGTTTATATCATATTTGTAGTTGTAGCTTGGAGTTACAACCTTATTTAATGATAGTGGTGCTTATTTTGAAAATCTGATTGAATGGTAAGTTGAATCTTTTGACATTCTATTTATGAGACTTTGTGCCTTGGGCAGGCCAGAGTTCTTTAATACAATATCATGTTTTAAAGCTTTGGTAGATATGTTGGAAGTTGTTCCTTTAACTTGATCTCGAAGTTGTTCCTTGTTCATGGATTAAGTTTCATGTGGATAAGATTATGATTTTGTTTCATGCCTTGGGTCTCTTGCTCCAATATGTTTTGACTTGTAGCTGGTAGGAAATATTTTATTGCAAGTTGGTAAATTGAGTTTACTTTTAAATTGTAAGCACACTGGAGTTGCGATTAGTCTGTTAAATAAAATCTGATCGTATACATGTGCATTTATTAGTATTATCACAGGTGTTTAAATAAAACAAATGTTTCTTCTGTTTATTTAATTGTTCTCAGAATTTTTTCTTGCTTTTTTAAGGTTTCAATTCCTAACTTCATTTTAATTTTGAAATGCAATCATATCTTCCTGACGAAAAGAGAAATGTTTCGAGTTCTTTGATTTCTTTCCTCCTTGTGTCCAACTTAATAACAATGAAGAAAATTTGCTTCCTTTTTTGCAACAATGATCTTGCAACATTGATTCTGATGGGCCATGGTTTAAACTTGAATTATGTCTTTTGTATTCTTTATGCAATTTTAGTGAAGTTCTCATTTGTTTAACAGCCAAACTGAGTATGATTCTCATATTTTTTTCCCTGATTTCATATTTGTGTCGGTTTTTTGTCTATCCACATGGACCCAATTTATATAAAAATGATACCAATCCAACGTTTGATGAGTGCAGCTAAACATTTTTGTTTAGACAATTGATGATGACCTCTTCTTTTTTCTTTTCTTTTTTTTTTTTTTTACTTGTGTGGAAAATAGAACCATGCTTGAAGTTAAATGCCACTACTACAACTTATAACTCGTTATGACTTATGAAGTTACAAATGTCTTCTATGTTTATGTAATTATATTTTAATTCTTTTTTGATATGTATATTGGAACTATCAACTACATATGTATATAAATTATAAATATACATTTATTTATTTTTATATTCCCATCGTGTCATATCATACCTTTTTTAAGATTTGTTGTGTCGGTGTCATGTTGTACCCTTGTCACATGTTGGTATTGGTGCCTCTTAGGTCACTAAATTTTATCACTAAGTGGAGCCCAAATTATTATGTTGGACTACCTAGTAAAGAGTAAGGACAGAAGAGACAAAACTTGGAAGTAATATTAACTTCTAACTCTAAAATTGTGCGTCTCAATTTCTATAACTAATATGTGTTTACTAAACAACTAATTTGTATAATTAGTAGGATCAAATACTTGCAACATGCATGTACCAATAAGTTAGGCCCCATTTGGCTAAACTTTTAGATAGTCCAAAATCACTTTTGAAGACTAAAATCACTTTTGGTCCTGTTTGGCAGACTAAAATTATTGCCTATCAATTCCCCATCACAAGAATATCATTGCTTTAAGTTGGTGATATATATATATATATATATATATATATATAACGATTAGGTGAGTACATGTAGAAATATATATATATAACGATTAGGTGAGTATATGTAGAAATAATTTATACTAAAGTTGCACTTCCACTTCCACTTCCAATGTTTAAGCTGGAATTATAAAGGGTATTTAAGATTTGCAATGTTTTTTGGGGGTTTTAATTTCGGGATTTTCTAAGGATATGATACGTGTGGTTTTAATTATATAAATGCATAAAAATAGAGTGTTTTTATTTATTTATTAGTTTATTTTATGTTTTATTTTTTGTTTTAGTGTAAAAGTCATATTAATATCCTGAACTTTTCAAAAGGTTAGATAATTTTATATTATTTTTTATTTGATTTGATTTTTACATTTCACTATATAGTTCTCCTTATTTGACTCAAACTATATACGTTAATCATGTAGTTCATTGGAAAAGATACCTACACAAAAGATGAAATTGATGAAGTGCGAATGGAATGGGCTAATACTATCCAAGATTATTTGATAAATTGAGTAAAGGAAAAGGTATATAATTGTCTCTCTCTCTCTCTGTCTTTGCTTTGCTGGCTAATCTAACAATCATCACCTTAACTTGTCATTTTGTTGTATAACATTTGGGGAATAATTGATTTTTCCATTACCATATATATCCTAGTTTTAATTTGTTTGAAAAATCATGGCTTCTATATTTGGGATTGTGTATGGACAATGTTAGAAAGGCTTTGTAGTGTGAGGTTCCTTTATTTAATTGGGTTAATATGGATTTTGTATGCTAACTCCTAATGACGACGGTTTTATATTCAAATGGAGTTGAAATCAGTGATGGTTGGACTGATTCTTGATATTTTAGTAGAATTGTTCTTGAGTTTCCCTTCTTTAGGTCAATAAAGATTAGCCAAATTTGGTATATATGCTTGGTGTTGCATCTTTGTATAGAAATGCAACATGGTTGCCAATTTCATTGGCCAAAACTGGTTTATATAAGAGTTTATACTCCATTTAATTTATATTTCTAGGTTTAGTTTTTTGGTTGTGATGTGTGCCAGAGGTATGAGATGTCCCCTAGCTATACTGAGGAGTTGAAGTTGGTTGGAGCTTTGGTATTTTTTTTGTATTGCAGGAGTATTGTGCAGGAGTATAGAAAGGCAACATGGCTATCGATTTCACTGCCAAAAATGACTACTGCTTGATTTCTGGAGAGTTTTTTCTATGCTGAGATTGTGTGCATTTTTGAAGAGTTCTTTATGTGCTGGACAGGATATCTATCCATTTATGGTGGCCTTTGTGCAGAATATGATCTGATTTTTTGGTTTGCTCTCTGTCTGTGTGTGCATCTAAATGTTGATAGATTTGTCTTTTTGCTATTAGCTCATTGTTACACAGAACTGTTGAAAGATTTTGCTTTTTGCAGATAATAGAGCATTTCTATGCTTTTATTTTGCATTCTAAAGGGAGAAATTTGATGTTGACATTGATTGGGTCTTAATTAGTTCAAAAACTGGTATGATTTGTGGAGATTTTGTTTTTTCCCATTTTTTCATTTTTAGCTCTTTCTTTTTGCGATTAGCACACTGTTACATAGAACTGCATGTGTTAAATAGATTTTGTCTTTTGTAGGTGCATGTATAGGTGAGATAGAGAGAGAGATAGAGAGAAAGAGAAAGAGAAGGGATATTTTGCTTTGATGGAGTCAAAGAAATGGGAGCAAATTAACACTGAAGCTTTTGTGGATGCTCACTCTTCTAATTCGTGCCTTTTTTGTGGATGCTCACTCTTCTAAATGGGAGCTCTTTTGTTTTTTGTTTTTTTGGTTCTCACCTGATGGCTTCTTTTTGTGTAGTTGAATCATGCACCATGGCTCACTCTTCTAATTCGTCCCTTTTTTTATTTTTTTATTTTTTTTCTTTTTCTCACCTAATTAATGGCTTCTTTTTGTGTAGTTGAATCATGCATTATGATCATGGCAAAAGGTGAATTTTTTGAGGATGTTGCCTTTTTAGATTTGTTTTTCATTTTAACATCAAAAATATTGTAACACTAGTTAAGTCAAGGGAATGGTGATGACTTTTGAAACTTTGTTCTTGTAATCCAATGAAATGAAAATGATGGTTTTATAATTAATATGAGTGATTTAATTTCCTTTGTTATTTTATTTGTCTTAATTTCTTTTATTTCATATTGAGAATTTAATTATTGAGTAATTTGTATAAACAGGTTGATGTATCAAATTTAATAACAGGTTTATAGGGTAGTAAATAGTATATGACATTTTTTGTATATGAATACCACCAAAAAAAAAAAAAAAAAAAAAAATTGTGCCATAGATAAGATGACTGTTTTCTATAGTCATCTTTTAATACATAAGATGACTGGTTTTAAGAGCATAAGATGACTGTGAAAAACAGTCATCTTATACAGTCACACAGTCATCTTATATAGTAATACATGACTGTTTTTAAGAACATAAAATGACTGTGTTTCACAGTCATCTTATATAGTCACACAGTCATCTTATATAGTAATATATGACTGTTTTTAAAAACATAAGATGACTGTGAAAAGCAGTCATCTTATATAGTAATATATGACTGTTTTTAAGAATATAAGATGACTGTGAAAAGCAGTCATCTTATATAGTAATATATGACTGTTTTTAAGATAAAACCAGTCATGTTTTGTTGAAAATATGACCGTTTTTAACGGTCATCTATAGCACAAAAGATGACCGTGTTAATGAATAAAGGATTTTCTTTCTTTGATTCAAACATGACTGTTTTTAAAAAACGGTCATCTATTACTCTCAAAGATGACCGTAAAAAACGGTCATCTTATTTGATGATAAAAGATGACGCCTGAAGAGATGACTGTTTTTTCTAAAAACAAAGATGACTGTTTTGCTAAAAGATGACTGTTAAATACAGTCATCTATCAACGTTTTTGTAGTAGTGATCAGGTACATGACCCAATGGAAAAAGACACAAAAAAACAAAAAAAAAAAAAAAAAAAAGTAAAATAAGAGGATAAATGGGAAGAGAAGAACGCATAAATCTCAAATCTGTAATTTAGATGAAATAGCTACTTGGCTAGGTTCATGACCCTAAAAAATAGAAGAATAAATGGGTGAAGGAAGAGGAGACGTTTGGAAGGGAATACTAGCAGCAGTAGCAACAGTAAGTTTTCGTCGACGACGAGGAGTACTAGATAGAGATGGCATTTTGGTTTTTATCTCATAACCCAACCCAAATCTATGACCCATCTCATATCAATGATCAAAATAAAATATCTAAAAATAAGGAACCGTTGGATTTAAAAGGATCAATGGTTATAAAAGGGTGTAAGAATTCAATTTTTACACCAGTTGTGAACGGAACCCTCCCCTTATATTATTAGTTATAACTATTTCATGCGATTAATTAGTTACCACCATGATCAGTTATCAAGGTGAAAACATGAAGGCCAGGCCATGCCGTTTATGATGAACTCGTGAACCAGATCTGATCTAAATCCTTGATGGTGAGAGCATGAAGGCCAACCCATGGCCACTTATAACGTATCATATCTGATTTTAATAAGATAAAATAAAATAAAATCACAAAGAAAAAAACAAACCATAAAGATCTGAACCAGTCCGTGATGTATGTGGTTCCGTTTTCTTCCTCGACGAAGCGAAAGATATTCATGACTCATCGACTGGTGCAACCTTCGAATGCACAAAGGATCCCAATATTCCAAGTTGAAGAGCTTGGACCCATAGCAGATCAAAATTCAGAAGCTACAAATGTATGCATCTCGTGTTCAAAGATTATGATGAACCACATCTATATATATACATCTCGTGGTCACAATCTCTTTCGTCGGAAAACAGGCCAGAAATAGGAGCCTCCAATGGGATTAAAACGGCACCGTTTTAAACATAAATATGTTTGGAAAAATTAAACGCAATCTGATCTGTTTGATTGTTAGAGTTAGCCACCCTGTCTTAATTGGCTTGCTTCAAAGTATGGCACAATTGCCTCTGCCGTAGAATGGCAGAGGATTCTGATCCGCTATGGGGAGCACATCAAGGTTCTGACCACTTGATCAATCCTGTAGATAGTGTGAGGTCCTGATTTATAAAAAATAATAATAATAATAAATTTTTAAAAATAAATATCTGAAAATTATAATTTTGCCATTCTATTTTTTTAAAACCAAAGTTCTTAGAGGGGGGGGTGGGGGGGTTACCCCTTTCTTTTTTTGTTGGCTTTTTAGCAGAGAGAGAGAGACGTGAGGGAGAAGTGAAACATTGTGAGAGAAACGACAACGACAAAGGAGAAAAAGACTTTGGGAACTTTGATCTGATACCGCAAAACCTAGATCTAGCGTTCTCCGACCCGATGTGCATCACCCTTGGATTTGTGTTTCTTTTAGCTCATTTTGAAGTAGGTGCATTTTTTATTATTACAGATCATCGTACACAAAGATTAGGTTAAAAAAAAAAATCACGTGGATTTGTATATTTATGAGTAGAAAAACCACATTTTTTTAGGAATTCTTCTTAAATGCTTTCACATCCACTTTTATACTCTAACATTCCACTTTTGCCCTTAGGTGAAGTACAATCATTAATTGAGTTTGTTCGTCCATATCATATAATTAGTATCATGGATCTAGGTATTTTGGAAAATTGATTAAAATGAAGTATTGATTTTTTGACCAGGAAAATAATTTTGAAATGGCCCAAAATGGAAAGCAAGACAATTAATATGAAACGAAGGGAGTATCAGACATGCATTGGGGGTTTAGTTCATCGATTTTACGAATTTGGGAAAAGCCTAGGTTTGATTTATATACCCTTGTTTGCCATATACATGTTTTTGAATCCCTTGTATGTTCTTGGGGTATGTATAATGGGTTAGTTTTAAAACTTATTGAGTCATATTTATGTAACACAAAATATTGGGAGTCACTCTTATATAAGTATTTTGGAACTCATATTTACCATTTATATATCAAACTGGTTGTAAAAAGTTATTACATGAATCTTGAGATAATTTATGAAGATTAATTGGGAATTTGGAAATCGTGAAAATCATAAAACAATGATTTATAGAACAATGGCTTAAAAGATGACTATTATGATAGTGGGGAGTTATTTAGGAGTTTTGTGATCCTATAGGTGCAGTTTATTCTGCCTCGAACCTTATGGGCATTAAAAAAACCCTCTATATCGTGCGAGAGTCCCATTGATCTGGAGATGTTTATTAATAATATTATGTGATATCAGAAAATAATTAAAAATGGAAATGGAATACCCAGATTAACCGGGTGGTAGAACTCATGATAAATCTACGTAAATATATACGTTTGATTTATTAATTGTATATTTAAAAATTCAATTTATACTATTATTTAATTACTCAAAATGATTTTTAAAATCTTGGTATACATATTTGAAAAATGTACCATCATATTGAATTTTACTCAAGCTGCATCTTTAATTATTTTTCGTAGATTTTGATAAAGGTAATAAGGATTCTTTTGAAGATGTTGTAGTGTTGTTTAACCGGGGATAACGTACGTGGGTACTTAGCAAGTATGCATGCAGATATTGTGTGGATATTTATGTATTGTAGTTATATTTCTTGATATGTATTAATATTTAAATATATAGTCTGCACATATTTATTTTGTGTGTTTGGACGGTAGGAACTTTATAGAACTCTAATGCTAGCTTATTCAATTTTATGTGTATGAATTTGAATTTTTTTTTCTGCATTACACAGGTTTTCTACTTAATTCAATAACTTAGTATGTCCCCTTTTTAGACGGGATCATGCCGAATTTTTTATTAAAATTGACTTTATTTTCTAAAGCCATCCTTAGTTTTTTTTTAATTAAAAAAAGCATGCTTAATTCTAAATATGTCTAGGCCCCGACCTTTTCAAGTTGTGACAAGTAGAGCTACAAATGAACCAATACTCTCATTAACAGTTTGCAAACAAACTCGATAAAGGCTCAGTTTGAACTCGATCAATAACTAAACAAGCCAAACTTAAGCCTAATTAATGTTTAGGCTCATTTAGTAAACAAGCCAAGCTCAAACAGTTCAAAGCTCGACTCGATTGAGCTCACAAACATGTTTTTTAGTGAGTTCGTTACATTGGGGCTAGAATTTTCCCAATATTAATAATCTTAAATCTTTTAGGACTTATCTCATTCATCATTGTAAATATTTCTCATGATGATATAAAAAGTTATAATTTGTTGATACACACCCAAATTCACGAGCTTTAACATAGCTTGAACTCTAGTTTAAATTGTGCATAGTTCGTGCTCAAGCTTGAACTTGGCTTGTTAAGGTTAGTCAAGCTAAGCCTAAGCTTCATCAATTTCTACCAAACCAAGCTTGATCATAATATTCTAGGTTCGTTAAAAGCTTGGTTCATTCATTAATTTCTATGAAAGAAGCTTGAACTCAATATCTGAGGCTCGTTAAATGCTCGACAAACAAGCATCTTAATAAATTAAACCAAGCCTGAACACTCCAAAACTCAGTTTGGCTCGAATGGTTTTGTAGCCCTACTTAATTTTAGGGGTGCCAATTTAATTTATATACATATATACAAAGTTAACATATAATATAACATTATTACAAAATCATAAAATATTGTACTCCATTTCCCAATCTCTCTTCACATTGACTATCTTCTTTGATAAAACTCATTTTTTAAGGAAATCTTTTTTTTTTTTTTTGTTAATTTGGTTTTGTTTTTAGGTCAACAAATAAATTTATATATTTAATCAAGAGCTCTAAAAAAAACAAAATATTTTATTCTATTTTTTTAGAGCTCTTGATTTATTAAAAATCAAAGTGGGGGTTTAACTTGAAGCTTGGACTACAAAGTACTTATGTGAATGTTATAAGTCACTTTTTGATTGATTTAAGCATGGTAAGTATTAGCTTGAGATACATTGTTAATCCATTCCCTAACAACTTAAGCTTTTGGGGTTGAGTGGTATTCTAACATGGTATCAAAGTTCTGGTTTTTAGGAGGTCTTGGTTTCAAGTCTTCACACCTCCTCCCTCTATTTATTTATTCCTTTATACCGTTTATCGGTTCAACTCAGTCTAACTCATTGCTGTGTATCGGTTCATCAGTATTAACTTGATAGACATTGTTGATTCATTCCCTAACAGCTTAAGCTCTTAGGGTTTAAGACCACTCTTTTAGTTTTGTTTTGTAAGATCATCTAATTTGATTTAAGCTTGCATGTTTTGATGAGCAACTGGCATGTGAGGATTTAGTATTGGCTGAAAAATACCAAGTAAAGCACCTCAAGTTGTCAAGTCCTATTCGCGAGGAGTTCATGATGTCTTAGTTGAACTGGGACATGAAGTCATGAGTTGTGCCTTGTTTCGGTGAAGTTCATGATGTCCATGTTGAACTAGGACATAACGTCATGAGCTTTGGCTTATGAAGTTCATGATGTCCAAGTTGAACTGGCACATAAAGTCATGAGCTTTGCATAGAAATAGAGGATGTGTAGAATTCATGAAGTGGATGTCAATAATTATTTTTTTTTTCTCCAATTTTTTTTTTTTTTTGGCATGTGAACATTTAGTATTGGCGAAAAATACCAAGTAAAGCACCTCAAGTTGTTAAGCCCTATTCGCGAGGAGTTCATGATGTCCAAGTTGAATTGGGACATAAAGTCATGAGCTGTGCCTTGTTCTGGTGAAGTCCATGATGTCAAAGTTGAACTGGGACATAATGCATGTCATGAGCTTTGGCTTGTGAAGTTCATGATGTCCAAGTTGAACTGGCACATAAAGTCATGAGCTTTGCATAAAAATGGAGGATGTGTAAAATTCATGAAGTGGATGTCGATCATTATCTTTTTTTTGTCCTTTGTGTTTTTTTTGGCATGTCATCATTTAGTATTGGCTGAAAAATACCAAGTAAAGCACCTCATGAGGATGTGTAGAATTCATGAAGTGGATGTCGATCATTATCCATTTTTTCCCCCCCCTTTTTTTTTTTTTTTTTGGTTGCTGCAAAATAAACATTCTGAATTTTTTAATTATAGAAGACAAATAAGTATTTAAAATTTAAAGTAAGGCTGTATGGTCAAACAAAAATTTTTCTCAAATACAGACTTTTATAAGTAGTATATATATATATATACTCCCTTCATTCCAAATTAAGTCTCCTTTGAAAAACACGTTTTTTAAGAAAACTCTATTAAATGCTTTCACATCGATGCATATGTTTTGAAATTCCAATTTTGCCCTCAAGTGTGTAAAACATTAGAAAAAGTGAGAATACCTTTTTAAGGTATTTTAGGAAATAAATAAAAAATTACCATTGACTTTTGAAATAGGACAATTATTTTGAAACATCCCAAAAAGGAAAGTAGGACACTTATTTAAGAATGGAGGGATTATAAAGTTTTGATCATGTGCGGAATATCTCGGATATCCCGTTCGATCACTGCCGTCCGTGAGCGACATGTGCAGGTTCGTGAATGCGCACGTATCATTCACAGATGCTGTGATCGTACGGGATACTTCAGGATATTCCGCACATGATCAACCATATATATATATATATATATGGGGAGGTTCCGTTGACACCTGGTATAAAACTTTTTACACTTACACTTGTCAATATTTTTTTACAGAAATCATATTTCGTCAATCCAATTCTTAGATTACATATTTCTATCATACACATCATGCATGTCAAATTTCAAGTTAATCGGATATTGAGAAGTGTTTCATTCGTAAACTTACATTTCTTTTTATAAATAAAACTTTAATTTCGAGTACTTTATGGTTGACTTAGTTCTTAATCTCTGATTAATTTGAAATTTTGGCATACATGATGTGTATGATAAGAATATGTAATCCAACGATTGGATTAGCGAAATATGATTTCTATAAAAAGATATTGACGGGTGTAATAACTTAGGTATCAACGAAACTCTTCCCTATATATATATATATATATATATATATATATACAGAGGTGATCCCATCAGCACGTATTGATGTAAGTTACATCAGTACTATGCATTGGGGGTTGTACCCCTTGCATTGATTCAATTCCCCTCGCATCTCACTAATGCACAAGGTACAACTCCCAATGCAGATTTTGATATAAGTTATATCAGCACGTGCTTACCTGATCATCATCCTATATATATATATATATATATAATTTGGTTTTTTTGGGCTATCGTCTCAAGGTGTGTACGTGGACTGGCCTTTGACTTGAGCGCATAATCAATGGATCGAGCAAATCCAAGTGAGTGGCTAGCTTCTTAGGAATACAATTATACAACTATACAAGCGTTGGAATTTGAAACGGTACCTTCCCCTTCCTGAGATATATATATATATATATATATATATAGGATTATGATCAGGTAAGCACGTACTGATATATCTTATATCAAAACCTGCATTGGGAGTTGTACCTTGTGCATTAGTGAGATGTGAGGTGCATTGAATCAATGCAAGGGGTACAACCCCCAATGCATAGTACTGATATAACTTATATCAGCACGTACTGATGGGATCACCTCTGTATATATATATAGATACTTGAACCTGAACCAACTAAGTATTGCCGATGTCATGCTTGAGTCAGCATTTCATCATTTGTTTTATTTTTTTATTTTTAATTTTTTTCCGATCCATTCACTCCTTGCCGATGTCTTGCTTGAGTCAACACGGATGCGACCACTATCGTGGTGGAAGGAACATTTCTCTATGCTTCACTCTGGTCTCTAGTGCTCTTTGATGGGATAGCTTCTCCCCATTCATGAATTTCATCTGTGGACGGAGACTTAGCAATGTAGGGCCCAAGAAATTGAAGACATCATTTATTTGAGAAACTAACGAAGAACCTAAATTATACTTGTTAGATTAAGTCTGTGTTTTATTATATTAACTCCCTTTTTCTTCTCCTTTCAAAATTAGGGATACGATAATAAGTCCTGATATTATGTTCATACATCCACCCATGGGTAGGATTAGTCAATCAGGTTTGGAGTAGTCTAATGAGAAAACCATTAACCAACCTGTTTATGGTGGGATACAATTTTTTTAACTCTTCACCAAACTGCCTGTGCTGTAAACCGATAGGTTGATTGATTTTTTTTTTTTAACAGTTTGTTATCAACGGTGTGATCAAGCCCAATGCAAGCCCAAGTGATCACCCACATTTTATTAATAGCTACTATGTGTGTTTCCACGTGTAGCTTTAGACAACCACCTTAAATCCTTAATGGCCTTAAGGTAAAGCTGATCGACGTTGTTTGTGGTCATATCATGAATTTCATATGTGGACAGGAGCTTAGCTATACACTGCTGACCGAAGAGGTTGAAGACGCCATTTATTTAGCGAACCATAACCTTTGGATTAAGTCTCTGCTTTTGGAAAGCATCTAGTCTATGTAGGGTCCACCGCAAAGCCAATATATGAACAAATACGTTGAATCTCTTGCAAGAAGTGGTTGGAGTCTTTTCTCAGTTCCGTCAGTGGATGTATTGCTCATGTTGTGAAATCTTTCTCTGGTGTTTTCGCAGGGTTTGTCCTTCCCCTGCTTCTTTAGATAGCTAAAACTAGTCTCTCCTATTTTTGCGTTTTGTATTTGCTTTCGTTGATTTTGATTTCATCCTTTCACCTCCTTTTAAAGACAAAAACATGGCTGCGGCTATGGTGGGAGGAGCATTTCTCTCTGCCTCTCTCCAGGTGCTCTTTGATAGGATAGCTTCTCGCGCGGTCATGGATTCCATCCGTGGACAGAAAGTTAGCAATGCATTGCTCAAGAAGTTGAAGATATCATTGTTGGCTGTTAATGCGGTGCTCAACGACGCAGAGGAGAAGCAAATAAGTAACCCAGCAGTGAAGGCGTGGCTTGATGAGCTCAAAGATGCAACCTACGATGCTGAGGACCTATTGGATGAGATTACTACCGAGGCTTTGAGGTGCAAGTTGGAAGCTGACTCTCTTACCAGTACAGTTCAGGTACGGAACTTCCTCTCCACTTCTCTCAGTCCATTTGATGAAGCGATAAAATCAAAGATAGAGGAGATACTTGATAGATTAGAATATATTATCAAACAAAAAGAAGTCCTCGGTTTAAAAGAGGTTGCTGGTGGAGGGAAACTGTCCCAGAAATTTCCAACCACTTCTTTGGTAGAAGAATCTGGTGTATATGGTAGGGATGACGACAAAGAGGAAATAATTAAGTTGTTGCTATCGGATGATGCAACTGAAAATGAGATATGTGTCATTACCATTGTGGGAATGGGTGGGGTTGGCAAAACCACCCTTGCTCAATTTGTATACAATGACAACAGGGTGAAGGAACACTTTGACTTGAAAGTATGGGTTTGTGTTTCACAAGAGTTCGATGTTTCAAGAGTAACTAAAACAATTCTTGAGGCAGTCAATTCATCGGCTTGTGACAGCAACGACCTCAATCTACTTCAAGTTAAATTGAAGGATAGCTTGACTGGGAAAAAATTTTTAATTGTTTTTGACGATGTTTGGAACGAGAAATATAAAAATTGGGATGACTTGCGAATTCCTTTTAGATCTGCAGCAAAAGGAAGTAAGATCATTGTAACAACACGCAGCGAAAATGTTGCATCAATTATGCGCACTACTCCAACTTATCATCTGAGGCAATTATTGGATGAAGACTGCTGGCTGTTATTCTCCAAACATGCATTTTACAGTGAAAACACTCTTGCACATCCAAACTTAAACAAAATTGGTAGAGAAATCGTTAAAAAGTGCAAAGGCTTGCCATTAGCTGCAAAAACACTTGCGGGTCTCTTGCGCTCTAAAGTAGACGCTGAGGAATGGGATAAGATATTGAAGAGTGATATATGGGAGTTGTCGAATGATGAGAGTGACATTCTTCCGGCTCTAAGATTAAGCTACCATTATCTTCCTTCACATCTTAAGCGATGTTTCACTTACTGTTCCATATTTCCCAAGGGTTATGAATTTCAAAAGGAGCAACTAGTTTTGTTGTGGATGGCAGAAGATTTTTTGCAACCCCAGAAAAATAAAAGAATGGAAGACTTAGGTGATGAGTACTTTTGTGATCTAATATCAAGGTCATTTTTTGAGCGATCAAGTGGCAATATATCGCATTTTGTTATGCATGACCTTGTTAACGATTTAGCCAAAGTTATCTCTGGAGAATTTTGTTTTAGAATGGAAGATTACAAATCACAAGAAATCCCAGAAAAGACTCATCATTTGTCATACTTTAAGGTAGGATATGATGCATCCAAGAAATATGAGGCCTTGTGTAGAGCCAAGTGTTTCCGCACCTTCCTATCATTTAAACTGTCATCACAGTATAACTACTACTGCAAAACAAACACGATACCGAATAATTTAATGCCAACTTTGAGATGCCTACGAGTTCTAACTTTGTCAAACTATCATAACATAGTTGAGTTGCCTGAGTCAATTGGCACTTTGAAACATCTACGTTATTTGAATCTTTTCCACACCTCTGTAAAAAATTTACCCAATTCTACATGTACTTTGTACAACTTACAAACATTAATATTGTCGGGTTGTAACTGTCTCAGTGAGTTGCCTTCCAACATTGGAAATCTAATCAACTTGCGTCATCTTTATATTAGTGGAACTAACTTAAAAAGGATGCCAAGGCATATGAGCAGATTAACCAGTCTCCAAACACTGAGTACTTTCATCGTGGACAAAAATAATGGGTCCTTGATTGGTGAGCTAAGGGAGTTACGACATCTTCGAGGGACACTTCACATCAGAGAGTTGCAGAATGTAGTTCATGTGAGGGATGTCTTAGAGGCCAATTTAAAGAATAAAGAGCACCTAGACGAGCTAGTATTGAGATGGAGCACCAATACTGAAGATTCACAGAATGAAAGAGATGTACTTGACAAGTTACAGCCTCACACAAACCTGAAGAAACTCAGCATTGAATACAATGGCGGTACAAGATTTCCAGATTGGTTAGGAGATCATTCATTTTCCAATATGGTATACCTACGTCTTAGCAACTGTAAATATTGCTTCTCCTTGCCACCACTTGGGCAGCTATCGTGTCTGAAGGACCTCTCTATCATAGGGTTTGATGCAGTGGAGAGGGTGGGTCCCGAGTTCTTCAGAAGTGGTTCTTCTATAGTTAAGCCATTTGGATTATTGGAAATTCTCAAGTTTGAGAACATGTTGCAATGGGTGGACTGGTTTTGTTCTAGAGATGAAGGTGAAGAATTTCCTCGCCTGATAGAGCTTTACATAGAAAAATGTCCAAGGCTAAAGGGTGGTTTACCCAGCCACCTTCCTTCCTTGGAAAAACTAGTGATTTCCGAATGTCAGCAGTTAGTGGCTTCACTTCCAAGGGCTCCAGCCGTCCGCAGCCTAGAGTTTATAAACTGTGATGAGGTGCTTTTGGAAAGTAATGGTGAGCTCAATTCACAACCATCCTCTCATGTGCCTGAAGTTTCAAACGTCACTAGTCAACCTGATGATCAGATAACGAGCTTTCCCGACAGAGTTGGATTGCAACATTTCTCCTGCCTTGACAAATTGAAAGTTTCGGGCATGACAGAATTGAAGGAATTGCCATCCGGGCTGCACCGGCTCGCAATCGAACATTTGGAAATCTGGAATTGTCCTTCTCTCAAGTCGTTTCCTTGTGATGGCCAACCTTCTTTATTGAAATCTCAATACAATTACTATGCGTCCCTCAAAAGTTTGTCCATAGACAGCAGCTCTGATTCACTAAAATCCTTTCCATTAGGCTTATTCCCAAAGCTTACTGATGTTTGTATCTCGGGTTGTAAGACACTGGAATCCCTTTGGATTCCAGAGGGACATCTCACATCTCTCAGTAGGTTGCAAATCAGGTTGTGCCCAAAATTTGTATCATTTCCCAGTGGAGGATTGCCTGCCCCCAACCTGACATACTTCTTGGTAGAAAATTGTGAGAATCTCAAATCGCTGCCTGAGCGGATGCACACCCTCCTCCCATCCCTTCAGTGTTTGAATATATGGTCATGTTCAGAACTTGAAATATTTCCGGAAGGGGGTTTGCCTTCCAACCTGATGACACTTTCCATATTTAATTGCGACAAACTCACAGCCCGCCGGATGGAGTGGGGTTTACAAAGGCTGGCATCTCTCAGAGATTTTCACATTGAAGGATGTGAGGTGGAGTTCTTTCCAGAAGAGTGGCTGCTGCCCTCCACTCTAACATTTCTTACACTCGGGAAATTCCCAAATCTGAAATACCTGAACAAGAGGGGTCTTCAACAACTTACCTCACTTGAAGAGCTGAAGATCTGGTACTGCTCAAAGCTCCAGTGCTTGCCAGAAGAGACGCTGCCTGCCTCCCTTTCATTGCTATATATCCTTGAATCTCCTTTGCTGAAGCAACGGTGCCAGAAGGAAAAAGGAGAAGATTGGCCCAAGATTGCTCACATCCCCCGCATTGTGATTGATTACGAACTGATCTCATGAGCTGAAAAGTCTAAATGAGTACTCTCATATTCAGAGACTTTTTCTACACACAACCAATGGCCAGCGACAACAACTCAGTTTTGTATTCAGGTACTTTTTCTACCCTTTGATCAACTCTGTTTGAGTTACTTCCAATCATGAATCCAAAATAAATCTTAACCGTACAGTTATTTATTCTCTCTTTTCTCTGTCATATGCATAACCATTGCCATTGTCGAAGCTCTTTTCAGTCACCATTTGCACTTAACAGAGCAGAGGCCTCTGCATTTTTACAGGTTTGTTCTACTGATTAGTGTTTTTTTCGTACATACTGTGGACCCCCATTTCATTGTCTACGCTTAATTCCTTATGAATTCACTCGCAGGCCTCCAACACTGGCCTCATGATTTTCTCACATACACGAATCCCATTTCATATCCGCAAATTTTGTTGTGACTGCTGGCTAACTATCTGGCCTACTTTTTCCATCCAACACGTCCTTAACTCGCATCGTTCATGGTGCACTAAATGGGGGAAAAGGAGACGGTGGGCCAAAGTCGCTCATCTCTCTGCAACAGGATTGACAATGAAGTGTTCTTATAAATGACCTCTGTTTTCAAATTTTCAGTCAGGTATTTATTTAATATTCAGTAAGGAAAAAAAAAAAAGCAATCAATTTGTATTTTTACTGAATACAGAATGCTTGAATCTTGCATTCTTGCTTTACCTTTACACTTTTTCTCTATTTACTTATATAATAATTTTCATCATTTCTTGCTTGATCAACATCTGGAATGAATCTTTCTTTTTGATATATGATCTTCACATGTATTGGAAGAGATCAAGAACTTCCCTAAGCTCCAGTCTGTTCCAGGAGAGGAGCTGCCTACTTCCCCTTCTCTTCCTAGTATCCAGATATATCCATCGCTGGAGCTTGTAAAACCTCAAGACCCTTGAACGTTCCTGAGTTTTGAAGTGTATACTCCTGTCCTGACATCAGCAGAAGGCCAGCGGCAACAACTCATTTTTCAAGTCAGGTACTTAGTTCTTAATTATCAATTTCATTTACTGCCAGTAATGAATTCAAAATTCTCGACCCTTTAAAAAACTCTACTTATAAATCTGTAAGAAGTAGGGTGCTCTTCAGTTCTACAGGCCTTTTCAATTGATTTATGTTTCTTAGTATATACTGTGGACCTCCATTTCATTTTCTATGCATAAATTCTACTAAATTATTTTGCAGACTCCCAACACTACCAATCTCTTCTGATTTTCAATAAAGAGAACCATAATCCAGGTGTTGAATTTAAAGCGACTGTCACCTACCAATCTTGGCTCCCGTTTCCAACTATGGACTCCCATAGTCCCATGTATTAAATCGGTTTCCAAGAACTCGTAAAACCTCAAGTTTGGCCTGCGAGCAGCTCTTTCTACAGAATTTCAATTTTGGCCTTCTGCTAGATACTTCATACATAGAGGAGCGAGGGAATGCTTGGTCCCAGGTAGCTCACATTTCCAGGGCAAATGTTTGTCCACAAACTGATTTCTTGAACATTTTTTTGTAAGATTTCTAGAACCCACTTTTACTAGTGAATCTGCTAGAGTGAATTCTGATTTCTCCTTTTATCTCTCTGACACAAGCACACATGCAGGTTCACTGTTTAATTTCCAATTTGTAAACTTTTCAACTGCTTTACCCTCACACGACCTATAATTCTCCATGTACGTGTTGATACATGTTGAAATCTTACCAGTGTTATTGGAGTGGATGTTAGACTTTCTGAGCTACAGATTGGACGTACTATGACTACTAGGTATATGCATCAATCTCTTAGGCCATGTTTGTTTAGCTGGAATGGAATGGATGTGAAGGAAATCTGATTCCATGCTTGAAGTAGTTTGGAATGGAAAGAGATTTGAAATGGTTGTTTAAACACACTGTTTGATTTCATTACCTCATCCAAACACATTGTTTGGGCCAATGGCCATTGGGTCTAATGGGATGTCCCATCCCAACGGGGGTGTGGGGTTTCCGGAGGTCTTGGTTTTGACTCCACGTGGGTGCGTGTGTGGGTGTGTGTTTTCCTATCGTTTGAAAAAAAAAAAAAACACACACACACACACAAACACAAACAAACAAACAAACAACAACAACAAACGTGTTCGGAATGAATTAGAATGTGATTCCATTTTATCCATTCCATTCCAACTAAACAAACATGGTTACTATTATTTGTTAATTTCTTAACTTCAAGCTTAGATAATATACCGTGGTAGAAACATTGATATCAACTGAGGTAATTTTTTCTTGGGTCATCCTTCTCAAGTACAAAGAAGTTGCCTGTATAAAGCAGTTAAGTCCTAAATTCGAGAAGGAAAATAAACCTGGTTTAATTTGCCTATTGTATGCTTATCAGTTATGGGTTATCACAAAGCAGGCAGAGTTCATGGCTTTTTCGGAAACATGGGAATTTCATGAAGTTTCTAAATTGTCCTGCATCCCATTCACACTGATTTGTTGTATTTTATTGTTCATATTTTGTGTGTGCTACCAATATCCTTTTTTGCTGATACGTATTCTGTAGTAACACTCATCTTGTTACCTGGAGTGATGTTGTCCACCAGAATGGCGTTCGCTGAAACTTGCCGTTCTTAAAATAGGAAATCTCTAGACGGCAAGGAATCTCAATATTTCACCCCTCTTGAGCAATGGAAAATCTATGGCTGCCCTAAGCTCCAGTCTGTGCCAGAAGAATGGCTACCTGCCTCACTCTTTTTTTTTTTAGTATCGAGGAATGTCCTCTGCTGAAACAAAGTGGCAAAGGGAGAATGAGGAATATTGGCCTAAGACTTTGCACATCTGCTGCATCAAGATTTATGCCAAGTGATCTTATGAGCTAGATCCTTAAGAGTCTACTCTTTTCTGCATGACTTCCACACAGCCAAGGGCTAATGGTAATAAATCAATTCTTAAGTCAGGTATATACATGTTTTACACTTCTTTGACCAGCTGATCATTTATTTGGTTTAATACTAAAATTAGATCCAATCTATTTAATCCCACCCTTCGAAAATTATTCTATATATGTATGTATGCTTTTCTCCTTTCCATGTATAAAGAATGGCATTGTTGAAGACTTGAAGCGTTATCGGGTCACCACCAGCTTTTCTCCTTGCAGTTCTACAGGTTTGTTTTATAGGTTTCTTTATTGTTTCTCTTCCTTTCTTCTATTGTATTCTTTTTTTCTTTCTTTTAATAATACTTCAAGTAGTAAGCACATGACTAGGAGATCTGAAGTGTCAACATGGTTGGGATGTTAAAAAAAAAAAAAAAAAAAAAAGGTACTATGAACCTCCATTTTAGTTGTCGATGGTTGATTCCTTACGTATTCTTTTGCAAGTTTTCTAAGTTTCAACACCAATCATTATGGGTGGAACTTGTGTTGAAAATTGCAACTCGTAATTCCATACATCTCGTCAGTCGTTGTGTGCAAGTGAATTAATTTCAATAACTACTGTCATTTGTACAAGGGGCTCATCCATCAACAATTGCGACAAACTCACGCCCCAAATTGAATG
Source organism: Liquidambar formosana (assembly GCA_039720395.1). Lineage (NCBI taxonomy): Eukaryota > Viridiplantae > Streptophyta > Magnoliopsida > Saxifragales > Altingiaceae > Liquidambar > Liquidambar formosana. The sequence continues at coordinate 12,739,329 of CM077825.1, read as the reverse complement.
GGGTTTGCCAAGGCTTGATAGGTTTTGTCGAACCTGGTTTTATGTCCAACTTGGTTAATTTCAAGCGCGGAACTCGGTTCGGCCTTGAAGGCAGTATGGTTTCAATGGGATTTTTGTGAGGCTTAGTCCATATATGCAGTGAAGGCCCAGGCCTTTGTCATTTACATAATCGCTTCTGATTTAGTGTTCAATGATGATGTTACGCCCTTGTACTATTTCTCTAATATAATGAAAATCACTGCAACTCCGTAGATGTATAGCCCTAATTTGGATGAACCACGTAAATCTTTGTGTTTATGTTTGTTCTTGTTTTTTGCCTTCATTCTTTTTCGCATCTCATAGATGCTGGATAAGGTGGTTTCCTAATTAGGCTCCCTTCTTTGGACAAATCATCATGTGTGTGTGGACATCAAATTTCTGTTTCAGTGGCTGCTGCGCTATACTTTTACTATTTTATTTACTGGCGGACTTCAAAATCTGAAATTAATCTGTGTGACAGCATGGAGTTTTAACACCTCACCCTCTCGAAAAACTAGAGTTGGGGCTGCGTGCGTTCCTCTATTGATTAATTCCTTTGCCTAAAAAATGGTGCCAAAGCGAAAAGGGGGAAGAATGGCCCAAGACTGCTCAGACCCAATGCACTAGGATCGATGATCAAGTGAATTTATATAATTGTGTGAATTTCAGCTATAGTTGGATCAGTCTTTGTATACGAATAGTCTCATTCCCCTTACCAAGTTTGCATGGAAGACATTAATGATGTAACTTTTCCTTAATTGATAAACTTTTTTGTTTTTATCAGGAAAAATAAAAAATAAAAATGATTGCATGTGATTTGTGAGGGATGGCAGTGTCATTTCAAAATGGGATTTTTGGCCATACTCTTGACACTTCTTTTATAATAGAACTACAAACAAAATTGTTTACTTGATAATCCCTTTTAATCTTAAACAGACAAAATTGCCCTTGAGTTAATTATCAGCCCTTCTCATCCGTCGTTGGCAATGCAACAAACCCATAGCAACTAACCTTCCCAAACTAGTCCACCATCTACATAGCAGCAAACCCAAATGGTCATCCTCACCGTTGAAGCAGTCACTCCTGCTCCATCGCACATCGCAAAGCCACCCCCATACACCCATACACTGAAAACCTCACTCCTTCGAGACACACCTCTCCGTCGGCCAATAAACTCATCGTGGATCATGATCTCCCTTATCCGATGCAGCTCTCCATAACTCCACCTCATCATCGTCAAAGGACTACCATCATCAACTAGATCTGAGAAAAAGAGGTGGGCGTTAGATTTGGAACAAAAAAAGAAGTGGGCATTAGATATGTAAATAATTTAAAAATAAATAAATTAAACGAAAGTTTACTTTCGCTATTGCTGACCAGCCCCACCGTCATTGCTAAATTTGTATATAAATAATAACAATTAACATTTTGTGCTTTGAAAAATTTATACAGAAAATAGATAGTTTATAATTTTGTGCTTTGAAAAAATTATTTAAAAAAATAGTAACAACTTACTATTTTATGCTATAAAAAAAATATTACCAGCAGCCACCAAAAAACACTCTTTACGTTGTGTTGCTTTTCTCAAATTTACTATTTGTGCTTTGAAAAATTTATAGAGAAAATAGTAATAATTTATTATTTTGTCTTTGAAAAAATTGTATAAAAAACAATAACAATTTATTATTTTATGCTATAAAAAAAAACACTACGATGGAGTGAACTCAAACACTAAGCAACAGCCCCCTTAAAACACTATTACGATGTGTTGCTTTTCTCAGATTTATCTTCAACCTCTCTCCTCAACAAAACTCAAACCGATACTTGGGCAGAATCGTCTACTATCTCCTCTTCATTGCTAATGTTCTATTGCGTATGAAGTTTTGATGCAAAAAATAGAGTCAGTTTTGCCGAAAGATCTAGAGTTGCAAACAGAGACCAAAAGAAAAAAAAAAATCTATATATATATATCTGGCGTTGCAAACAGAGTAATAAAAAATAAAATAAAAAATTGATTTGGAGTTTGGGGATGATTGGGGGAGTGAAGGGTGTAAACCCAAGAAAATTACCCACATAATTTCATATGAAAACAAAGGAGTTGCCACCCCATTTTTAAGGAACGGGAGAAACCCTGAAAATGTTTTATTTTCAAAAACACATGACTTTATTTTAAAAGGAAATGCAAAGGTCTTTAAAACAAAAAAATTGGATTCAGAGACTAATTTACGATGTGGGAAGGTTATAGGCCAAGCCCATAGGCACCCACATCACCCTAGTTGGTTTCTTAATTTAATTGGGCTAAATAAATCTCTTAAACACATGCAAATCAATAATAATCATCACAAGACAGCATATATATCAATCAATAATCCATCTACATCCATTAGCAATCTCAAGAGATAAATAAAATAATAAAAGAAGAAGTAAAAAATTTAGAATACTTAATATTCTAGGGCAGACTTGAACATCAAATTAGTACCTACGTACTTACAAAAATGTAAGGATCAAAGTCCACGTAATTCAAGTAGAGGGTTATTCCTTTTATAAAGAATTACTATAATTCACAAATTTCCATGGAAATCAAAAAGGAAAAGTTTTATAAGAAGGAAGCTTTGAGAAAAAGGAAAGATTAAGAAGTATGAAAGATATTAAAAAATAGAAAGATTGAGAAAAAAAGAAAGATTGAGAAAAGAGAAACTTTAATAAAAGGAAACTTATAAACTATCATAATCAATTATAAGAAGAACATACCAAAAAAGGGAAAGGTGGGGATTCCAAATCAATTAACTAATCTTGATCGCCAATTAATTTGAAATTCTTCATGCATCACACCACAATTATATCACCAAAGTCATCACATCATCGTATCATCACAACTCAAACCCTAATCATGCTAGGGGCCATATTCATGCAAAAGACTCCTAAACAAAGACTAAACATGCTCGAACACCTTAATAAACAAATTTGGACAGAATGCAAAAATAACTCAAAATCATCCTAATAATTATGCAAAAGAAATAATTACGAGGAAACACTAAACCCTAACATGCAAAGACTCTAATAATAACCCTAACATGATGTTCTCTTAAAACAACAATAAAACATCATGCATTGAATCATAGCATCAAAACAGTGAACTGAAAAACATGTAAAGAGAGTAAAGAACATACTTTTATGCTATAATCCTCATGCTCACAATTAATCATCAAATAATATCAAGATAACATGATAGAATAATGATAATTATCACAAACAAACCATTCTTACATTCTAAACATGCTCTCTAACACAACAAGACTAATAGAAGAAAAAGAACCCTGATTTAATGAGATAAAGGTTTACTTCTTGCAAATAATTCTTCCTTGCCTTTGATGAATCTCTCCTCTTGCTTTGTTAGGGTTGTAGAACCTCTCTTTGCTCTTCTTCAACTCTTAAATTCGTGGTCCCCTCTCTCTCTAGGTATAAAGTACTCTCCCAACCTCCTTATGTACTGAATATAGTGTTTTATTTATAGGGAATTAACCTAATAAACCAATGGCTAAGATTAATTCACTAAATAATAATCCAAGGGCTATTAGAGATTCTCTTGGGCCTCAAGATACTCAAAGTTACCTAAACATTAAAAGGAAAGACTTGCAAGGGTAGAAAAATCTGTCAAAATAGAAAAAAGTGGAGAAAACCTAAGCAATGACGGAGTCCCCGGGTAACCGTCCAAGGTTAGACGGTTACCTGGGGGCCTCGTCAACTACTTCCTTTTCTGCTTTGTTTCGCCTTCTGAAATTGTTTTAATGCCCAAATTATGTCTGATTTTGACAAAATAAAAGTCAAAATGATCGTATTTTGAAAAGGAATACATTTTTAAGTATTTTAAAGCAAAAACCTTTAACCGTGAGTGCATGGTTAAGTTTTACAAAGACGGTTAACCGTTATGTTTAACCTTCGTAAAGCTAGGGTTTGCGCATAGGGTTGAACCAAATGCTTTCCAAATCAAAATTCAACTTCACAAAACGTATTTAAGAACAAAATAAAGACTAATCAAGGTCTAACAAGGGAAAATTAGGTGAAAAACATGAGCCGATTTGAGCGAACCAAGAGAGGCTCTTTCAGCCATCTTGAACCATTATGAACCAAGTTGCTTTTAAACCATTAATCTATATCTATACTACCTATAAAAGTCTGTATCTTAGAAAAACGTTTGATTGACCATTACACCCTTATTTTAAACTTTAAATTTATTTGTCTTTCCTTGAATTGAAATACACAGTAACAAACTTTTGATTGGCTGCTAGGAATGTGGACTTTATCATATGGTAACAAACCAAGGTTATCCCAATTAGATATTGCTCCTTTCACAGGTGTGGAGAGTTAGATTATAACTTAAAAAGGTGTTACCATATTACTTGACACTTGCTATTGTACTACGGAGTACAGAGTAATACATAACTCTTCTTTCTCCGACCAACCTTATCATAAAACTAAATAGTTTGTATCAATATCAAATTCTTATTCTCTTATTAATTTTTCAAGTTTGATTTTATTAAATCACTTACTCATTGTTCTGCAGGTTACTAATGCAGATTGCATTGACGGAGGCACCACGGGCTTCTTCCCTGCTGCTGAATTGGGATTCTATTTTATTTTAGTTATTTTTATTAGTTTTAATTATTTTGTTTTATTTAATTATTGCTTTACTAGTTTCCTATTTAATTCTTACTTGTTCTAGTAGAACTAGGTTTTCTTGTTCTAGTAGAATTAGGTTTTCTTGTTCTGATAGAACTAGGTTTTCTTGTTCTAGTAGAACTAGGTTTTCTTATTAGTTCTCTATATAAGGAGATTTAAGCCTTATGACAAACAATTTAGTTTAGTTCAGACTTTGATTATTTTGATTAATAATATTGAAAGAGAGAGTTCTCCTTTATTTTCCTACTTTCATGTTCTTGAGAGAATATTGATTGTAGTTGCCTACTATCTGGCATTGTTCTTGTGACAATCAACAGATTGGTGGAAGCTTGTTGATTAATTTGGTGAGCTAGTCTCAACCGCATATTTTTCGCTGCATCAGTAGGTATCAATGATGCAGATTGCATCGATGGATGCACCACAAGCTTTTTCCCTGCTGTTAAATCGGGATTCTATTTTATTTTAGTTATTTTTATTAGTTTTAATTATTTTGTTTTATTTAATTATTGCTTTACTAGTTTCCTATTTAATTCTTACTTGTTCTAGTAGAACTAGGTTCTCTTATTCTAGTAGAATTAGGTTTTCTTATTCTGATAGAACTATGTTTTCTTGTTCTAGTAGAACTAGGTTTTCTTATTAGTTCTCAATATAAGGAGATGTAAGTCTTATGGCAAACAGTTTAGTTTAGTTCAAACTTTGATTATTTTGATTAATAATATTGAGAGAGAGAGTTCTCCTTTATTTTCCTACTTTCGTGTTCTTGAGAGAATATTGATTGTGGTTGCCTACTATCTAGCATTGTTCTTGCGACAATCAACAGATTAGTGGAAGCTTGTTGATTAATTTGGTGAGCTAGTCTCGACCGTGTATTTTCCGCTGCATCAATTGGTATCAGAGCCCAGTTCGTTCTTGCCGTCATGCCAAGATGAGGAAGAAGACGTGCCGGAGGCTGTGAAGCCAATATGGAGGACGTGTATTATCGCGAGGACATGGCCCGAATTAAACAAGAAATCAAAGATGAGATACGAGCCCTATTCAAGAGTTATCATCTTAAGCGGCGTCGTAGTCATCAACCTCCATCTCCGTGTTCTATGGACAAAGAGAGTGTTGAGGATGTTTTGGTTGAGGATGTTTGTGTTGAGGATGTTGTTGTAGAGAATGAAGATTTGAATGAAGTTAAAGGAGGTAAGAATTTTGAATTCATGGGAAATTTTTCTTTTAATAATTTTGGTGATGATAAATCTAAAAAATTAGTTGATTTTAATTCTCCGCCTATTTTTGATGAGTATGATGATAATGATATTGAGCCAAATATTATTAAAAATTTGGAAGGGCAATAGGAGGCTATAACCTGTGAGACACTTAATAAAAGTTGTTCAAATAATAATTTTTATTATCGTGTTAAACTACTTGGTGATTTTCAAGAGGATGAAATTTTGGTTATTGAAGAGTTGAAGCATTATGATTTTATTGGAGTTGACAATATTTGTGGTGCTGCTAATGCTCTATTACTGAAGATTTTGAATGAGATGAAGGGTGCAGAGAAAATTTTTTTTATGAAATTTTGGGAAAATAAATTTTGGAGGCAATTGAAACAAAAAAAAGGTTCTCAAAGTATTTATTCAGTTGGATTGGTCAACATCAATACTTCTGTGAAGCCAACCCGTAGAGTTCGGGGACGAACTCTCTCTAAACAGGGGAGAATAAGGAGAATGATGCAAGGTGTGGAACGATCACCGTAATTTTGTACAACCAAACCATTGCGGATCAAGCACTCCATCCACAATATCAACAGCTACAAGTGTAGTGGTAGTATCCGTACTCATAGTTTGTTCGATGTCAAGTAGTTGGTTCCTTATCATGAAGATAGCTCTGAGGATGAGGCTGCAAATTCAAGCGCGAATTCTCTCCAAACAAGGGAGAATATGCAGATTGCATCAACGGACGCACCACAGGCTTCTTCCCTGCTGCTGAATCGGGATTCTATTTTATTTTAGTTATTTTTATTAGTTTTAATTATTTTGTTTTATTTAATTATTGCTTTACTAGTTTTCTATTTATTTCTTACTTGTTCTAGTAGAACTAGATTTTCTTGTTCTGATAGAACTATGTTTTCTTGTTCTAGTAGAACTAGGTTTTCTTATTAGTTATCTATATAAGGAGATGTAAGCCTTATGGCAAACAGTTTAGTTTAGTTTAGATTTTGATTATTTTGATTAATAATATTGAGAGAGAGAGTTCTCCTTTATTTTCCTACTTTCGTGTTCTTGAGAGAATATTGATTGTGGTTGCCTACTATCTGACATTAATTGTTCTTACAACAATCAACAGATTGGTGGAAGCTTGTTGATTAATTTGGTGAGCTAGTCTCGACCGCGTATTTTCCGCTACATCAGTTACCAACAAACTAAGGGCAAGGAAAGTTAGAAAACACGTGCTACCATGAGTTCTCACAATGCTAGGAATAACACATGAACACTATTCGGCCCAACTTAAATCATATATACAACAAGTAACTTCAACCAGACAGGAGGGTGATCTAATTAGTGCATAGTTTACCTTTGCTTTGTCTTTTGTGCTTTTTGCTCTTTCAATTTCAAGCTTTGTTTTCTTTTGCAAGGTCATTTTTACCAGCTATGTAGAACCATCATTTAGGATTTTTCATTTTCTACAAGGTCTATTGTATTTATTTTATGTTTGTTTAATTACTTACCAAACTTTGTTAGAGAGGTGAGTATTAGTGACACTAAACAAATTTATGATTTTTATTAATTATTCTTCTTTAAAGTAAAATACAAGAAAATAAAAATAAAAATTCGATTGTTATATATATTGGATGATGATCAGGTAAGCACGTACTGATAGAACTTATATCAACATTCGCATTGAGAGTGGTACCTTGTGCATTACTAGGATATGAGGTATATTGGACCAATGCAAGGGGTACAACCCTCAATGCATGGTGCTAATATAACTTATATCAACATGTGTTGATGGGAACATAATCGATATATATATATATATATATATATATATATAGATATAGGATGATGATCAGGTAAGCACGCGCTGATATAATTTATATCAACACCCACATTGGGAATTGTACCTTGCGCATTAGTGGGATATAAGGTACGTTGGACCAATGCAAAGGGTACAACCCCCAATGCATGGTGCTGATATATATAATTGTTCATTAATTTAACTTTAAATAGAAAATGGTTAAGGGCTTCTTTATACATCAGTGTATCACAACTTATCATTGTTATGTCTTGTTAAAATTCATAGTTGTGCCAACTGAATAGAGCAATCAAGTTTTGTGTAAAAACATGGAGAAGTATGGTTGGTGACTTAGTGCCCAACCCAAGATTTCAACCCTTTTTCTGGAGTACGTACGGCCTTAGAATCAGCTTGAGAGCCCAACGTAGACAAGGATAACATTTTTGTATTGATATATCGATTTTGGAAAAAAAAAAATAATAATAAACATAAGATATACTGAGTTATAATAAGATTATAATATATCTTCCAACCATAACATAAGCCCTTTTCTAACCTTATCATAAAAGGGAATAGTTTATTGTATCATAGTCAAACTCTTCCAGCATTCACATACAATTCAATATCAAATCAATTCTCAAAACCAACAAATTTATTTTAAAAAAACATATTCTGAAAGTGTAATTTAGGCCCTCCATTTTCAAAAAGTACTCTTTCATTTTCCTCAATTTCAATAAAATTTCTATATGTTGTTATTTTTGAAATTATCATTCTTATATTGGTTAAAAGTGTTCATGTGCAGTGCACGTGTGGTATAACTAGTTTATTAAATTGAGCCCATAAATAAACTCTATACATTAATGTGAACCTATAAAAACAACTTGGAGATTATTTCAAGATCAAATGGAAAAGATATGACTTTAAGGACAAAAATGCTCTTCAAGTCACAAAATCTCTATTTGACTATTCAAACTTCCTCCAAATTGATCCAAAATCTATATGCATGATTAATTCTTCATGCTATGAAAACCTAATACAAGTGACTAGACTAAAAAACATGACAAAGACTCACATAAAATGATGACCTCTAACTAAGGTGACAAAAATAGGGTGTGACAAAGGGCATTCCCTCCTATCTAGAGTGAGGAGCCTAAGGGCAACCTAGATTTTGCTCGATCCCACAGTTTTCGGGGTGGTATTTAATGAGTTTTTTTAATGCAATTTTGTGCCTCTTACCATTATTCGACTGGACCGTACCTTATCACTCGGTGCCCCCAATGGGAAGTAATGAGGCTAGTCTCTCCCCCCTTAAATGAAGAAGTAGTCCAGCCGATTGTTGGTAGGTCCGAGAATGGCGCTAGGTGAGGGCACCGCTATTCCCCGCTACTCTACCACGCTGAAACACGCTTCACCTTAAGCAACCTATTGATTAAGGGTGCAACTAGGTCATTTGCGTATGTAGTGCTTATTATTTTGATTAATAAACTTGGTTGGGGACTGCCTTATCCCCCATTCTCCTAGCACGGGGTGTTTTCCAAAAAAAAAAAAAAAAAAAAAAATTTCTCTTGGTGATCGATTCATCGGCAACAATAGATACGTGCGATCAAAACATTGCTAATATGAGACCACTGTCATCGGAGAAAGTTACTAGCGTCAGAGAATCAACTGTCGCTGGTGGCCGGCGTTATAGAAGAAGCCATCGGAGATGGTGTTTGACGTCAAAGAAAACCCATAAAATCCTTTTGGTGGAAATATGGGATTCTGAAATCCCATCAAATTTGTTAATATTTGAAGCCACAAAAGCTAAACCCCCCCCCCCCCCCCCAAAAAAAACGAGGTTATTATTGGAATTAAAAAAAAGATTTCCTTATCATTAATAAAAATAGTAAAAGATGGGGTTAAGGAATTAAAAATTCTTATGATGGAGTTACTTCTTGTTATTAAAGGGAGACCCCTTTTAGGGCTAATTGCTAATATTTCCATTTCAAGGGAAATAAAAAGGATTCATTTTTTCCTTTGACTAAAATCCAATTCACATTATAAAAGTTAAATAATATGAAATAGAATAGGCCTATAAATCGGTAGTCAAAATGAAGATTTTTTATTTTATTTTATATTTTTGCCGAATGAGGGATATTCCAAGCCATTGGGCTTAGATTAATCCCTGTGATGCATATGAAACCACCCACAAACCTGTATATTTGATAATGAGGGAGTGGAGACTCGAACTCTAAGCCGCGATTCTTTGCTATCTACGCTACCAGGTTGTAGTCGTAATGAAGATAATTCGGGTAATACTTATTAGTTGCCATATTTAATGGGTCCATACTTGTATTCTTTATTTTCTGCCATTTTGGCATGATGGGTCTCATTAATATATATATAAAGAATTTTAGACTTAAGTCATACCTTCATTCATATACTTTTTGTTTTTTGGATACAAGAATGAATTCCCTCAACCTATCCTGGAGTAGAACAAAGAGGCAAAACCCCAGATATGTGCACCGGCCCTACAATGGAGGGATGTCTTAATAACCTTTACTGTACTTATTACGCCCGAAGGCTAGTCACAAGGTTTGAACACAAGACCTTATGGTTAGTATTTCAACCACTCAGCCATCTGCACCATACCTTGTGGTTAAATAATAATAATAATAATAATAATAATAATAATAAACACTATACATTTCATTTAACTCATTTATTTGATATGATAACTCAACTAATATATTACTAGCTTTGTATGAAGTCGTTATTCATTTGCCAACACAATCATCTCCCCTAGCGATCAAACTCCTTTCCATTACACACATCTTTTGGTAATCCCTAACCATCAGACCACGTTTCATATGAAGAACAATAAAAATACATGGGGAAACTGGATGACGTCCTTCCACCTAAGGGTGTTCGTGATTCGGTTTGGTTCGGTTTTAGGGTAGATTTTAAACCAAACTATTATATTTCAGTTTTTGTTTTCTCAAACCAAAACCAAACCATACTATAAAAAAAACAAAACCAAACCAAACCATAAAATTTCGGTTTGGTTCAGTTCGGTTTCGGTTTTATCCTATCAAATAGCAACAAATAATTAAAAATAGAAAAATGACAAGCCAAACTCTAAATAAAAACATTTTTAATAAAATCATTACATTAGCAACTAAAAAAAACATTAAACATTGTATCAAAATAGAAAAGTATTGACTTATGTCAATCCAAGTTCAAATCTCTAATCTAATACATGCTAATATCTCACATAACAATAATAGCTAGTTTAATACATTCCAATCTAATAAACAAAAAACATTAAGAAAAGTTACAATCTATTACCTATCATACCCTTATTAGAATATAAAATTTACAAACTAAGTTTAATATATAATATATAAAATTATATATATATTTATATTACATTTTTTCGGTTTTTTCGGTTTTCGGTTTGGTTTGGTTTTTTAAACATGAAAACCAAAACCAAACCAATTTAATTCGGTTTTCTAAAATTAGAACCAAAACCAAAATGACAGGTTTGATTTGATTAGGTTTGGTTTTCGGTTTTAACCTAAACCATGAACACCCCTACTAGTAGTTCCACCAATTGAGCATGATAATTCCAAATAATGGCTGTTGCTACTGTTTTCATTTGAATGAAAGATAGATATCTCCTTACCTAAACAACTCCATGCCCTGCATTAAATGCTATGAACTTGAAAGATGGTACATGTTCAATTCCTGCTGTCTCCGAGATCCATCTCTCAGGCTTGAACTCTAAGCAGACTTCACCCACACTTTTTTACTCTTACAATTTTCAATATCTTTTTGTAGGATCGATATTTAATTTTTCTAAACTAACCACCGTTGGATTAAATATTCTTCTCATGGAAATCATGCACAACAAATTTCACACTGCTCAGATACCCATAAGTATCTCATCTGTAAATTCATTTTTCTTTTTGCAAATTAAACTATAATTTAGGCGCTTTATTGATGGAATAAATGTGAAATTTGGCATGCATAGAGGAGTATCCAATCCAACAGTTGATTCCGAAAAATGTCGATCATACAAAAATATATTGAGAGGGGTAAGAGTAAAAAAATTTACACAATTTGTAAACGAAGCTCTCCCCATATATCAACTATTAAAGAGACCTCACTCACAGTTTTCACCTTAGGCCTCACATTATATTGATCTGGCCCTAATTTTACCGTAAGGTACTTTATATATATTTTGACGAGCTGATCATTGATTGGATTTACTACCAAAAGAGAATCCAATATGTTTAACACTACCCTTTTTAATTTCTTCCATAAGTTTTTGTGCACTTCTCGCTGTTTCATGTATAACCAAAGTCAGTTTTGAAGGAAGCTTTATTGGGTCACTACCACCAATGAACAACATGGGGTTGGCCTGCAGTTATTGTATTTCTTGTTACAAATTATGCTTTAAGTCTGTTGTAAAACCAAGAATTTAGAACAATAATGAGGAGAATAAAATTTCTCATTCATCTTCTTTCTCTTCTTTCTCTCCAAATACACATTTCTTCATTCTCTCCAAAAATACATCTCACATCTTCATTCTCTCCAAAATATTCCTCACTTCTTCATTCTCTTCTTTCTCCCCTTCCCCTTTTATCTATGTTTGTATTTGGTCCTCATGATGGGATTACCTAACCCACTTATGATGGTGTTCCCATTATCACAAAGTGGAGGGGGGTGTGGACATCCACTCAATTGTCCACTCAATCTTTAATATTCATAACACTCCCCCTTGGATGTCCACCACACTAAGATAATGTGCCTCGTTAAAACCTTACTAGAAAAACCCAGTGGGAAAAAACTAGTGAAGGAAAAAGAGTACAACATTTTTGTAAATCTTAGAGTGGTGTTGGACGCACTAAAGAAACTGCCTCATTAAAACCTTGCTAGGAAAACCCAATGGGACAAAACCTAGGCGAAGGAAAAAGAGTACAGCGTGCATATGTCCAAAAATGAATACTCCCCCTGATAAGAAGATAAGTATCAACTTAACTGATCGCAAACCCGACGCATTCCAATGCCATATACCAATTTCTTGAATGTTGACGATGGTAAGGCCTTGGTGAATAAATCCGCAAGATTATCAGTGGAACGTATTTGCTTCACATCAATTTCATGCCTTTGCTGGAGTTCATGAGTGTAGAAGAACTTTGGTGAAATGTTTTTGGTTCTATCACCTTTGATGTACCCTCCTTGAATTTGTGCAATACATGCAGCATTATCTTCATAAATTGTTGTTGGCATACCTTTAATCAAAGGTAACCCACATGTGTCTCGAATGTGATGGACTACAGATCTTAACCATACACATTCACGACTTGCTTCATGGAGTGCAAGTATCTCAGGGTGATTAGAAGATGTAGCAATTAAAGTCTGCTTTGTAGATCACCAAGAGATCGCTGTATTGCCACATGTAAATACATACCCTGTTTGTGAGCGAGCTTTGTGAGGATCAGAAAGGTATCCAGAATCTGCATATCCTTCTAAACAAGGACCATGGGCTAATTCCTTTGAGTAAAACAAACCCATATCTGTAGTTCCACGAAGGTAGCGTAAAATATGTTTAATACCATTCCAGTGTCGTCGAGTTGGAGCAGAACTGAATCTTGCTAATAAGTTGATTGAAAATGCTATATCAGGCCTAGTGCATTATGCTAAATATAACAAAGCACCTATTGCACTAAGATATGGTACTTCAGGACCAAGTAGCATTTTATTATCTTCTTTGGGGCGAAATGGATCTTTCTTAATATCAAGAGATCGAACCACCATGGGAGAACTTAGTGGATGCGCTTTATCCATATTAAAACGTTTCAATACCTTTTCGGTATAAGCTGATTGATGGATAAGAATTCCATTTGATTTATGTTCGATCTGCAGGCCGAGACAATATTTTGTTCTCCCTAAATCATTCATCTCAAATTCTTTTTTCAAATATTCAGCAGCTTTCATGAGCTCTTCAGGAGTCTCAATTAAATTTATATCATCAACATAGACTGCAATGATGGCGAATCTAGATTCTGATTTCTTTATAAATACACAAGGGCATATAGGATTATTAATATATCCTTCTTTAACTAAGTACTCACTGAGACGATTATACCACATTCTTCCAGATTGTTTTAATCCATACAAGGATCGTCTCAGTTTAATTGAGTACATATTTCGTGGTTGTGATGTATTTGCTTCAGGCAATTTGAATCCTTCAGGGATTTTCATATATATATCTGCATCTAACTTTCCATATAAATATGCAGTAACTACGTCCATAAGACGCATGTCAAGTCCTTCTGAGACTGACAGACTAATTAAATATCGAAATGTAATGGCATCCATTACAGGTGAATATGTTTCTTCATAATCAATCCCAGGTCTCTGCAGGAAACCTTGTGCTACTAAACGAGCTTTATATCTGACGATCTCATTTTTATCACCCATTGTAACCCACGGGTTTCACATCATTGGGTGTTAGGACTACAGGTCCAAATACTTTACGTTTTTCTAGCGAATCCAATTCTGCTTGGATTGCTTCTTTCCACTTTAATCAATCAGGTCTACTGTGACATTCGTCTACAGTGCGTGGTTCGAGATCATCATCATCTTTCGAAATTTCAGTAGCTACTACGAAGAAAATACATCATTAATAACCACTTCTAAGCGATCCCACAATTCTTTTGTACATGTATAGTTTATGGAAATTTCTTCATTTCCATGTACATATGCCTCTTTATTGTTTTCTGTCTCTTCAGGGACATTTTCCTCTTCAGGAGTTATTAAATCAGAATTTGTGGGAATATTTATTTCTTATTCAATAGCCTCTTCCGGAGTACTATTTTCTATATTTTATTGCCCTTTTATTTTCCTCTTCCGAGGAACTAAATCTCTTGAACCAAAGGGTCTACCACGCTTCAGGCGTGTAGTAGATGATTCATTTGCTGCAATAATAGTAGACTTACCAATTGGTACATTGATCTTTGCTGGTGTACCAATAGATGATTCATTAATAACCACTTATGAGCGATCCCACAATTCTTTTTTACATGTATAGTTTATGGAAATTTCTTCATTTCCATGTACATATGCCTCTTTATTGTTTTCTGTCTCTTCAGGGACATTTTCCTCTTCAGGAGTTATTAAATCAGAATTTGTGGGAATATTTATTTCTTGTTCAATAGCCTCTTCCGGAGTACTATTTTCTATATTTTGTTGCCCTTTTATTTTCCTCTTCCGGGGAACTAAATCTTTTGAACCCAAGGGTCTACCACGCTTCAGGCGTGTAGTAGATGATTCATTTGCTGCAATAATAGTAGACTTACCAATTGGTACATTGATCTTTGCTGGTGTGTTTGCAGCCGGTATATAAGACTTAGTTATTTTTGCTGCGTCTGTAAATGCATCTGGCATTTGATTAGCAATCTTCTGAAGATGAGTGATCCTCTGTACTTCTGTTTCACATTGAGCAGTACATGGATCAAGATGGGACAAAGATAGTACATTCCAAGAAAGTTCACGTCGTTCTTCTATCAGTGGTTCACGTCGTTCTTCTATCAGTGGATTTCCTTCTCCTAACGACGGGAACTGTGTTTCATCAAAATGACAATCAGCAAATCTTGCTGTAAAAACATCACTTTGTGAGTTTGGGTGTGTGAATTCTTACCATACTGTGATTACCATCCCTTACCATCATTGTGATTATGTTAAAGTATAAAGATCTTTATGTTAGAGCACTTCTGGTGCGCTACCACATGTGTTTCAATTGTGCTTATAATCGTATAGAAGAGAAAATATTTAATATGAGCTTCTACCCCAAAATCATAGAGGTAATATAAAGATAGTTTCAATATGATAACTATTTACGATGTAAATTTTAAAAACTCAATAAATTTCTTCTACTTCTGGTAGAATATAAAGAATTGTCAATATAAATTTTTGTTCTTTTTGGCAATATTATATTTGCTCTTCTGGAACCTTCAATTAGGTTATATGAACCTCATATGATATTGACAATAGTTTTGAATAATGATAAATATTGGAAATTTAATGATTGCGTGAGTTATAGCACTGTCTTCCAGACATATATTTTTAACAATCATCTTGAAATTAGATCTGCAATATCATATTGCAATTCATATTTGATTTCCCATATACTAGTTTATAAATTATGCTTGTTTTCAGGTGAGTATATAGGGGAACATATATTCACTAGATATAGACGTGCAGTAATTAGTACACCTACAATAGTACTTACAAGGTAAGAAATATTAAAATATTTTCACAATCTTGCCACTCTGTTCAGTGTATTGTCACATTTTGGTATCTTGAAAATATTTATCTATATAAGATTTTGCAATAAATCGATCATTTTTAAAAGAATCAAATATCAAAAGAATTATGGTCACAAATATTTAATTTCAATGGTCATCAAATTTAATGATGAAATGGTTTTGATAATAATCAAAAAAAAATTGGCCAACAAATAATTTCAAACTCATAAATCAAAATTGATTGTTATCACGTAGTAAGTAAAACCAATTTATTTGTTTTATAAAGCTTTATGACCATTTTTTTTTTTTTTTTCAATATGATAGAGAAAATAATTCCATATTGATACATATGCCAAGGTATCTTTACCACGGTTATAGTGACTTACCCAAAGCACTAGTACTTCTCCAATGGCAGAATAGAATTAATAGATAGCCTTTCATCAATTCTTCAAGGTTTGCTTAGGCAATTGGCACTATTGGAAGTGCCTTTAATTAAACTAACGCATGCCAAAATGGGGCTAGGATTCTTAATGGGCTGCAGAGACAATCTCCAGTTGGTCTCTCTAGTTCTCAAAATGCTACTAATAAGTAGCAAAAAATCTGTAATCTGCTCCAAGTACAATGACCAAATCTGAAATTTTAGTGAAAACAATTTGTGATGCGTATAAATGAATTTTTATATGTTCAATCCAAAAAGGAATGGGCTTTGGGGTTTATATCACTTAAAAGTATATCAAATGTACTTTGTAACCTCAAAATTTGGTAGATAAATACCTAGCAAAACCCATTCAAAAATATTTTTCAATATTGAGTTAGTGCTGTCTAGCAGAAATCCCAGATTCAGGTGTACCACGAAATAATTACGCAAAAAAATATCAAATGGTCACCCAATGACACGAAAATTGGTAGGATGTTAGCCCAACAAGTCAGTGACAAAATCCAATTCGTTTCATCTCAAAATCATAACTAGAACTAAAGTTATGAATTAAATGGTAAAATGGGTTCGTGCTGTCAACATAGTATAACACATAAAACCTCAACCAAGGATTTACTTAAAACACTTATCTCGTAGGTTTATTCTATAAACTGATGCTTATTTCTTCAGTGTCATTCCACTTCTAGTGGTTTGGTATTTTATTTTTCCACACCAAATATATTCATTCCACTTCTGGTGGTTTGATATTTCATTGCTCCACTTCTAGTGATTTGGTATTTCATTAATCCACTTCTAGTGGTTTGGTATTTTATTTTTCCACAGCAAATATATTCATTCCACTTCTGGTGGTTTGATATTTCATTGCTCCACTTCTAGTGGTTTAGTATTTCATTAATCCACTTCTAGTGGTTTGGTATTTTATTACTCCACTTCTAGTGGTTTAGTATTTCACTTCTAGCGGTTTGGTATTTCATTAATCCACTTCTAGTGGTTTGGTATTTTATTTTTCCACAGCAAATATATTCATTCCACTTCTGGTGGTTTGATATTTCATTGCTCCACTTCTAGTGGTTTAGTATTTCATTAATCCACTTCTAGTGGTTTGGTATTTTATTACTCCACTTCTAGTGGTTTAGTATTTCACTTCTAGCGGTTTGGTATTTCATTAATCCACTTCTAGTGGTTTGGTATTTTATTTTTCCACACCAAATATATTCATTCCACTTTTGGTGGTTTGATATTTTATTGCTCCACTTCTAGTGGTTTAGTATTTCATTAATCCACTTCTAGTGGTTTGGTATTTTATTACTCCACTTCTAGTGGTTTAGTATTCCACTTCTAGTGGTTTGGTATTTCATTAATCCACTTCTAGTGGTTTGGTATTTTATTTTTCCACACCAAATATATTCATTCCACTTCTGGTGATTTGATATTTTAATGCTCCACTTCTAGTAGTTTAGTATTTCATTAATCCACTTCTGGTGGTTTGGTATTCCATTATTCCACTTCTGGTGGTTTTTATCATAAAATGACATATTTTAAGCTGACATAGTGAAGTTACCAGTAAATCTGAGAGAAGTTGACTGACAACAGAGGTGACGTTGACAGTCAATTCGTAGTAAAACAAGAGCAGATTTTTGTGTGTTCTTCTATGCTAACTAAAGCAAAAGTTAAGGTGCACCCACGAATTTTCACCAAAATTTTACAAGCATCTAAAGAAGTTGCATAACACAGAATAGAGAAATATATTACTCAATTTAATTTGGTCATCATTGACCATCACTTTATTCAATTAAATTGAGACTTTATTCATTATTTCTAAAACTTCAGGTTTTGAAATTTGTCTCTTGCTTCAGGAAGAGAACAGATAAATAATAACCTTTTTTTTTTTTATAGAAAACTTCTGGTTTTCAGATCTTTCTCTTACTTCAGGAAGAGAAGATGAATTGTTACCCTTTTTCCTTTTTAATTATAAAACTTCAGGTTTTATTTTAGATCTTCTCTTACTTCAGGAAGATAATATATGAACAACAACTTTTCTTATAGAAAATTTTGGAGATTGAAATTTGTTTCTTCCTTCATGAAGATAACATGTAAATAATAACTTTTCATATAGAAAACTTCAAGTTTTCAAATCTTTCTCTTACTTCAAGAAGAGAAAATGAATCATCACTTCTTTTATTTATTTATAAAACTTCAAGTTTTATTTTTAAATCTTCTCTTGCTTCAGGAAGAGAAGATGGATTCATCCATTCAAGTATATAATTTAGAGTAAAAACCAATCCACAACCAAATTGGTTAAGAGCATACCAATTTACCACAATCAAATTGGTTTAGAACGTACCAACTTACCAACTTACCACAACCAAATTGGTTAAGAAAGAAGATGGTGGTAGTATGATATTGCTCCCAAATTCCTTGAGCAATTCGTGCTGATAACGTGTTGTAAAACCAAGAATTTAGAACAATAATGAGGAGAATAAAATTTCTCATTCATCTTCTTTCTCTTCTTTCTCTCCAAATACACATTTCTTCATTCTCTCCAAAAATACATCTCACATCTTCATTCTCTCCAAAATATTCCTCACTTCTTCATTCTCTTCTTTCTCCCCTTCCCCTTTTATCTATGTTTGTATTTGGTCCTCATGATGGGATTACCTAACCCACTTATGATGGTGTTCCCATTATCACAAAGTGGAGGAGGGTGTGGACATCCACTCAATTGTCCACTCAATCTTTAATATTCATAACAAAGTCAACCTTTTACTCATTATATTCCAAAATTTTCTTCTTTTTTTTCTTTCTTCTTATGTGTGTAAGATTAGGAGAGAAGAGAAATCATAAGATTATACTTTGATATGACTGAATAGAGATGATGAATAAAATAACACACAAGACTGATAAACATACCAAACTTCCCAAAAATAAATAAATAAATATATATATATATATTATTATTATTATTTTTTAAAGTAGCAATCCTCCATTTTCATTTTCCGCTAGAAGCCATGCATAGATAATTCGTTTATAAAAAAGAGATTAATTTTGTGCGTTTGTACGAGTGGATGCGACAGTTGCAGGACGGAGCTACCTACATATACCATTAAGGGGTACGGTCCATGGTTACCTCAAAGATTTCAGAAATCCTTTGATTTCCTTTTGCGCAAAAAGGTTCTTATGTGCGGATGAATTTTGGGTTTGGGTAGTGCCGGCGACATGGACGGAGCCATATGGCTTCTAGGTGGGGCAATCGCCTTACCTCAAATTTTATTTCTTTATATTCTGTACTTTTAATCTCTTTGAAATTTTTTTAATCCTTCTATTTTTCTTTTACATCGCTCTCATGTGTTTTTTTTTTTTTTTTCTTTCCTATAATCTCTCATTTTAATTTATTATCTCTCTTAGATCTCCCAAAAAAAATGGGATTTCGCCGATGACAATTATAAATATATTAAATTGAAATACAATTTATTAATGAATTATAAATTTTTATAATTATTTGTACCTCAAGTGTCAAAAAAAAGTTGGCTGAGCGATGGCAGCTTATGGGGAGCCCATATAATGGCCAATTCTGTGCAGAACCACATATTTTACAACAAAGAAAGATTCCTTCTTTCACATCACCCAAAAAAAAAAAAAAAAAAAAGAGAAAAAAAAAGGAAAGATTCCTTCTTTCAACCCCAAAAAAGAAAAAAAGAAAGATTCCTTCTCATCTCAGGCCTCTTGCTGACAGTATACTGGAATTCTTTTGTCAACTTTACAGCAAGCAACTTCCACTCACTAGCCCACCAAAGTGACCCGAATCAAAATCACTTTATCAAAAGGAGGGGGAATTTTAGATTCGTCGGGCTTTGGGTAAATAATTCCAATTATTGGTGACTGTTGATTTAATAGTCATTTATTATAAAGTTAGTAAAAAATAGTACTCAAATGTAATTATTTTCCTATAACCAGACTAATCTAAAATCCCCCAAAAGGAGCGTTCAAGTATAATGCCACTCTCTTGATAACCGCCTATCATTTTCTTCGGCCAAGCCACGTTCAATAAAAGTCTGTTCGGATAAACTTTAATTTTCTGGTTTTTACTTTCAAAAGTATATAAATAAAAAAAATTTGAAGGGTTTTTATGGTGCAAAATTTTGATAATTATTTTTAAAAATTAAGGTAGCTGGAATTTTTTACAACTTCAACTTTTAAAAATAACATCCAAAATTTTTTACACTTAAACTTTTAAAAATAAAATAGGAAGTAGAAGTTTATACAAACGGCTAACTAATTATTTTTTTATTTAAAAATTCTGCAATTAATAATAAGAGCATGTCTTGGAAACTTAACATCATATCAAAATATATCGTTCTTAGACTATTTCATTCATGAGACCGTCTTTGTTACCTACGTGACAGTCTCGTTCTTGTCTTATTAAACTTATACATAAGGAGGAGTGTTGGGAAATCTTACATCCTATATCGATTAAGTATTTAACATGACTTTATATGCTTATTTAGAGTCTCCATCTAACAGTTTAGGTTATTGTGTTGAAAACTTATCACGTACTATCTGAAGAGAGAGATTATTTTCATCTCTTGCCACTTCCTGGCAAAATATTGGAATTTCTTTTATCAACTTCCACTCACTAGCCGACCAAATTGACTCGAATCAAATTCAGTTTGCCAATCTTTTTATTCGGCCACGCTACGTTTAATAACTATACTTTTAAAAAAATATAAGTAAATAATTCCCCAATTAATAATGAGAGTGTATCTTGTCTAATTAATTCATCTCCAAACGCCACGGCTTAGGTTGAACAGCTAGATACCATTGTAGGAACCGCTCATTAGTGCCTAACGAATTGATAAGCTCAGATTGATATTGGTTTTTTTTTTTTTTTTTTTTTTTTGTTTGTTGATGACATGCTCCTTTCTATATGCATGTTTTCATCTTATGGAACCAACTCAAATAATGTGTAATTAAGCTCAGCCTGAACTCAAATTAAGCTCATCTCATATTTTTGGGTCAAAAGTCATCAGGCCAACTTGACCCAATTGATAGCCCCATTTGTAACCTTTGTATTCCTCATATGGGGAGTTCACATAATTGTCGAGAACCACATAATGTGTAATTGTACAACAAAGAAAGATTCCTTCTCATCTCTTGCCTCTTTCTGGGAATATATTGGAATTCTTTTATCAACTTTACAGCAAGCAACTTCCACTCACTAGCCGACCAAATTGACTCAAATCAAATTCACTTTAAAAAGAAAAGAAAAAGGATCGTTCAAATATAATGCCACTCTCATGATAATTCCTAAGCTTTTTATTCAATTACAATGTCATGTTTGTTTAGTTGGAATGGAATGGAATCACATTTCAATTCATTTTAAATAATGTGTTTGGATGAAATAATTTAAATGGAAATGAAATCAAATAATTTATTTAGAGTCATCTCAAATCCTTTCTTATTCTATTATAGACTACTACTTTGAGCATGTAATCAGATTTCATTATCATCTATTCTATTCTAGCTAAACAAACATGACTTACGTATAATAACTTAACTAGATTAAAAAAATATATATATTCAAATGATTTTTTTTCTTTTTTTTGGGCATGCTTCTTACTATATGCATGTTTTCATCTTTTAGGCTGTGTATGGATTGAGAGAAATGGAGAGAAGCGAAGAGAAGATAAAAAAAGAGAAGGGAAGAGAAGAGAAGAGAAGAGAAAGTAACTTTCCCTCTACTTTGTTTGGTTAGTTAGACCTCGTTAATGAAGAGAAAAGGAGAGAAAGTAATCACAATTACATTATTACCTTTTTTTATATATTAAACAGAAGTTATGTAGGGATATATTTGTCATTTCATCACTAGCTTATTACTTTTCTCTTCATTTCTCTCCAAATCTCTCCAATTTGGAAAGAAAGGTAAATGGATCCATTTTCTCTCCATTTCTCCTCATTTCCTTTCTCTTCTCTCCTAAATTAACAATCCAAACGAGAGAAATGGGAAGAAATCATTTTCTTTTCTCTTTTCTTTTCTCCATTTCTCTCGATCCATACATAGCCTTAGAGCCAACCCTTCCTAGACTTGGTGGGTGACTCATCCTGTAAAGACACCAAGAACTCTTTTAGGAGGCTTGCATGTCTTCTCGCCAGCCCATATTCTAAAGCCTACACCACTTTTCCTTTGTCGGCCACTAAATTTGTGCTGGGAACGGCTATTGCAACCCCCATTCCTATAAGTCCATCCATCCTTTAGTTTTAAAAGTTTTATGCAAAATATAAAATGTTTTTATGAAAACCGGTCATGAAGTCCACTAGAAAACATCATTTTGAACAACTTTGCAGAAAAAAGGTTTTCCAAAATTTATCGTTTAGGTAGACTTTTTGGCAAAAAATGAAATAAAGGCTATAAATGATTAAAAAGTATATTTAAACGATAGATTTTGGAAAAAATTTCTTCTACAAAGTTGTTCAAAATGATGTTTTCAAATGGACATCATGGCCGGTTTTTATAAAAACTTTTTATATTTTGCATAAAACCTTAAAAACCTAAAGGATGGGGGTGGGCTTATAGGAATGGGGTTTGCAATAGCCGTTCCCATTTGTGCTTTTGGAAAGCACGGTGACCGTATTGGTCCACTTCAAAGCCCAAAATCAACCGACCAACGGAATCCAAAGTTAAACGTTCTTATGGGCTGTAGTGTAAGGAATTGAAATTGAAAGGCCTTCATTTCAGTGCACAAACCAATCTCTCTGGCTCTGGTTTTCACCACATTCGCTTTCTCACATTTGTTTTCTCTAATTCACTCTCTTCCTTGCAAAGACCAAACATGGCTGCCGCTTTGGTGGGAGGAGCATTTCTCTCTGCTACCCTCCAGGTGTTGTTCGATAGGATGGCTTCTCGTGAGGTTTTAGATTTCTTTCGGAGACGAAAACTCGATGATGGTCTGCTCAAGAAGTTGGAGATAACATTGCTGGCTGTTAATGCAGTGCTCGATGACGCGGAGGAGAAGCAAATTACAAATGCAGCAGTGAAGAAGTGGCTCGATGAGCTTAAAGATGTTGTTTATGACGCGGAGGACTTACTGGATCAGATAGCTACTGAAGCTTTGCAAAGCAAACTGGAAGCTGGATCTCAGAACTTCAGGACTCAGGTACGGGGTTTCATCTCTTCTTCTCTCAATCTATTTGACAAAGGGATAACATCCAAGGTTAAAAAGATCATTGAAAATATAGAGTATATTGCGAAACAGAAGGAGTTACTTGGCTTGAAAGAAGGTGTCGGAAGAAAACCGTCACGAAGTTTGCCAACAACTTCTTTAGTAGATGAATCTGGTGTTTATGGTAGGGAGGCCGATAAAGAGGAGATTACTAAAATATTGTTGTCAGATGATGCAAGTGACAACGGTACATGTGTGATTACCATAGTTGGACTGGGCGGGGTTGGCAAGACAACTCTAGCTCAACTTCTTTACAATGACGAAAAGGTGAAAGAATATTTTGATCTCAAAGCATGGGTTTGTGTTTCAGAAGAATTTGATGTTTCACGAATTACTAAAACAGTTCTTGAGTCAATTAATTCACAAACTCATGTCAATGATGACCTTAATTTACTTCAAGTTAATTTGAGGAATAGCTTGATAGGAAAGAAATTTCTTATTGTTTTAGATGATATTTGGAATGACAATTATGATGATTGGGACAAACTACGCACTCCTTTTGGAGTTGGAGACAAAGGAAGTAAGATTATTGTAACAACGCGCCATGAAAGTGTTGCATCAATCATGCGTACTATTCCTATCCATTACCTGGGATAGATATCAGATACAGCTAGTTGGTCGTTATTTGAAAAACATTCATTCAGTTATGAAGACCCCAATGCCCATTCGAACAAAGCAATAATTGGTTAAAAAATAGTTGAAAAATGTAAAGGCTTGCCTTTAGCTATAAAAACACTTGGGGGCCTGTTGCGGTCTAAGCCAAATGCAAAGGAATGGAATGATATATTGGAAAGCAACATATGGGAAATACCAAATGACAAGATTCTTCCCGCTCTAAGATTAAGCTACCATCATCTTCCAGCACATTTAAAACGATGTTTTGCCTATTGTTCCATATTTCCTAATGACTACACGTTCAAAAAGGAGATGTTAGTTTTATTGTGGATGGCAGAAGGTTTTGTGCAGCAGCTAAAAAGTGATAAAAGAATGGAAGAGGTAGGTGATGAGTACTTTCGTGAACTGTCATCAAGGTCCTTTTTTCAACAATCAAGTGGCGATAAATCAGGTTTTGTAATGCATGACTTGATTAATGATTTAGCACAATTTGTATCCGGAGAATTTTGTTATATATTGGAGGGCAACAAGTCACATCAAATTTCTGCAAAAGTTCGTCATTTTTCATACTTCATGGAAGATTATGATTCTTATAAAAAACTTGGGCCATTTTGTAAAATCAAGTGTTTGCGTACCTTCCTACCATTTGTGCCACTGTTAGGATATCCACCTCCTCAGTTAAGTAATAAGGTTCTAAATGATCTGTTGACGACACTGAGTTGCTTAAGAGTGTTATCTTTGTCTCGCTATAAAAATATCATTGAGTTACCTGATTCTATTGGGAATTTGAAGCAATTACGCTATCTCGACTTGTCTGGAACTAAAATCGAAAGGTTACCTGAAATAATATGTAATCTTTGCAACTTACAAACATTGATGTTGTCAGAATGTAGTTCTCTCAGTGTATTACCTTCAAACATTGGAAAGCTAACTAACTTGCGTCATCTTGATACTAGTGGGACTAATTTAAGAGAGATGCCAATACAGATGAATGGATTGAAAAGTCTACAAACATTGACTACCTTTGTTGTGGGAAAACATGATGGATTAAGGGTTGGAAAGTTAAGTGAGTTTCGACATCTACAAGGGAGGCTTTCCATTTTAAAGCTACAAAATGTTGTCGATCCTATGGATGCCTGGGAGGCTAATTTGAAGGAAAAGGAGCACCTTGACGAGTTACATTTGGAATGGGGTTATGAAACTAATGATTTGCATAATGAAAGAGATGTACTTGACAAGTTACGACCTTCCACAAATTTGCAAAGACTCACCATAAAATATTATGGTGGAACAAGCTTTCCAATTTGGTTGGGAGACCGTTCATTCAATAATATGACAGTTTTGTATCTTGAGGATTGTATACATTGCTTTTCATTGCCACCGATTGGGCAGCTACCCTCTCTCGTGGAACTTTCTATGAGGAGGATTAGCCCTTTGGAGAGGGTGGGTCTGGAGCTTTTTGGGAGTGGATCTACTTCAATTAGACCGTTCCAAAAATTGAAGACCCTAAGATTTGAAGAAATGTCAGAGTGGGAAGAAACAGGGTTACCATCCATGCTTCAATCTCTCACAATCCACAAATGTTACACTCAAACTTCCTTTCCAGAAGGGATGCTCCACCACTGCACTCGTCTTCAAGGTCTGAGGATCAGCTCCTGTCCTCGTCTCAAGTCCTTTTCCAGAGGCGGTCTACCCGCTACATTGAAAACTCTCTCTATTGTTGGATGTGAGAAATTAGAGTTGGTCCCACCTGAGGCAGAGGAGACGCACAACCACTACGCATCCCTCGAAAGCCTGAACGTATGTAGTAGTTGTGATTCACTCAAATCCTTTCCATTAAGCTTATTCCCAAAGCTTAATTATCTTCATGTCGTTGATTGTAAGAATCTGGAATCCCTTCGTATTTCAGAGGAGGGACTTCACGACTATCTCACATCTCTCAACAACTTGAACATTCTTTCGTGCCCTAAATTTGCATCTTTTCCCACGGGAGGATTGCCCACCCCCAACCTCACATCCTTCTTTGTCTCCGACCGCAAGATTCTCAAATCGCTGCCTGAAAACATGAACACCCTACTCCCATCCCTTCAGGAATTGCAAATATGGGGATGTCCAGAACTTGAGTCGTTTCCAGAAGGGGGTTTGCCCTCCAACCTTATACAGCTTGAAGTCATTCATTGCGACAAACTCACGGCCTGCCGGATGGACTGGGGTTTACATACACTGGCGTCTCTCAAACATCTTGATATTGTAGCATGTAAAGAAGTGGATTCATTTCCAGAGAAGTGGCTGCTGCCCTCGGCTCTTACCACTCTTGAAATCTCCTCACTCCGAAATCTGAAACACCTGGACAAGAGGGGGTTTCAACACCTCACCTCTCTTCAAAAACTACATGTTTGGGACTGCCCTCGGCTCCAGTCCTTGCCAGAAGAGGGCCTGCCTGCCTCCCTTTCTTTGCTCAATATCTGGAATTGTCCGTTACTGGAACAAAGGTGCCAAAGGGAGAAAGGAGAAGAGTGGCCCAAGATTGCTCACATCCCCTGCATTGTGATCGATCGAAAACTGATTTCATGAGCGATATAATGTCTAAATGACTCTAGCTCACATCCCCGCGTTCTCACTTTCAGGTACTTTTTCTACACTTCAATCAATTCTATCTGATTTACTATTAATCTAATTCGTCTTTTATTCGTTATGTACTTGATTATGCTTTTCCCTGCATTTCATTTCTAAGAATCCGATTCTGTTATCTACATCTAACATCTGTTATTGTTTTTGTATTGCTAATACATACAGAATGCTTGAATCGTACATTTCTTGCTTGGCCACGTTTTAAACAAAGCTTTCTTATGATATGCAATCTTCTAAATCTCAAATTCCTGCAGAAGAAGGGTCTTTAAGACCTCACCTCCCTTGAAATAAACGGAGATGAAGAACTGTTTTCAACTCCATTCCATGCCAGAGTGGGGCTGTCTACCTCCCTTTCCTTTTTCAGTATCTGGAAATGCGCTTTCCTGGAACTCGTAAAACCTCCGCGGAAGGCCCAAGATTCCCATCCCCTGCAACAAGATCGATGAGGAAATGATCTTATGAGCTAAGTCTAGATGAGTCCACCCTGTCCTGTCATTTGCATAGCAGAAAGTGGATGGCAATATCTTAATTTTCAAGTGAGGTACTTGCTCTTAATTTGATTTACTGCCAACAATGAATCCAAAATGCTCAACCCATTTAAATTCGTCTTCTTCTTTTATTTATTTCATTGTTCTATGCATAACCAAGGCCAGTGTTGAGACTACACGCCTATACCAGGTCTTTTGTTTTTTTGGGATAAGTAAGCTATACCGGGTCAGAACTTGTAATTTATTCAAGTCTTCTATATGTTGGCATGCTCTACATGCATAATCAAGGCTAGTGTAGCGGCTTTACCGGGTCAGCACTAGTAATTTATTAAAGTCTTCTGTATGTTGGGGTGCTCTTACTGTTCTACGGGCTTTTTTCAATTGTTATATGTTGGTATATACTATGGACCTCCATTTCAATTTTTATGCATAATTCATTGTAAATTCTTTCACAGGCATCCAGCACCAATCTCTTTTGATTTTTAATAAGAAGAATCATAAGCCAGGCACCAATTTTAAAGTGACAACCGCCCATCAATCTTGGCCCCTGTTTCCATCTGTGGATTCCGAAATATTAAATCAGTTTCAAAGAACTCGTCAAACCTCAAGACTGTTGAAGATTCCAGCATTTTGAAGTGTCATTTGCTTGCATTGTTCCTAGAGGAGGGCCTGCCAGCAGCTCTTTCTATGGTAGTTCAAGATTGGCCTTCTGTTAGTTAAGTGATACATAGAGGAGCAAGGCAATGATTGAGCATTTATTTCTCCTCGTATTTCTCCCACATAAGCACATGGGTGCACAGTTTAGGTTCTAATTTGTAGAGTGTTTTTCAATTGCTTTGTTCCTGTCACATCTCTTACCAGTGCTATGGGAGTGGATGTTATACTTTCTGAGCCACAGATCGGAGGTACTATGACAACTATGCCCATGCATCAATCTCTTACTATTCTGTTAATTTCTTAACTTTGAGCTTAGATATTATACTGTGGCAAATACATTGATAGAATGTAAGAAATATGACAAATAAGTTCTAGTGCATGTCATCAGGTGAGTTAAGTTTTCCTTGGGTCATTCTTCTCTAGGACTATGAAGTTTGCCTCTCACAGCAGTTGAAATCCTAAATTTTAGAAGGAAAATAAACCTGGTTTGTCTATATTATACTCATTACATAGCAGAGTTTCATGGAATATTAGGAAACTGGAAATAATATTTCTTGAGGGTTAGGCTAATGAATTTTCTAAATCATTGCTTGCATCCTAAGTATTATTCCTTGAAGGTTCATTTGATGAATTTTTTTGAATTATGTCTTTCATCCTACTTAGTGATCTGTTGCATAGTATCGTTTATGTTTTGCATGCACTACCAATATTGTGGTTCCAGTTTTGGGGGTGTTATTCATCGAGAACTAGAGTCATTTCTGGAATGGGGCTTGCTTATTTCCCACTTTGTAAATGAAATGCTGCAATCAGTTTGTAAAACCTCTACACTTTTGAAGATGCCTGAGTTTTGAAGTGTCCACTCCTGTCCTGACATTTACAGTGATTTGTTGTATTTACGCAAATATTTTGTATGCACTTTCAATATGATTGTTTTGGTACTACTCCAACCATAGTAAATTTGTACCGCTTCGTTAGTACCTGATGCGATGTCTAGTGGAATGGGGTTTACTGAAACTCGCCTCTCTTAAATATTTCAACAATGAAGGATGTAAAGATTTGGAGCCCTTTCTGGAGTAGTTTCTGCCGCCCTTCCCTTTTATCACCCATTCAGTCTGGTCACTCTCGTATATAAAAACCTGGACAGCAAGGAGCCACATTATCTCACCCATCTTGAGCAATTGAAAATTTATTGCTGCCTGAGGCTCCAGTCCATAGCAGAAGAAGGGCAACCCACCTTCCTTTTAAGTATCAAAGAATTTCCTTTGTTTAAACAGCAGCACCAAAGGGAGAAGGGGGATATGAGTGCTCCATTTCTGACTTTACACAACCAATGGCTTGTGGCAATGACTCAATTTTACAGTCAGGTACTTGTTATATACTTTGACCAGCTGATCATTAATTTGATTTAATACAAAAGAAAATCCAATATGTTTAATATCACCTTTTTTGTTTCTTTCTGTTCCATGCATAGCCAAAGCCAGTGTTGAAGCTTTATTGGGTCACTATCAGCAATTTCTTAAAGTCTTCACAAAACAGGGTTGTTGTGCAGTTCTGTAGGTTTGTTCAATTGATTTGTATTTCTTCTTGTATACTATAGACCTCCATTTTATTATCAAAGGTTGATTCCTGGCATTTTCTTTTGCAGGTTTCCAAATTCCAACACCATTCATCCTTTCTTTATTAATTCTTTTCCCAAGACAACAGTTCTAAAGAGAAAAATTGGGGAGAATGGCCTGAGACTGCGTACATCCAATGCATAGAGATCAATGACCAAGTCAAATTATAAGCAGTCTCATGCTCCAATGCATTTTTTTTTTAAAAATTTTATAATTCACTCTCAGGTATCATAATTTCTTCCCTTTTTCTTTCTTTTTGCCCTAATGGCAGTTAGATTATCATCATTTTCTTGCTGAATTAGTAATAAAGATTATAGTGAGCATATTCAGAATTGTCCTCTGAAGTATTTATTTTCCATCCAAAAATCTGAGTAAATGCTTCTTGATTCACCTTCAATTCGATATCTATTACTCATGCGAACTTGAAGGGTGAATTTTAGGATGATAATTTAGAGTGGTCCAAGAAGACATGAGTTAAATGTTAATTGTATCATCTCCTTGTTTGACCATACCCTTGAGATTTACTTTCATGACTTTCCATTACATTTGATGGTGTGAATTCCATTTCTACTAACATGCTAATAATCAATGACCATTTCTATTACCATTACTTGCTCCTATATGTATTCTTGCTAACTCTGATAAATATACAAATTTTATACAAACACCGGTGGCAAGACTAATAGCCCAGCTAGCTATCCATATAATTCTTTTTATTTTATTTTATTTTTTTTGGGCCGGGGGGTGGTTTGCGTGTAAGGCTATCCAAATAATTCATTTATCTATTTGATGAAAGAACAGCAAAATGAGAAGTTTGACTCCACAGTTTCAACTATTTGATGAATTATTCTAGTGAAGATTTCAGTTGACTTGAAATTGCATTTTTTGATATGATAGGATGGTGCCTGCATTAGCATTACCTTTGCTGATTACGTTCATAGAAATATTATGACTGTAGTAAATACTGTTCTATATCTAAAATCCTCGGGACATTCATTTTTCATTTTATTATTTTTTCCTACAGAAATCCACATTGGAGTGGGGGTCATTTGAGCAGTTCCAAGAGGTGATATTGAGAAAAAACTTTGGCACAAGAGGACATTAAAAGATGTTATATCTTATATGGACTACAACTAAACAAGAGGAAGAGGCCAAGAACGGACAAAGATCGGGCTAACAATCGTGGGTGTCGTCGTGATCCATGACGACCCTGAGTGACCCAAAAAATGGGCAATGTGTAGGGCTAAAAAAAAATTCGACCCATTTTGTTTTTTTTTTTTTGGTTGGTATTTTGACCCAATTCGGTGTTTTATATTATAATCTACTCATATGGGGGTTTTGTTTTTTGGGGTTCTTCCTTATGAAAGGAGATCCAACTTTGAGAGCTGTCATTGGGTGTAAAAGGGGATCTAGGGTTTGTTAAGTGTTTTGCTCTTGTAATCTCTTGAACACATAGTGGATTGATCATCACTGCCCGTGGACGTAGGCATTTCGCTAAACCACGTAAATCTTGTCTTCTTTGTGTGGTTGTTTTATTTTCTCAGATCAATTTATTTGTTTTCATGCTTCCGTACAACAAACAAAGCATTGCCATTTTGCTTGATGATGTTTCTTTCCACTTGTTATGCACTTCAAATTAATCTATAATTTTGTATAAATGTCACCAGGTGTATGTTTTGATCATTTGTAGATTCTGTTTCAACCCATTCTGCTTGGTTAGTCGCTTGCACTATCAGCAATATATTTGCAGTTTCTTATTATGCCCTTTAATATATGTTCTTTATATCAAGTGGGCTACAAGTTTGCTAATTATTTCCACTTTGCTAATTGTTCTACGTATGCGTTGCATGAACTTATAGCCTTGTTCTGCGTTCTACGCCAGCACATGGGATTCTCATATCAACAGAATTAACAAGGACAGGCCAAGCACATTGTTTCTGTAAGGCCCATTGAGCAAGATAATGAGCTGAAGGTCTCTATTGGCACCCAAAGACTTGCTCTTCATCCCCCACTTATTTTACACTTTAAGATTTTATAAAAAATATATAAGGTTTTTATAAAAACTTATCATATATTTTGCTAGAAAACATCATTTTAAACAACTTTTTGGAAGAAAGATTTTCCAAAATCTATCGTTTAAGTATACTTTTTTGCCATTTATAGTCTTCGTTTCATAAATGACTAAAAAATCCACTTAAACGATAAATTTCGAAAAAACTTTCTTCCAAAAAGTTGTTCAAAATGATGTTTTCTAATAAACAGCAGATCAGTTTTTTTGAAAACCTTATATATTTTTCATAAAATCTTATAGTATAAAATAAGTGGGGTATTTGGATGCCAATAGAGGCCTCCTAATGAGCTAAGATAAAAGAGTTGGGCACCTATAGTTGAGCACTCATAGAGTCATATTTGAGGAGGCAAAGTGTTCGATTTTAAAGAGTGCATGTGTATGTCTTTTTCTTAGTTTGTGCGTGTCTTTCTTTTATTTTATTTAAAACAAAAAAAAAAAGAAAGAAAGAAAGAATTGCAGCCTCACCTCTCTCATGTCAACAATTGCCATGTGGATGGTAACAAGTATTGCCTTTGTCTTATCCCTTTTCTCTTCACCCTCCCCCAAGTGTGTATATGCTCTTTCTTGGTTTATGTGTGTTTTTCTTTCAATTTTTCCAAAAGAAAAAAAAAATGAATGAGGGTATAAATTGCTAAGCACTCCAAAATTCAAGAGGGAAAAGTATAGTTTTCCCTTTTATTTATTTATACTACTTTTCTCTTTTTAATAAGAAACAATGAATCTATCTGGAAAAAATAAATAACTAAATAAGAAGGGAGACCACTAAAATGAAAAAATAAAATAAAATAAAAATGCCAAAGCCCCAAAACACAACTATTAGAAGCTATCAGAAGTAAAAATATGTGAAGAACTTTTGAATAACAAAAGAATTCTTTATTATTATGGTAATAACTTTATAAATATTAAAAAAAATTAATAATTCCCCCCACAGTCTAGCCTCTTTTATGATCATTTTCTTTTAATAAAATTTATTTATAAGACTTCTAGTAATTGTATTATGTAGTGCTAGAAAAATTGTGTTTTTTCTATTAAAGCTTCAAAATTAAACTTCTTCGTCTCTCATTGATGGGGACAGTTTATGTTCTTCAATTTATAGTTGGGCTTAGTAGTGCATTATAATTTGGATTGGTCGGCCATGTTGAGCATTTGGGGTTGTATGTTGGAGGCTCTATCATCAAGAATGTAGAGAGATAATACTACCTTTAGGACAATGGGGTTTCACATGCCTTTCCAATGTGCTATGGGAGTTGTTTTTCTTCATTACGCTTTAGGTTGCATATGCGTGTTCTTTTGTATGAGTTTCCTTTTGTTTTATTTATTTATTTATTTTTAAATGTTTGGGTGTTGATGGGGTTCTTAGGTATCTTTGTGTTTTATATTATCTGTTGGCATTATTAATAAAATTGATTTTGCTTACCCAAAAAAAAAAAAAAAAAAAAAAAAAGAGAGAGAGAGAAGCTGCATCCTTGCCCTTCCGGCGCCTTCCCTGGGGAATTTGGTATAGTTCTCTTCCTTCTTCTCTCTCAGCTCTTCTTTCTCTTTTCTTTTTTCCCCCTCCCTCTCCCATTTTCATAGTCTTCCTATTTTATTATATTTTTCCCTCCTTCCTCTCTTCTCTTCTTCTTCTTCTTCTTCTTCTTCTTCATCTCTACCTCTCTCGCCCCCTCCAATGTCTACAACAATGGCCCACTTTCCCACTTTTTCTTTTTTGGTTCCAACGTACCCAACTCTAGATCTGTCTTTCATCACAATGCACCACTGATACCCATGTATCTTCTCAAAAAGGTTGGTTTTTTTTTTTTTTTTTTCTTTTTTAATAATTTAAAAAAAAGAACTAATTCCAAGCACAACAATGCAATTAATTTTTCCTTATATTAATGGGTAATTGACAACACTAAATTTTACTATTCACCATATTATTGTCTATTAATGAAATACATATGGATTTGTATCCATATACTCTCTCTCTCTCCCACAAAGATGGGCTATTTTTATTACTTTTTTGTCCCAAAATGTTTTTCCATTTTAAAAAATCAAATCATAATTTTTTTTTTTTTTAACTTCCCAATACTACCTTTTATTTTTTCAATAATTTCTTTTAACACAAAACCCAATACCAAGTAAAAGAGGGTACTCTTGGAAAAATGGAGTTTAAAAGGTGGTAAGTCAATACAATAATAATTTTTCTTAAATTGCATGTTTTGTCTAACTTTGCTTATCTTTATGGGACAGACAAGGGGGTATCATAGAATAAACCATGCATGCATGAAAAATAACCATCTTTTCGCAACAAATTTCCAAACTAGAGTCATGTGATGACAGATGCTACGCTTATGGACTTCTTCAATAACCATACGGTGGCCTCAGTTATACGAGGATGAATAGTGTTGTCTATTGGCTTGTGCTCTTCCTCAGTGTCGAACCTCAATTAATCCACTACTTTAGCTAAACATTAGTGATCAGGTAATGGATGCTTTTCCCGTAAAAGTGCTTCATGGATTTGGCTAGTCCCCTCCATGTGATGAAGGGAATATATAACTAATGATCGAGCAGATGAGATTTGGTTCTTGTTCATGGATTCGTGATACATTTAAGCCTATCTAATGGCCTCTGCATTGTTGTAGAGGAAGACTAAAGAAGTCGAACTCCATAAGCTTTGTGAGAGTACATTTTTTGTGCAAATTTTTTCTGAACCCTGGACTTCTGATGATACTTGCTCTCAACCTCATTGATTTTCAATGCTGCCAAAAAAAAAAAAAAAAAAAAAAAAAAAAACAAGTTGTTAGGGAAAGAAGCGATGGGTAAAAAATTGAACTTGTGCATACACAGCCACACACACAAGGCATGGATCGAGCTGGGGTACCTCTTGCTATTATATATATTTTGTATTCTTCGGCATGCGCTAGCAAGGTTTTCTGAAGTCTGATTGCACAGTGAAACATTAAAGCGTCGGAGTAGAATATTTAATATTTCTTTCTTTCATCGTCAAGGTGTTTGAAGCCGTAACCTTTCAATGGATGGAAGCGTTGGAGTAGAATACTTCTTTCTTCAATTGCTCCTCAAGGTGTTTGAAGCCATGACTGTCTATCCATTTGCTCACCCTGCTCTGGATGGATGGAATGACTAGATTTTCGACTTTGTTTTTTCCTATATATATCTATATATATATATATATAGATAGATAGATAGATAGATAGATAGATAAAGAAGGAAATCAACAAATAACAATAGAAATAGGAGACTTAAGATTGAGGAAGAAGGGGCTGGGATGGACATAGGGGGATCCTAATATAAACCAAGGATATGAAAATATTACATGCCCGGCCATTACAATATCTAAAACCCTAACTCCAAAAATGGCAATTGAACTAGAAAATAGCATAGATTACCAAAAAAATCACTAAAATGGCATAACCTACTTCGAGTCGTAGTGATTAAACTAGAATTGCAAAAAATGATACTCCGTATAATCTTATTAATTAATTGATGATTCTCTTGCAGTGGTTTTGATAGGTTGTGTAATTTTTGGGACCATGATTTGGCTAATCTAGAGTTTCGATATTTAATGTTTTGGGGCCATGAACTAAGTCTTAATCATTTTTTGTATATACAATAAAGTTGAATATTGTAATTCTTTTATGTTTTAGTTAATGAAAGTTTTTAAATGTTGGACCATGAACTATTATTACGTTTCAATCCTTTTTGCTAGTTTTTTATTGAACTATATAGTTACCAAGGGAACCTAATTAGAATTCAATTAGAAAAAATAAAATTAAAAAATAAAATAAAATAATATATATATATATATATACTCACACACACTAGTTATAGCACACATGTGTTGCATGTGGAGACTTTTAAATAATATTAATTATATAAAAATGATAAATATGTGAAAATTTATTTTTCTTTTTTTCATTTTTTTCATAAAACAGAAATTCAAAGATATATATACTCAAATGGAGCCCATGTCATATTTTATAATTTTAATAGAGAAAATGGATGAATCTGATTCAAATCTTCAAGAATATCTTCAATTGGTTATGAAAAAGGATTCGAGAGACGATGTGGAAAAAGCTGAAAAAGAAGAAAAATAAGGCAAACAGGGTATTTTGGAGGTTTTATAATAAAAATTAAAGATAAAGTCATGTTTATCTTTTTTAGTAGGGTATAATACGAATTCAAAAATCAAATGTTGGTCTTTATAATTTTTAATGAGGATAATCGAGAGAATCAAAAGTTTGTTATTATGATTTTAAGGGTAGTAATATAGAGAATTAAAAGTTCTGACATTTTAATGTATAAGAAAAATTTTGCCTTTATGCTATCTAGTAAGAGTACAATAAGAAATCAAAAGTTTTTCTCCTTAAAAGACTTTTAATAGTAGTATAGATATATATCTCATTGCACCAACGGAATTTTCCATTGCAGAGTGATAATGGGACGACAAACATTCAAGATTATCGTCGGTAGTTGATCAGAGCGACGGTAATTAAGTTACCGTTGGTATTTGCCACAGTTTGGAGTTTCGTCGCATAGTAAAGACAGTATTCTACCATCGCATAGTAGCCATGGGAAACAATTCCCGCCGTTAAGCCTTAAGTGACATCAAATACGACGGTATAGAGACGGACTATTTTTCCATCGTCGAACACTCTCAATGACAGTAATGTCCACTTAGATGAGGGTTCATTGGTTAGCCTATTTTTTGTAGTGATATGATAATAAATTATGCTAGTTTAAAAAAATAAAATAAAATAAATACACCACTGGTCTTATTGCCTATTCGAGTGGTATCTTCCCATTTTAAGATGAGAAAGGTTAAGAGTTCAACTCCAATCCACTATTAAATTTTCATTTAAGAAAATAAAAATAAAAATAAAAATAAAAAATAAACTTTGGTGTGGAGGACCTAACAGATGGGTTAGTGTGTAGGGTTGGAACCATATATATATATTTACATACACACAATCATATATATGTAAGAGTTTCCTAAAAATGTATAGTATAAGAGTTTCTAATGTATATGATCGAGTTTCCTAATATGTATGTACAATAATATTTGTTTAACAACAGTTAATGGAACAGTTACCTGATGAGCCGCATGCAAGCTATAATCCAAAGGGGCGTTCAGCTTGCTATATATATATATCAAGCATGGCTAGGACTTTTTCATGTTACACATATACACTCTGACTTCAAAAATGTCATCAAC
The DNA here is from genome assembly GCA_039720395.1 of Liquidambar formosana. Classification (NCBI taxonomy): domain Eukaryota; kingdom Viridiplantae; phylum Streptophyta; class Magnoliopsida; order Saxifragales; family Altingiaceae; genus Liquidambar; species Liquidambar formosana. The sequence goes on along the minus strand of CM077825.1, from coordinate 12,702,391 downwards.
CAATTATAAATCATCTCCTAAATAGGTTGTGGTGGGCTAGATGCCAATTTACATTAGGACACTCAACACAATTTTTTTTTTTTTTTTAAATTTCTAGATTTTTTTTTTTTTTTTTGAATTAAGGTATATAATTTTATATATATGTACATATATGTTTGATACTATTGTATATATATGTTTAATATGTACAACAATAGTATAAATGACTGCTTTATACGAGCACCCTTTATATGGTGTTAGGTCATATGGAGGAAACCACCAAAAAACTTATGCAATCAACTTCTTACCAGGACCCATTTTGATTTTATGCCCATATCAAAAACCTATTTAACTATATATGTATATAGATATATATGTTGATAAACATACATCATCATATGGCTAAAAATGCTTTTTTGTTTCTCGTTTTTCTTTTCTCTTCAATTTCATTACCATTGGATTTTACTCATAAATCAATGATATACAAGGGCAAAAAAAATTCAAATTATTGTGGATAAAAATTTTCTATTTGAAAAAGTAAACCATATTCAACAAAACTCTTCATTCACATGAAAATTAAATAGCAATCACAATGAAAGAAAAATAAGAGCCAAAAGTATGTGAGTATGTGTGTGTGTGTTTATATTGCCAAGATGAGGAACAAGATACAAAGGGAAAAAAAATAAAATAAAATAAAAAGAAATAAAGACTAAAAGAATAACAGAAAAATAACAAGATTGTACCTATTCAAGAGGTGGTTCCTTCTAGGAAAACAATCCAAGTCCGAGTTGGATGGCAATGCATTTGATGCTTGTATCAAATTGGCTATGTAAGGCATGGTTTTTCTTTTTCCTTTTTTCCTAGCCAAAGCTATGTAAATCATGATTGAGAAGTAATAATGTTTGAAATGAAAATAAAAATTTGCCTACAATTTCTTGTTAAGGTTTGGTAGAGACAGTGTTATAGAGGTTATATATAGTGGCACAGGACATACTATTGTACTTCCTTCCCATCATTTTCTTTGTTTGTACTTATCACCCCTCTTTTGTTGGCAAACTAACCAACATACCCACGTTCCTTTTTTGGAGGTAAGGATAAGATGGACTTTTAAACAAAATTGGACTTTGGTTGGAAACGTAGTTACTGTTGTGTTCTGCCAACTTGCATGTACATAGCATATTGACATAGCTATCCTGGGTATTAAATGTAGTAATAAGTTTAGACAGGGCCATTTAGTTTGCCCTTATCCAAGTAATTAAACCTTAATGAGATATGCATATTGGCCACTTTTGGATTTTGTGTCAAAGAAAGATAACTAGATAAAGGGATAATAAACACCCTAATTAATAGCTTTTAAGAGGGAAGTAATTAAATGCAGTCATAAGTGCTTTTCACCTTTTACTCCCTATTCTCTTTCAAGTGATTAATTAATAGCCTTATTAAGAAGAAAACAGCTAATGCAGCCGATATTGCACTGTGCATTTTTCTTCTTGCATCCTTCTAGGAAATAAATAACTTTATTAAGAAGGAAAAAAAGAAGTAAATGCATTTCTAGATACACTACATTTTTTACATCTTTGCACTTTTCTAAGTAATTAATAGCTTTATCAGGGTGGAGTTAGGAGTTATCTCCAATGGGGGTACCGTGCTATGATTCTGTGAAGTTGGAACGGAAAGCTTTAGATTTTTTTATAAAAAACTTATTTTTTGGTAATCATTTTCTAATGTAATACCAAAAAAAGGATTCTGATGTTAACTTATTACAAATGGACTGTATATATGCTTAAAAATGACTACTATCTTTTTTGTTTTGGCATTATGTTGGTAAATAATCATCAAATGGTAACTTATCCCAACAAAAAAAAAAAAATTTGTTTGAGGCCAGTAGGGGCACATGCCCCCAAAGGCCCCCCCCCCCCCCGGGGCCGGGCTCCGCCATTGAGCTTTATCATGAATGGAAAAAAGAAGTAAATGCAATTCTAATTGCACTCCACCTTGTAATTCTTGCATTCTTTGAAGTAATCATCATCTTTATACAAAAAAGGAAAAAAAGGAAGTAAATGCAACCCGAATTGCTCTCTGTTTTTTTTTTTTCCTTTTTTTTTAATTTAATTTTTATACTTTTTGCACCCTTTCAATTAAATAATAGCTATTAAGAATTAATTAATAGCTCTATCCAAAAAAGAGGGGGAAGAAAAGGAAGAGTAAATGCAATCGTAAGTGTTTTCCAGCATTTACTTTTGCACTTTTCTGAGTAAATCATACTTGGTTAAGAAGAGAAAATAAAAGGAAATATAGCCCTAATTGCACTCTACATTTTTCACCTTACAAGTTTCCAAGTAATTAATAGCTTTATTGCGAAGGATGAAACAATTTAATGCACCTTTGATTGTACTCTGATTTTTACTTCTTGCACTCTTCAAAGTTATTAATTGCACTCTACCTTGCACTTCTTGCATACTTTTAAGTAATTATTATCTTTATACAAAATTAATGGGAAAAAGAATTAAATGCATTACATTCTTTATTGCTTTTCCTTTTCTTTTTCTTTTTCTTTTTCTTTTTTCCTTTTTCAAGAAGTAATTAATAACTCTGTCCAAAAAAGAAAAAAAAAAAAAGTAAATACAGTCATAAGTACTTATGAGCTTTTACTTTTTGCACTTTTCTAAGTAATTAATACTTTGTCAAGAAGAGAAAATAAAAAGAAATATAATCCTAATTGTACCCTACATTTTTCGTCTTACATGCCACGCTTCCAAGTAATTAATAGCTTTATTGTAAAGAATGAACGAATTAAATGCATTTCTGATCGTGCTCCAATCTTTACTTCTTGCACTCTTAATAGTTATTGATAGCTTTATCCTCTACTTGGTTCATGGATTCTACCAAAAAAAAAAAAAGACAGAAGGGAAAAAAAATGAGGAGGAAAGAAAGGAAAGTAGAATTCCTTATATTTTATTTTTTTTCCTTGATAAAATCCACAAACCAAATAGAGCCTTAGTAAAAGGGAAAAAAATGTAGTCCTATTTGCGGTCCACATTTACTTCTAGCATCCTTCTAAGTAATCAATAACTAGAAGTAAATGCAATTCTAATTGCTGTCCACTTCTAACTTACATCCTTCTAATTAGTATTCCTTGTTTCATATGTTTCATATTGATTGTCTGCATTTTCATTTTAAGTTGTCTCAAAACTATCATCCTAGTCAAAAAGTCGATGACTTCATTTTAATTGATTTCCCAAAATTCCTTTACCCATGATATAAATTACATGACATAGACAAAACAAATTAAATTAATACTTTGTACAACTCTTAAAGGCAAAATCGGAATGTCAACGTACATATATGAGGATGAAAGCATTTAAAAGGATTTACTTAAATAAAATGTGTTTTTTTGAAGAGGATAGTCAATATGAAACGAAGAAAATAATAAATAACTTTATAAAGAAATAAGAATTGAAAAAAAAAAAAAAAAAAAAGGGTAAATGCAACCTTAATTACACTCCACCTTTAATATTTGTCCCTCTTTCTTTAATGGGCATTTAAGGGTCTAGAGTTTGAACCATGTTTCACTTAAGGGTCCCAAATTTTAATTGCGTCAATTTGGTACCACTATTAACATTGATCAAAAATCACAGACGGCGTTAACAGCAACTTTGAAATGACCTTAATGAGCGCCCCCAAAAATACACCGTCGTTTTGAATAAAGTTCTCGTTGCTTCTCAATTATTCGAGAAGCTGGTTGGTTCGTGCTCTTCAAACCCACAATATTTTCTCTCTCCTCTCTTCTTTGTTCTCTCGCCTCTCTCGTGTCTCTCTTTCACACCTCTCAATCACCACTTGGAAAACCTAAAAGTTCTCTGGTACCATGGACTTCTTCTTGGCCACCCCAGACAATGAAAACCACACCTTGGGTCGTAAAACCGACGGAATTCCTTTCCTAATCAACTTCCTCAAAGTGATTGAATTCGCAAGGGCCAAAAATTTAAGGGAGGATTATTTTAAGGCAATCCCTTCGGATATTGACGAAATCTGTGGCTGCAAATACCAATTTGCACCTTTGCTAGCTTCCAACACCCACCAAACCCTGCCCTGTTCCCTCACCTTCTCCCTTACCTCATTCAACACATTCACATCATCAATATTGCCTCCTACTGTAAACCTAAAGGTCTTGGAACTTTACAATAATGTTAGCCCTTCTTGTGTGAATGCTAGGCCTCCAATTCGGTATTTGGGATTGGAATTCAAAGGAAATCTCTCTACTACTCTGAGTTCCATACATTTCCTGGGGTTCATAATATTGGATCAATGAAAATACAAAGAGAAATTAGCTTTAGTCTGCTTTTTAAAAAAAATGGTCTCAATGGGTTTGCTGCTTGTATGCCATTTTCACAATTAAAAAAATAAATAAATAAATAAAAAGGATCTCAAGAGAAAGAGAGAAGGAAGAGTCTCACATATGGTGAAAGTGGGATAATATAAGGCTGATACGGAGGGTAAAATAGGGTTTTTATACCATAAAAGGCAAAATGGGGATAATGTGATTTCAATTTGGTCACATGCACGGCATGTGCAAAATTAGAGGCAAATCCGTTTGGTCAACAAACGGTTTGTGATGGTGGACCCCAAATTGAAACCCAACTAATAATTTAGGTACATACCAAACTGACGCAATTAAAATTTGGGACCCTTAAGTGAAACATAGCCTAAAATTTGGACCCTTAAGTGCAATTTACCTTTATTTAATTAATAGGTATAGAAAACAAATATACTTGAACCACCAATGATGCCACAGTTTTCTTGGCATAGTACTAAATTATGGTAATTATGGAATGGGTGATGTTGATTGACTATTCTAACCAATGACAAAAATTAAACCCCCAACAGTTGGTGGATTTTTTTTTCTTTTCTTTTTTTTTTTTTTTTCTAATTGAAATGATCGGTGGATTTAACCAATCAATTTCTTACATGTGCCAAAAACTTTGCAGGCCGGTTAGCTTCTCTAGCACAGCAAAAACCAAAGTGCTGCTACAACTATTCGTGGTGATCCCAAAAAAAGGGCAAAATGGATTGTGGTTGAGTTTGGTCGGGAAGCCCAATATCTCAACCCAAACCAAAACCAATTAGGGAGTCATCTATTATCTATACTACTTATAAAAGTCTGAATTTTGGAAAAACTTTTAATTCACTTACATATTTATCCTCACTTTTAATCTATATTAACACTTTTATCCTTATTCATTAATTAAAAGTTCTAATAAGAAACATATCTATATTACCTATAAAAGTCTGTATTTTAAAAAAAAAAAATTTCATTGACCATTACACCCTTATTTTAAATTTAAAATACTTATTTACCCCCCATATTTAACCAATTAAGAATCTTTATCTTCTAGCAAAAAGAGAAGGGGAAAAAAAAATGAGATAAAAAAGATGATGACGTTCATTTCATGAATTCTACACAGCCTTCATTACTATGCATGATATCTCCTAGCCAACTTCTTATTCCTACCATAACTCCTAATTATGGAAGAAATTTTGATTTATTATGTTGAGCGTTCATTCTAATGACTTAAATCAACAAAAAGTAATGAATAATTAGATTTCTATGTTCTATATATATATATATATATATATATATGAGAATTTATTAATATTCATATATCTTTTATTATTTAAATATTATTCACATGCAATGCCCATGTGGCCATATCTAGTAATAAGAAAAGTTTGAATCCTAGAAAAACTTTTGATTCACTCATTTACCCTCACTTTAATCTATATTGACACTCTTACCCTTATTATATTACATATGATATAATATCTCTTTAACAATATATATATATATATAGATATATAGATAGATATATATAGGTTTAGGATTTGTGGATACAAAATTTGACACAAATTTTGACACAAGTTTTTATAACTCAATCTGTGAAACATATTTTAAGAAACTCACCGTTGGATTAAATAGTCTTCCTATGCAGATCATACATACCAAAAATCAAGTTGATTCGATATTGTTTGCCATCCAATCCAAAAACTTGTATTTTTTATTAACAAAAATCTCACATTTATGGATGAAACGGTTCTTAATCTCGGATCAACTTGATTTTTGGCATGCATGGTCTACATAGGGAGATTATCTAATCCAACGGTGGATTTCTTAAAATATGCTTCATAGATGAAGTTATAAAAACTTGTGTCAAATTTTGTGTCCACGGATTTTGACCCATATATGTGTGAGTTTCAAATTTTGTGTCCACGGATTTTGACCCATATATGTGTGTGTGTGTGTGTGTGTGTGTGTGTGTGTGTGTGTGTTAATATTACATATTACATATGATATAGGTCAAAACCGAAAAATTATCCAAAAAAAAGAAGTCAACATCGAGAATCAGATCATTTTTTCTTGGTTCGATCCGATCCAATCCAATACTATTTTTGGTCTGGTTCCAGTTATGTTTTTAAAGGACCGAGGTGCACTCCTAACAGCTATTGCGGCCTCTTATGGTTTCTTGGACTTTCATTTAATCTATCACATATGTGGGCTTTCTCATTTGTATGTTGTGTGTGATTAGTTAAAATAAAAATAAAAATTAGCTATGGCTGCCAAGATTTGACCCCCATCAAGATTTTATTTTTATTTTTATTTTGCTTATGCCAAAACCCACATCAACCACTATATAGATCTCTATCCCCCGACTTGCTTCAATCGTATTCTGCAATCAAAACCCATCCCGGACCCATCCCTTCAGCTTCATCTCTCTTTGCAGTCGAAACCAATAAGCACCCCAACTCGATTGTGAAATGAGGGAGAGGGAAAGGGGAAGGCCTTGCGGGTGTGGATTGTCCGGGTTGGATCCATGTGCTAACGGGTTTGTTAAGTGAGGGCTAAATGGCTAATCTTAGCTGTAGAATGAGGGGAGGATGAAATAAATGACCGAATCAAATAGTAACCTATAACATAAATAAATTACATCACTTCTTCCCTTATCTTTGTGTCTTTTTTTGGGGAGGATGAGTTGTTAATATAAATTACATCACTTATACCCTCATTCTCATCCAAGTGATAGTTGTAAAGCAAATCCAAATCATCCACAACACACTCCAAATTTTAAGGAAACATTTGTTGACGAAAGCATTATCACGCTACAACCCAAATAGGATGTAAAATTGGCCCATCGGCCCACCCTAACCCAGCCCAAAAAATTGGACTAAGACCAACCCAGAGTCCATTTAGGTCCAGCGCAATCTTAACCCAATCTTAAATATGGGCAGGCTTGGGCTTAAGATTTGTAACCCAACCCAATGGCCCAGCCCAAAGTTAACCCATTTTATTGTAAATAATATACTATTATCATATGACTTTATTAGTTATATTTATCACTAGATTCACATAAAATTAAAAAATAATGAAATAAAATTTCCAAATGTTATAAACAAATAAGAAAAAACACCCAACAATTATATTTATATCTTCCATTTTTTTTCTCAATGAATAAAATGAATATATTTTAACCAATGATTAATTTGCAAATGTCTTATTATAAATAATAAAAGTTACTAAATCATAGAAGAGGACCTCTATTAGCACCCCAAGACTTGCTTTTCATTCCCAATTTACTTTATATTTTAAAGTTTTATGAAAAATATAAAAAGTTTTCATTAAAACTGATCACATAATCTACTAGAATACATTATTTTGAACAACTTTGTAAAAAAAAGTTTTTCCAAAATCTATCATTTAAATGAACTTTGTATCCATTTATATAACAAGGACTGTAAATGACCAAAAATTCCACTTAAGCGATAGATTTTGGAAAAACTTTTTTCTATAAAATTGTTCAAAATGATGTTTTTTAATAGATAATGCGTTCGGTTTTTATAAAAACTTTTTATATTCTTTTAAAAATCTTAAAATGTAAAATAAGTGGGAGATGAAAAGCAAGTTCTCGAGTGTCAATAGAGGGGATCATAGAAACATTGGTAATATGTTTGTAGTCCAACCCGCATGAAGAGCAACCTAGCCCGGTCCAGCCCAACCCATTTTAAACCCCTAAACCCAACGCAGCATGAAACAAACATAAAAAAGAATAAGAATAACAAATAATCAAATAGTAACTCGTAAAATAAATAAAAAGGAATTTACGACAAGAATTTGTTCAGAAAAATGAACACCCAATTGACCAAGACAGTTACAAGAAATTTTGAGAACCGGATCATGTTTTCTTATAAAAATTTAACAATAAACGAAAATAAGTTCTTTGCTTTGACAAAAACAAAGCGACAAACATACAAACGAAGAGAAAAATTCTTATCAATCAGGAGTTAAAACTAGTATCTTCAAAAATGTTTTGCCATCATAATATTTCAAGCATTACAAGCAATTGCAATGAGTTCTTTGTTCTACAATATACATCATCAAGAATGAATGAGTGCAAAAATATATTCCAAAATAAATTCAACTTCATGCTAAGCTAATGAGCATGGAATAAGAAATTAATTGCACATTTGCACATATCACTATGCGTTAAAATTTGTCCGCACAAAGCTAAGCTGAGCCAGGTAATTGCTCTCAGCAAAATCGTGTAATGTACGATGTCCTCGTGCCCCTTCACGGTCAGGTTTCCCAAATTCTTCTTTCAAGAATCTTCTACACTCGTTAGCATCCTAAAGAAATATAAAGCAAGCAGTTGAACGCATGCATCAGTATGAAAGTGGGTGCTGTAAAATAAATATTTAAAAAAATTCATAGAAAATACAATGAAAGACAGAAAATCGAGTGTTTGCTCCACAACAAGGGTCCTCACAGGATGAGTTTAAAAGGTTTGAACCACAACATTGAAGATCATCCTTAAAAATTACAGAAAAATACACCTTGAGAAAATATGCAGGCAATAGGAACAAAATGACCAGAAAAATCAAACTTTTATTTACAACACAAATCCTTAATTGATATATTTCAAAGGCTGTTGGGTAGTACGTACAGCAGAAAGCGAGAGAGAGAGAGAGAGAGAGAGAGAGAGAAAGATGCAACAAAGACAACACTCTGTTCAAAGGATTTGAAATCCAATGCTTTCAACCAAGTTGAAGGATATAAATTTCTACTCCATAGCAAATTTTATTTTATTATTATTTTTATATTTTTGATGAAGTAAATGTTGTATTAGAGAAAAGGGACAAGCCCAAGTACATAAGGTATATACAAGCGCTTAGCCAAAAGAAAAAAAGAAAAAGATACAAAAGTAACCCCCGACTAAAGCTTTCAAGTATCAACCAAGTTGTGATTATCAAACAAACAAAAAAAAAAAAAACAATAGATGATTATCAAAAAAAATATCAACCAAGTTGAATGATACCAACTTCTAAACCAAAAGAAAAGCTACTATGAGGAGAACCTCATAGCTGTATTGATGAGCTCTCCCTCAATTTTATCAGGTAATGAATAAATTTCAAGACAAGACCTCTACCATTAGATAGAGGACTCTTCAACAATCCCACATACAAAAATTCATGGCAAAATATCATGTGCTTTGATTACATGAGTTAGTCAAAGTTTAACGCTCTATTTGATAGATTAAAATTCTTCATCAACTTTGACTAGCTTGTGTGATCAAATCGCAAGTCATTTTTTGATGAATTTTTGTATATGAGACCCTTGGACGAGTCCACTATCCAATGGTATAGGTCTTGTCTAAAAATTTGTACATTAACTCTTGAAATTGACGGAGAGCTCATTAATTCACCAATGAGGGGGCCCTCATGGAAGCCTTATCAATTTACCTAAATGGAAGATCTCCATACTCCCTCCTTTCATATTTTATTGTCCTCCTTTCCATTTTGAGATGTTCCAAAATTATTGTCTCATTCAAAAAGTCAAAAAATCTTTTTAAATGATTTCCTAAAATACCCTTTGTCATGAGTATTTTTTATGTTTTCCAATATTTTGTACACTTGAGGGCAAAATTGGAATGTTAAAACATATAATGACATGCAAGAATTTAAAATGGGTTTCCTAAAAAACCGTGTTTTTCAAAGGTGACAATCAATTAGGATCAAAGGAGTGTTCTTATTATTACCCAATGCACAGGTACCGATGCAATAAAAATAAAGTTGAAGAGATCCCTACCTGTAAGAATTCCAGCATTTGCTCTTCAATTGTACCACGCATTGCTAAAGTTTCCACATGAATAGGACGTGTAGCACCCATCCGATGAGCACGACTAATCACTTGTTCCTCCATGCTAATAAGGGTTCAAGTTTGAACAAGAATAAGAACTTAGTGCCATTTGAAAGGAAAAATGTTCCTATTATGCTAAAGAGAAGTCCAATTATTTTATGAGTTTGGTGACATGGATACTTCTAGGCAGCAAAAACTATGGCGAACCAACATATATTTTTTGATCTTGACTAGCAAATGTGAGTATTGGACAAGGAAGAAATGGACAACTTTCAACAAAGCGCTACAAAATAGAAAATATAGATGGAAATAATTGATCCCACTATAATCTAGACAATCCCAAAATAAAATAAATCCAATTTTTCCACGATATTGAGAACAAACATTACCTTCTGTCCCAAATTGGTTCCATCAAAAATACGTGTGTCACGAAGCTCAAATCAAGACCTAATGCTGCACTTCCATCCATCAAAAGAGCCATACAATTTGCATCATGCTGGAAGATGGCCAGTGACTTCATCTAGATAAATGAATAAGAATTAGCAACCAAAGCACATTAAATAAGGTTAAAATAAAAATGATAGAAAGAAATGAACATACAATACCTTGTTGGTAGAATGCATTGGACTATACATTCCAGCAAATTTGATACCAGCAACTGTTAACTGGAAAAAGGAAAATAATTAAATAAAATTTATAGCCCATCAGATGTACAAGGAAAATCATACAAATCCATTCATAGTCTATGGTAGATCATAGCTACCTGCTGCTCAATGACGTGTATATGCTCGAGAAACTGAGAAAATATTAAAACTTTCTCAGGAAGTAATTTATAAGACCCATTGCTTGGTCTGGAGCAGTCCTGCTGTGAAAACAGATTCGAATCACATTTTCCCGAGATACAAAGTGGCTCATCAATGTTCTTGGCATCATTGCCCTCATCTAAAGAATAACCTATCTTTCTATTAGCCTCCTGCAATGTTTTCAACCTCTGTACAAGATACGTGACTTTACTACTAGACGTTGACTGCCAATCAGGATCCCAGTTATCCTGTACAAATACCACAAAATATTTATCAGAGAATGTTGTTTAAGGAAACAAACATAAAATCAGTAGAAGTGCAACAAATCCTTAGATTTAAAAGTACCTGTTTATATGAAGGTTGTAATTCAATAAGATCCTTGGGGACGGGCCATTTTGGATTGGGGTTTTCAGGACGGGTTAATATTTCAGGAGTCTGCATCTCATACAAATTACCGCAGCCAGGAATAGTACACCGTTCACTGTCCAAAGCAACACAATCAAGGCATAAAAGATGCCTACATGGTGTAATGACAGGTAGGCGACACCATTCTTTGCATCTAACAAACAGAAGAGCAGTCAGTATTCTGAATATAATCTGGCAAGATTGAAAACAAGTACCACATGAACCTCAAAAGCCAAATCTTACCTCAAACAGTTACCACCATTTAGAAGGTTAAATTTTATGAAAGCATATTCTTCTGATACAGGATCCAGCCCATTTTCAACCAAAATATCCATTGTTTCCTGTATATCTTGACCAGCATCTGTTACCTTAATATGTCCAGCCACACAGCAAGAGAGCCTAACATTTCTAATAGTTGTAGTACGAAATTTCCATTGCTTTGGATTCAGTAGACTCTCAACATGAGAAGGATCATTCCAGTCAGCCATTAAAATATTGCGCTGCACTGTAACTACCAACTCATTGTAACTTTTTGCATGCTCTTCAGTGAAATAAAGAAATGTTACTTTCTTGATGCAAGGAGGAATAGTTTGCAGGTCTATCTTTCTTGCACTAATCATGCACCTATGAAGCAACTGCAACAAACGTGACCGACCATCCTCCATCTCTGCCTCAAATGGCCTAAGAATGCCTGCTTCCCATGACTTCTGATTCTGTCCATAAGCTTCCTCATGAAGGAACTTAAGCATGGGTTGAAGATGAGACAATTGACTGTTGGGCGTATTGGGAGTGGGTGTTCCTGTTAATAACCAGCGATTTGAAGCCATGAGTGAAACAGCCATCTGCAATTTGTTCGTCAAGTTAAGACTTGCGCCAAGTGTGTGCCCTTCATCTAACATAACTCTAAGCCAATGCACTTGCATCAGTACACTTCTCTTACGAGGACCCCACTCTGCACTTAAACGATTAAACGTAGTTACAACAACATCATAATCCCAAGCCAAATTGTGTGCACAAGGCTTTTTATGATCTGTCCAGATATAAACCCGCAACTGACCAGGTCTGACATGTTTTTGGATTTGGGTTTTCCAATGATCAACTAGATTTGATGGAACAACAACTAGAGTTGCCCTTGACAAATATAGCCTAAATGAATCTAACGGCTTGCAGAGCGCAATTCTGAGAGCAGCCAAATCAAAGACCAAGTTGTCAAGAGTTCGTGGGTAATACCATCTACTAATACCCTTCTCCACTCTCTTAATGAGGCCGAACGCTTGAAAAATTTTATGATACCCATGAGCATCTTCACCCGATGCTACCCGAGTGTCTAAAACAGGACGTACTAAACCATTTGTTTCCATTTCTGAGAGTTTCTGAGGAGAAAGTTTAGCCAACCAAGTTAAGGCCTTCTTTGTTTTAGAATTCATCAATGCATAGTGCTCCTTAAGCACACTGGTAAAAAATGAAATGTTTTCCTCCTTTCCCCCAGAAGTTTCTTTGGTATAAAATCCTGGCAAGCATGTTATGGGCTGGTGATTATCCCAAGATTCTTCTGGAGCCCTACAACTCTGATACAAGGGGTCAGAGTTCATACTACAAAACCATGCTGCAGTAACATCTGCTATGCTTGTGTCTACAAGCCTCCGCCACTTGCGACAAGCATCACACTGAACCCAAGTTTCATTATTTTCAAAATGATCTGCAGTGGCCTTCCTACCCCTCTTGCAATTGTATGGAAATCCACATGAGATACCAACTCGCTTGTCCAGAGAAACATGTCTTGGGCCATTTGAAGCATGCTTTTTTTTACTTCGACTTTTCCTTGGAAAATCCAGATGCTCCCTCATATGTATAGAGAAGATTTCTCTTGACGTGACTCAAGTTCCTGGTGCGTCGAACCACACATGTTGCAGGCACAGAGCATGCAGCCATGGGTGATGCAATTCCTTTACCAGCACATATATTAAATCCTGCAATTTTGCTATCGGAACCCATTAATCTGGCTCTTTTAGGTGAGGAGTATATTAAGTCCTCCGTGGGAGTAATATCACCTAAAGATAGCTGTCCCCTTCGACCATTCTGACCCAAAACCCTTTTCCTGGAGAACAGGTTACCATTGATGATGTTATCACCACTAAGCTCATAATAGCCACATCTCTGGTCAGCATTATGTGCACACCAGATTACTTGTACTCCGTCTGGTGGGTCTGCCAAAGTTCCTTGTGTCTTCAGAATAAGGGAAAGAGCAGTAATAGTCTTACCCAAGCCAGGTTCATCACAAAACATTCCCCCACGGAAGTCTCTAATAGTGGGAGCTAGCCCAGTGACTATTTCACCAGAAACAGCATTTATATAGAAATCAAACCCATCTTCAGTTACAAAATCCATGTACAAAGGATGTGAGATGACCTCAGAATTCCGCTCACGCTGTAACATCCACTCAACGGCCGCCTGCTGATGGGGAAAAAGTTTAAGTTTCATACATGGCATGATTGATACAGCCAAGGATCTAAGATGGTGACAGGTAGCGGAAACCCTGACAAGGTCCATTGGGCCAAGTGCCATTAAGATATTGATCAAAACATCATCAGATACCTCCCAAATGCCAGATCTACAAGAGGCATCTGCTGGTTTTACCCTTGCAGAATCAGGCATTCCCTCCTTTGCCACATTAGGTAAGCTCTTAAAAATTTCATGAAGTTCAAATAGCTTTTCCTTCGAAGAATCAGGGATATCACAATGCAGTTTACATCCAAGAACGTGACAATCAGAAAGATTCCAAATGCTGTTATTATCTCCATGAGCATATTTACAGTAGTCACGAACAAGCATCGAGCATCTCTCTGCCCAGTGACAACTGCAGAAATGATCTTGCACTGCGTTAGCAAGGGTGACAATATGATCCACAGGTAAATAAATGCAAATAATACATTAATAATTTAACATATGTAGTCAATCATAAAAGTGACAGTAATTCAATGAGTCCACAAGATCAAAAGCTTATTTTGAAGCATAAAGTTCAATGCGGCCACACAACCACTTACATGCAGCATAACTAAGCCAAGTCTTGGTAATATTGGTAGTTAAACTGCATAATATATGCAAACAAACATAATTATAACCGATATTGCAATATTTCTATAATTATCTCATTTGCTTCACTTATCATAGATCCTATTCACCTAATATAATCCGTATTTCAATTTCATCAAAATAAAATAAAATACTATCCATTTTTCATTATTTCTAAAATCACCTCTATTTTACTCATTTGATCTAGTAAAAAAATAAAAAATAATAAAAAATAAAAAGATACTTAAATAGATAAAATAATGGAATTGCAAGGAATAAACACAAGCAGGTTTGTATGCACACACAACAATGACTGAACTTCTTATCATTCTTCCACCTTATATTTTTCTAATTAACTGGTAGAGTCATAAAGAAATCCAAAAAGGCTAATAAACAAAATGTGTGTAGAAGTAATACAAGTGCAAGAAGCAGAAAGTGCTTATTCAATCTTAAATGTATTTTTGTATTCTTTCATATGCGGCTGACAAACAAAATGACCTTAAAAGTCATACTTGAATAAAATCATGGTTCAAAGTCATGGAAACGGATGCCGTCACGTAACGGTCACGGTCATCACAGTCGCAGCTGTCTCGTAACGTTTCGAGTGAGACGCAACATTACTTATGAAAGATGGCTAAAAAAAATCCAGAAAAATCATGGAAAAATCTAAAAAAATAGAGCAATCACATTGGAAGCATAAAACAAGTAAAACAAATAATCTAGAACATATAAAATGGTTAAAAGCATCAAAACAGGAAGCACTGCACTATGTAAGTAATAAGAAACTCAATATTTAGGTCTTAGATATAGAATATAAGTCATATAAATCAAAATCATCCCAAAGATTTAGCAAAATAAACTAAGAATGTAAAAAAAGAACACTTGACGACTAGAATACATTCCACATACCTTTCACCTATGGCTCACTCCCATGTCGAGCGACGGTGAGACTCAAAGTCATCATAATCCCCCAGGCCCAGACTGAGGTAGGTAGTATTGATTTTGAGGTGGGTAGTAGAACAAAGAAAATGCAAATCCTAGTAGGTGGGTCCTGGGAGGTCGGAATTGAATTGTAACTAATGGGTACTGGAAATCCTGGTTGGGAGACTTGGGGGTATGGAATATAGTGGTCTTGCACTATCAACTGAGCTTCTACCATAATGTTCATAGCCATAACTTGTCGGGCCACTAGAAACGCTGGACAATCCACCATGGTCAGAATATCCATATCACCTGCTATTGCTGCCAGATTCATTCTCACGTTGATAATCTTGTTGATGATCATAGAAATGACCACTAGTGACGCTAGTCGATCTCTCACGCATATGAGGCATTCGTGGGTCAGGAATTGGAAGACCATAATTGTGACCACTTCTACTTGTGCTAGTAGGCTCTTGGATTACGGTTTAGTCGAGATGGACCTTGACCCAAATTTATACCACGCATTTGAAGATGTATCTGAGTAGGATTAACACAAAGATTGTGGCCATGCCTATGGTCTGGGTGACTATCAACATTATCATCACTAGGAAAGTCAGCCAACCGATTCCAGTACATTCTTCAAGCATCCATTGGTCTATATTCATAGTCTGTGGCTTGTGTGCAAATGTATCTTGAATCATCCTGAGCCCATGTCATCCCTGTGTCGGGGGCACCACCAGTCCCTCCACCTCCAACACCACTACTATCATTATCATTACTTTTACTTTTACTCCTACTCCTACTCCTACTTGCTACCAGATGAATCACTAACTGGCACCATTGCCTTCTATTTGCCTTTACCACTGCGCCGAGATGTTTCTATATTCTCTCTCTGTGAACGGATGGTACTGAGACCACTATCCCTTGGTTCTATATTGTGATGTTGTGTAGCTTGTGCTTCTTCAAAATAGTGCTGCTGTAACCATGGTTCATCTAGACTAAGTCTAAGATTAGGGTCTTCCTTCTCCCGAATCCATTCATCCAATATATCCTCATCATAAAAAATATGGGTAAGGTCAATGGGATTGTAGTGATCATCATTTTTATCCATTTGTATTAAATTTCTAACCCGTAACCGTATATTGTAGTGCACGTATATAAGAGTTTGCAATTTATCCATAGCGAGACGGTTTCGGATTTTGGTGTGGATCAAGGCGAATGTACTCCAATTCCTCTCACATTTTGAAGAGAAATATGTTTACTCAGAATTTTTACAGCAATCTTCCTCAAATTTGGAGCAGATCACCCATAATTAGACCACCACTCAGCTACAAAAACAAATATTAACCCATTTCAATTTATAAATTTTAGAATCAATTGAATAATCATAAATTAATTGTTGATTTGTGTCGAACTTGGCAGATAACTCGATACAGCTCTCCTAGTCAATGGATCATTAAATTTCGCCCTTTCTTTCTCTAAACAGCTTTATCTAAATACAAAAATATCCGGATTATACTTATGCAGTTTTCCTTAAAAATTATACAATAATTAGATTATTTAAAACTTTAAACTAAAACTTACTTCATTAATCGCCTTTGATGGTTTGTCCAAATCCGGCTCTAAACATTTAATTACTTCTTTTAACCCCGTCCGTACCTCCTCAACATAACAGGATCGTACCTCCTCAACATAACAGGACTCTATACGGTATTGGCACGATGGGTTTAAGAAGTAGGCTGCAACATTTTTAATTGTAAAAGTTTAAAAGAACGATTATTTTAATAAACTCAAATATTAAATTAAATATGTATTTATTTATTATTTATTTATTGTGTACCTGCAACATATAAGTGTGCATATAGCTGATGATCCCATCTCTCATCAATGATTTTCCAATACTTCTTATAGCCCTTCACCAACAATTTGATTGCTAATTTTGTTCTGTCCATGCAATCATATACAACCCCAAATGTTGGCTTTTGGTCTTGATCGACTATCTTCAAAACTTTTACCAATGGCTCTATGACCTTGTAAACTTCCTCTGCCCTTCTCCAAAATTGATTAGTCAGTACAAGATTAGACATAATGCTAGCCAACCCCCTCCTAGCCCCAATTAGGACATATGACAACTCCTGCCACTTAGGAGAAGAGAACATCCTCTTCAACCGTTGCCGATATCTAAGTAGGCTCTCAATGGTTATGTATTCGGTCGCAAAACGGGTGATCCCCGATCGAAGGAGCTCTCGACCTTCTGTGTATTTCCTCATTACATTGACAAGTTGGTCACTATTGTAAATAAAGCTTGTGATCTTACGAGCATCCTCAATCACAACCTTCACCATGTTTACTTGACCAATCTCCTCAAGCATCAAGTTAATACAATGGGCAGCACATAGAGACCAGAACATGTGCTTCCTCTATTTCATAAGCTTTTTCCCAATAGCCTTGAAGGCAACCTCATTGTCAGTCACAATTTGCACAACATTTTCTTCACCCACCTCTTCAACTACACTATCCATCAAGTGATAGATGTACTCAGAAATTTTGGACTCCGCTATTGTGTCCACTGATTTATGGAACAACATCTCACAGTCGGAGTATATCATAAAGTTGACGATGGAGTGTTTGTTACAGGAGAACCACCCATCGCACATTAGTGTACAACCATGTTCTGGCTATTTCTTCCATGATTCTACCAAATAACCATTCAACTCATCTAACTGCTCCCTCAAATAAATTCCCCCAATTTGATATCCTAAGCGGCCCCTAATGCTGACCCAGCTTGGGCAATGATATCAATCATCACCGGATAGTATGGCCCGTTATCAACTGCATTAAAATGAATTGCATTGAACATGAAAAATTTAGAAATTGCTTTTTCCAACCTTTTTCACATTCTTTTTAAAAAACATATCCTTCACTTTTTTATATTTTACTGATTTGGGCCTGTAAAGAAAGGGATCAACGCCTCTCAAATCAGCTGTAGCATTTTGTAAAGAATCTCGCAATTTGAAAGACTGATAAGGGAGGTCATAGTCACTTTGACCTGAGGTCCGAATCCCAAAACCAGAGGAGCAAAAGGACCAAAACTATCCTGGGAAGGTCTAAATGGACGACCTCCTATATCAGATACTGAATACCTGCAAAAATCCTCCCCTTGTTGTGCAGTCCTACGGCTCTCTCTCATAGCCATTCTCAATTCATGCATCTGCTCTCTAGACATACCATCATCATAACACCCTTGCTCCTGCTCATAATCTTCAAGACCTCACATAGGCATCCTCTCATATTCAGTTTCTTCCGTTAGGCTGTTAATCATTTGTTCTTTTTTCCTCTTTGTCTCTTCTCTAGTTTTTATGCCTTCCGAAATATGCTTCCTCATGAGCTCTCAAATTGGTTTTGGACACTGAGTACACGCATCCATTTCGCCGGTTACCCCACCAAGGTGTTGTTTTAATCTTGTGATGCCTGCACTCATCACTTCGTCAAAATACTTGTACACTGGCTTTCGTTTATTTCCCTTAAAGGGAATAGCATGCTCCCAACCGATATCTAGTCGTGCCATCCTAAAAATAACAGACGTTACAAACATTACTACTAATTATCCATGCAATTATATATATATATTTTATAAAAAAAAAAACTAGACTTAATAAATTTAAAATAAAAAGACAAATGATTTTTTTTAACACAATTAAAAATAGTATTATTTTCATCCTAATTGCAAATAAATTGACATCCCTGCTCCCATTATTGATGATTCATCACATACTATATAGTATAGGATTCACTCATTTCAACCAATAGCTATAATTTTCATTTTTTTTTTTTCTAAAAAAAAAAAACAATACATTACATTTTTAAAGATGGGAGTAACTATTTTCAACAAATTACAAATGTAAAAGATGAGACTATCTATTTCAACAATATTTATTATTTTGTTTTTTGTTTTTTCAAAAAAACAGAAAATTTATTATTAGAAAAAAATAGAATAAATTTTTATTTTCAATTCGAAATTAACAATGAAATATACTCATTGATTTTCAATCTTTAACATATATCAATTTAATTAAGTTTTCGTAAACAATGAAATATGTTGAATATATTCTTTTACTTTTTTTCTAACTAGAACCAAAAAAAAAAATTGCAAATAAAAAATACAGCTTTTGAAAACCCTTAAGTACTTAACTAATAGGAATATAAGAATATAAGACATAAATAAATAAATAAAGAATGTAAGTACTTTACTATAATCCAGTAAAAAAAAAAAAAAAAACTTAACTATAATCCTAATAAAAAATAAATAAATAAAAAAACCGAAAAAAAAAAAAAAAAAAAAAGAAGAAAGAAAAAAAAGTTTAAAACTCTTAAATACTTGAGAGTTAAGGACTTAACTCTTAAGTCTTAAGGCCTACTGACCCGAAAGCCTTCAGAGTTCAGTCAAGGCTCGAGAGTAGTGAAGAGTCGACTCGAGAGGGTGAGACACGATCGGCGACGGCAAGCCTCGATCGATAGCAGGGAGCTTCAAGCGATGCCGGCGAGCTTCGAGCGACAACAGTGGGGGCTGGTTGAGACCTTGAGACTCACTCGACGAAGGCGACGATGTGAGATGGCGAGAACAAGCGACGACAGACAACGGCGACCTTCAATCGACGTCGGCGAGCTTCTATCGGCGATGGTAGGGGCTCTTGGAGAGCTTGTGACTCACTCGAGGGAGATGGCAGACTCCACCGACGACGTTTGGGCTCTATCGGGGTGATATTTGGGACTCGACTCCACCACAGCAGCTCCACTTCTCTAGGTACGTACCAAATCTGGGGTTTGGTGGGTTTTTTCCTTTCCTATTTACTAATCAGTCTTCAATTTGGGATTTATTGTTCACCGGTTGTGAACTTGTGACTTGTGGGTTGATCCTTTTTCAAAAAGCATCAACAAAGCTCTAGAAAAGCTTCAATGGAGGGGGCTTTAGAGCTTCGTAGAGTAGCCTTTGCATAACTTTTTTTTTTTGTTTAAACTGTGACGATGAGATAACGGCGAGACATTGCCGTCATGGCTGTGACGAGAAATTGGCGAGATTATGTCGTACCGTTGTAACGTCTCGTACCGAAAAACTTGTAACTTGTGGGTTGATGCTTTTTCCAAAAGCATCAATAGAGCTCTAGAAAAGCTTCAATGGAGGAGACTTTGGAGCTCCATAGAATAGCCTTTGTAGAACTTTTTTTTTGTCTCAAACTGTAACGACGAGATCACGACGTGACATTGTCTTCACGATTGTGACGAGAAAATTGCGAGATTATGTTGTACCGCTATAACGTCTCGTACCGGAAGCCTTCGAGACCATTACGTCTCGGGCGAGACATCACGGTTTCGACCGTGACTTTGAACCATGACAGTGAACAATAAACCCCAAATTGAAGACTGATTAGTAAATAAGAAAGGAAAAAACCCACCAAACCCTAGATTTGGTACGTACCTGGAGAAATGGAGCTGTTATGGTGGAGTCGAGTCCCAAATATCACGCCAATCAAGTCTAGACGTCATCGATTGAGTCACAGCATTGCTGATCGAGTCTGCCGTCTCCCTCGAGTGAGTCACGACCTCTCCAAGAGCCGTACCGTTGCCGATAGAAGCTCGCCAGCGTCGATTGAAGGTCGCCGTTGTCTGCCGTCACTTGCTCTCACCATCTCGAATCGTCGCCTCCGTCAAGTGAGTCTCAGGGTCTCAACCAGCCCCATCGTCGTCTCTCGAAGCTCGCCATGTCAATTGAAGCTCGCCAGTGTCGCCCGAAGCTCCCCGTCGTCGATCGAGGCTTGCCATCGCCAATCGTGTCTCGCCCTCTCGAGTTGACTCCTCACTGCTCACGAGCCTTGACTAAACTCTAAAGGCTTTCGGGTTAATAAGCCTTACAACTTAAGAGTTAAGTCCTTAACTCTCAACTAATTAAGAGTTTTTAAGTTTTTTCTTTTTCTTTTTCTTTTTCTCTTCGGTTTTTTTTTTTTTTTTCTATTACTGGATTATAGTTAAGTTTTTTTTTTTTTTTTTTTTTTTTGCTTTTTCTCTTTGCTGTTTTTCTTTTCTTGTACCAGATTATAGTTAAGTAATTTTTTTTCTTTTTCTATTTGCTGTTTTTTTTTCTTTTACTGGATTATAGTAAAGTAGTTACATTCTTTTTTTTTTTCCTTTTTTTATGTCTTGTATTCTTATATTCCTATTAGTTAAGTACTTAAGGGTTTTCAAAAACTGTATCTTCTATTTGCAATTTTTTTTTTTTTTTTTTTTTGTTCTAATTAGAAAAAACAAAAGAAAATATTCAACATATTTCATTGTTTATGAAAACTTAATTAAATTGATATATGTTAAAGATTGAAAATCAATGATTATATTTCATTGTTAATTTCAATTGAAAATAAAAATTTATTCTATTTTTTTCTAATAATAAATTTTCTGTTTTTTTGAAAAAACAAAAAAAATAATAATAAATATTGTTGAAATCGATAGTCTCATCTTTTACACTTGTAATTTGAGTCTCATCTTTTACACTTGTAATTTGTTGAAAATAGTTACTCCCATCTTTAAAAATGTAATATACTATTTTTTTTTTTTTTAGAAAAATAAAAATGAAAATTATAGCTATTGGTTGAAATAAGTGAATCTATACTCTATAGTATGTGATGAATCATCAATAATGGGAATAGGGATGTCAATTTATTCGCAATTAGGATGTAAATAATACTATTTTTAATTATGTTAAAAAAAATCGTTTGTCTTTGTATTTTAAATTTACTAAGTCTAGTTTTTTTAAAATAAAAATAATAATAATAATTGCATGGATAATTAGTAGTAATGTCTGTAATGTCTGTTATTTTTAGGATAGGCACAGGCAAGATATCGGTTGGAAGCATGCTATTCCCTTTGAGGGCAAATAAACGAAAGACAATGTGCAAGTACTGTGGCAAAGTGATGAGTGCAGGCATCACAAGATTAAAACAGCACCTTGGTGGGACAACCGGCGAAGTGGATGCATATGCTGAGTGTCCAAAACCAATTAGAGAGCTCATGAGGAAGCATATTTCAGAAGGCATAAAAACCAGAGAAGAGACAAAGAGGAAAAAAGAACAAGTGATTAACAGCCTAACAAATGTAGCTGAATATAAGAGGATGCCCATGCGAGGTCTTGAAGATTATGAGAAGGAGCAAGGGTGTTATGATGAACGAATGTCTAGAGAGCAAATGCAAGAATTAAGAATGGCTACAAGAGAGAACCGTAGGATTGCACAGCAAAAGGAGGATTTTTGCAGGTATTCAGTATCTCTAATATAGGAGGTCATCCATTTAGACCTTCCCAGGATAGTGCTGGTCCTTCTACTCTTCCTGGTTTTGGGATCCAGACCTCAGGTCAAAGTGACTAATACCCCCATCATCAGTCTTTTAAATTTCGACATTCTTCACAGAATGCTACAACTGATTTGAGAAGCGTTGATCCCTTTCTTTACAGGCTCGAATCAGCCAAATATAAAAAAGTGAAAGATATGTTTTTTAAAGAGAATGTAAAAAAGGTTGGAAAAGCAATTTTTAAATTTTTCATGTTCAATCCAATTCCTTTTAATGCAGCTAATAGCGGGCCATACTATTAGGTGATGATTGATACCATTGCCTGGGTCAAGCATTTATCTGAGGGAGCAACTAGATGAGTTGAATGGTTATTTGGCAGAATCATGGAAAAAATGGCCAGAATACGGTTGTACACTAATGTGCAACGGGTGGTCCTCCCGTAACAAACCCTCTATCATCAACTTTATGATATACTACAACCGTGAGATGTTATTCCACAAATCAGTGGACACAACAGCGGAGTCCAAAACTACTGAGTACATCCATCACTTGATGGATAGTGTAATTGAAGAGGTGGGTTAAGAAAATGTTGTGCAAATTGTGACTAATAATGAGGCTGCCTTCAAGGCTGCTGGGAAAAAGCTTATGAAAAAGAGGAAGCACATGTTCTAGTCTCTATGTGCTGCCCATTGTATTGACTTGATGCTTGAGGAGATTGGTCAAGTAAACATGGTGAAGGCTGTGATCGAGGATGCACGTAAGATCACAAGCTTTATTTACAATAGTGACCAGCTTGTCAATGTAATAAGGAAATACATAGAAGGTCGAGAGCTCCTTCGACCGAGGATCACTCGTTTTGCAACCGAATACATAGCCATTGAGAGCCTACTTAGATATCAACAACAGTTGAAGAGGATGCTCTCTTCTCCTTAGTGGCAGGAGTTGTCGTATGTCCAAGCTAGGGCTAAGAGGGGATTGGCTAGAACTGTGTCTGATCTTGTACTGACTAATCAATTTTGGAGAAGAGCGGAGGAAGTTTGCAAGGTCATAGAGCCATTGGTAAAAGTTTTGAAGATAGTCGATCAAGACCAAAAGTCGACATTAGGGGTCGTATATGCTTGCATGGACAAAGCAAAATAGCAATCAAATTGTCGGTGAAGGACTATAAGAAGTATTGGAAAATCATTGATGAGAGATGGGATTATCAATAACGTGCATACTTACATGCTGCAGGTACAAAAATAAAAATAAAAAAATAAATACATATTTAATTTAATATTTGAGTTCATTCAATATAATCATTCTTCTAAACTTTTACAATTAAAAATGTTGTAGCCTACTTCTTAAACCCATTGTGCCAATACCATAAAGAGTTTAGTAACGCTGAAAAGGTACGGACGGGGTTAAAAGAAGTAATTAAACGTCTAGAGCCGAATTTGGACAAACAATCAAAGGCGATTAATGAAGTAAGTTTAGTTTAAAGTTTTAAATAATCTAATTATCGTATAATTTTTAAGGAAAACTGCATAAGTATAATCCGGATATTTTTGTATTTAGATAAAGTTGTTTAGAGAAAGAAAGGGCGAATTTAATGATCCATTGACCAAGAGAAAAGTATCCAATTGTCTACCAGGTTCGACACAAATCAACAATTAATTTATGATTATTCAATTGATTCCAAAATTTATAAATTGAAATGGGTTAATATTTGTTTTTGTAGCTAAAGGGTGGTCTAATTATGGGGGATCTGCTCCAAATTTGAGGAAAATTGCAGTAAAAATTCTAAGTCAAACATGATCCTCTTTAGGATGTGAGAGGAATTGGAGTACATTCGCCTTAATCCATACCAAAATCCAAAACCATCTGGCTATGGATAAATTGCAAGCTCTTGTATATGTGCACTACAATCTACGGCGATAGGTTAGAAATTTAATACAAATGGATAAAATGATAATCACTACAATCCCATTGACCTTACCCATATTTTTTATGATGAGAATATATTGGCTGAATGGATTCAGGAGAAGGAAGACCCCAATCTTAGACTTAGTCTAGATGAACCATGGTTACAGCAAAGTCTGAGTGAGCAATCTACTAAAGAAGCAAAAGCTGCACAACATCACAATTTAGAACCAAGGATAGTTGTCACAGTACCATCCATTCACAGAAGAAGAATATAGAAACATCTCAGCAGCGCAAAGGTAAACAAAAGGCAATGGTGCCAGTTAGTGATTCATCTAGTAGCAGTAGGAGTAGGATTAAAAGTAAAAGTAATGATAATGATGGCAATGGTGCTGGAGGTGGAGGGGACTGGTGGTGCCCCGACACAGGGATAGCATGGGCTTAGGGTGATTCAGGATATATTTGCACACAAGATGCAGACTGGATATAGACCAACAGAAGCTCAGAGAACGTACTGGAATTGGTTGGTCGACTACAATCCCATTGACCTTACCCATATTTTTGATGATGGAACATATTGGCTGAATGGATTCAGGAGAAGGAAGACCCCAATCTTAGACTTAGTCCAGATGAACCATGGTTACAGCAAAGTCTGAGTGAGCAATCTTCTGAAGAAGCAAAAGCTGCACAACATTACAATTAGAACCAAGGATAGTTGTCACAGTACCATCCGTTCACAGAAGAAGAATATAGAAACATCTCAGCAGCGCAAAGGTAAACAAAAGGCAATGGTGCCAGTTAGTGATTCATCTAGTAGCAGTAGGAGTAGGAGTAAAAGTAAAAGTAATGATAATGATGGCAATGGTGCTGGAGGTGGAGGGACTGGTGGTGCCCCGACACAGGGATAACATAGGCTTAGGGTGATTCAGGATATATTTGCACACAAGACGCAAACTGGATATAGACCAACAGAAGCTCGGAGAACGTACTGGAATTGGTTGGTTGACTTTCCTAATGATGATAATGTTGATAGTCACCTAGACCATACGCATAGCTACAATCTTGGCGTAAATCCTACTCAGATAGATCTTCAAATGCATGGTATAAATTTGGGTCAAGATCCATCTAGACCAAACCGTAATCCGAGATGTACTAAGCACAAGTAGAAGTGGTCACAATTATGGTCTTCCAATTCCTGACCCACGAATGCCTCATATGCGTGAGAGATCCACTAGCGTCAATAGTGGTCATTTCTATGATCATCAACAAGATTATCAACGTGGGAATGAATCTGGCAGCAATAGCGAGAGATATGTATATTCTGACCATGGTGGATCATCTAGCGTTTCTAGTGCCCCAACAAGTTATGGCTATGAACATTATGGCAGAAGCTCAGTTGATAGTGTAAGGCCACATATTCTATACCCCCAAGTCCCCCAAGCAAGATTTCCAATACCCATTAGTTACAATTCAATTCCGACCTCCCAGGAACACCTGCAGGACTTGCATTTTCTTTGTTCTACTACGCACCTCTAAATCAATACTACCCACCTTAGTCTAAGCCTAGGGATTATGATGACTTTGAGCCTCACGATCACTCAACATAACATGAGAGTGAGCCATAGGTGAAAGGTATGTGGAATGTATTCTAGTCGTCAAGTGTTCTTTTTTTACATTCTTAGTTTATTTTACTAAATCTTTGGGATGATTTTGATTTATATGACTTATATTCTATATCTAAGACCTAAATATTGAGTTTCTTATTACTTACACAGTGCGGTGCTACCTGTTTTGATGCTTTTAACCATTTTATATGTTCTAAATTATTTGTTTTACTTGTTTTATGCTTCCAATGATGCATTGCTCTATTTTTTAGATTTTTCCATGATTTTTCTAGGATTTTTTTTAGCCTTCTTTCATACATAATGTTGCGTCTCACCTGAAAGGTGACGAGACAGCCACAACCGTGATGACCGTGACCGTTACATGATGGCGTCCATGACCGTGACTTTGAACCATAAGTGGGGTTTCATGGCGGGTTGTACTAGTTTGATGAAAAGTGAAGGTAAGAAGTGGATTCAGTTAGTGGGTCTCCCAATTCATGTTTGGCGTTGGGATCTTTTCAAATCGATTGGGGATTTCTGTGGGTTTTTTTAGACGTGATTGTTGACTGGGAAAGGGGATGGGATAAGGTGAGGGTGAGGGTGCTGGTTAAGAATGTTGGTTCTATTCCCAACTTTGTGGAAGTATCTGCCTTTGGAGTTTGCTATCGTCTGCAGGTTATTAAAGAGTCCCAGCCTCTTCTTATGCCTGTTCATAGTGGCCTTGCTAGTTCTTTATTGCTAAGGAACTACTGTGGGTTGAAGTCTAATGATGCCAGCTTTATCCATGGCCGTCTTGGGGATGGTCAGGCCACGAGAAGTAGACAACGGTCAGCTTCTCACATCCGTAAGGAGAGGGTGGTGGTGTCTCAAGGCGTAAGGGTTGGTGAAATCAGAGCACGCGGCAGCAAAGGTATGGTGCCTCGTACGAATAGGTTTTCTAATTCTGATACAGCTGTTAGACATGTGAGGAAAGAGGTGTCACATGCGAGGAAGGGGAAGGAAGTGCCGTGCCATGCACGTGAAGGCGGTAAAGGGGTTGATCAGAGTATGGGCCAGCCAATTAGTGTCTTGGCCCGAAATTCTTTTGCTCCTCTTGCTGGTGGCCCTTCTTCTTCTTCTTCAAAACAGAATGTCTCTGTTGGGCCTAGGGTGTGAGCCTATTGGTCAAGACCATTGTCCTATTCTTTATTCTGTGCTTGAGAAGAGTTGTGTTGACTTAGGCAGTTCATCACTTCCTGGCTCCGGTGTTGTGGATGTTAGAAGGAGGAATGGGTCAAAAGCTTGTAGCAGTCAAGTGGAGGTTTTGTCGTCTTTGATGTTGAGAACAAGGAGGTGGATAGAGAAGATTTGGCTATTGCAGTTTATTCAGAGGTTAAGGAGGGCAAAATACAGGGAGTCATCTCTTTCTCTCATGGTTCTGTGTCTGAATCTGATATGGGATTTGATAGCAGATGCTCTTCAAGTACTAGTTATGCTGATCCCTTTGATTGTACCCCTATTGATATACTTGAGCCTCATGTTGAGTTTGTGGATAGGGATGGGACACCTGGAAACATGTTGCTAGAATATAGTTCTGCGAGGGAGGTGGAGGTATCTGATTGGGTTAAATCTCAGGTTAGGGGATTGGGCAAATTTTTAGGTGTATCGTATGTTGGGTATGAGGAGGATGCTATCTCTCTGTTTGCTGCTATTGAAAAATGTTGGCGATCGGTTGGAATTGGTTCCTCTAGAAGGAAAATTGTGAGTCTGGCAGGGAGGAGGAGACGAGAATTAAGAAAATTAGAAAGCACTGTTAACTATGAGGGGAGAAGTGGAACCAAATTGGTGGAGGAAGTTGGATTTAGGGTGGCCAGAAATCTTGATTTGGTTGCTTTATGAATTTACGCATTATTTGTTGGAATGTTAGGGGTTTAAACTGTAAGGAAAGAAGAAGGAGGATTAAATTAGCACTTAAGAAGTGGAGAGGTGATGTTGTGGTTTTCAAGAGTCTAAAATTGAATCTATGGATAGAGTTATAGTTAAAGAGTTGTGGGCTGGCAATTATGTGAAATGGGTGGAGTTAGGTGATTGAGGTACTGCATGGGGTATTTTAATCATGTGGGACAGCAAGGTTATTACTAAAATAGAAGATGAGGGTGGTTCATTTTCTACTTCTTGCTTGTTCAAGAATGTTGATGACGGTTTTGAATGGATTCTTTCTAGGGTTTATGGCCCAAATGATGATGTTCTTAGACCCTCCTTTTGGCTGGAATTGGAAATGGTTAAAGCTAAATGGGCTTCTCCGCAGTGTATTGCTGGGGATTCAACGTCGTCATGTTTCCAAATGAGAAGAAAGATTGCTCTGTTTCATCGGCTGCTATGCACTTATTTTCTGACTTTGTGGAAGGTAATGAGCTTATTGACCCCCCTATTGTTGGGGGTTGGTTCACTTGGTCTAGTTGTAGGGAGAATCCTAGTCTCTCAAGACTAGATAGATTTCTTTTTTCTCCTTCCTAGGAAGAACATTTCCCTAGAGTCGTTCAATCTGTCCTTCCCAAACCCCTCTCCGATCATATGCCTTTGCTTCTTGATAGTGAAGGCCTGAAAATTACTAGAGGCCCATTCCAGTTTGAAAATATGTGGTTAGAAGTTGATGGTTTCCCTCAATTAGTTAAATCCTAGGGGGATTCCTTTCTCTTTGATGGTTCTCTTAGCTTTGTTTTAGCCAAAAAGTTGAAGGCTTTAAAGGAATGTTTAAAGGGCTGGAATAAAGAGGTGTTTGGAAACATTAAGGAATCTATTTATAGAGGCTTGGATACTATCCATTTTTTTTATGAGAAGGAAGGGGTGGTTGGTCTATCGGATGCGGATAAGGCCTCTAGAATGGAGGCTAAAGCGGAGTATGCTAAACTTGCCCAGTTGGAGGAAATTAGTTGGGGACAAAAATCTCGAGTGACTTGGTTAAAAGATGGTGATAAAAACACTAAGTTCTTTCACAAGGTTGCTAATGCTCATAAAAGAATGAATTTTATTGGGAAATTAAGGGTGAATGGAATTCTTGTGGAGGAGGAAGACATTTTTTCTAAAGAAATTGTGGATTTTTACGAGAATCTCTTTTATGAAGAAGAGGATAGGCGCCCACTTGTTGATGATTTGGTTTTTAATGCCATTGATCAAGGTGAAGCAGACTATATGGAAAAGACTTTTGAGGAAGGAGAGGTTCTAGAAGCTCTTAACTCCTTGTGCAGTGATAAAGCTCCCGAGCCAGATGGTATGACTATTGCTTTTTTTTTAAAAGAAGATGTTGGGGGTGGTTAGAAATGATATTATGAAAGTTTTTGGGGAATTTTATGAGAAGTCCTTGTTTGAGAAAAGTCTCAATGCCACTTTTATTGCCCTTGTTCCTAAGAAAGGGGAGGTGGTGGATGTTCGTGATTTCCAGCCTATTTCTTTGTTGAATAGTGTTTACAAGATTATTTCTAAAGTCTTAGCTTTAAGACTTGGAAAAGTTGTTGGCAATCTTGTTTCACCTACTCAATTTGCCTTTATTAGGGAAGACAAATTGTGGACGCTTCTCTCATGGCTAATGACTGTGTGGATTCTAGAATGAAAATTGCGGATTCAGAGGTGTTGGCTAAGATTGATTTGGAAAAGGCATATGATCATGTAAATTGGAACTTCCTCATTTATATTCTGGGTAGGATGGGTTTTGGGGTTAAATGGCGTAAATGGATCTCTTGTTGTGTTTCTAACCCCTTTTTTTGGTTTTGGTTAATGGGTCTCCCTACGGCTTTTTTCATAGTTAAAGATGTGTTCGTCAAAGAGATCCCTTTTCTCCCCTTCTTTTTATTCTTGTGATGGAGGTATTGAGCAAATTCATTTCTAAATCCTTGGAGGCAAATTTGTTGGAAGGTTTCACGGTTGGTGATGGGAGGTTTGAGATAGGCAAGGTATCTCATTTACTCTTTGCTGACGATGCTCTTCTTTTTTGTGGGATAAATGAGGAGAATATAAACAATTTGAGGATGATCCTTCTTTGTTTTGAAGCAATTTCGGGCCTTAAATTTAATCTTGGCAAGAGTGAAATTATCCCGGTGGGTAGGGTGGATAATATTGAAGCTCTTGCAAGTATCCTTAGTTGCAAGATTGGAAAGTTGCCGGCTACTTATCCTGGTCTCCCTTTGGGTGCTCGTTTTAAAGGTTCTAAAGTTTAGGATCCCGTGATTGAGAAGGTTGAAAAAAGACTTAAATGGTTGGAAAAAAGGATACCTTTCAAAAGGGGGAAGTTAACTCTCATTCAAAGTGTTTTGAGTAGTATTCCTATTTATTTCATGTCTATCCACAAAATTCCAAAATCGGTTTCCAATAGGTTGGAGAAATTCCAAAGAGATTTTTTGTGGAATGGTGCAGGGGGAGATAGAAAATACCATCTTGTTGATTGGCATACTGTTTGCCGCCCAAAGAAATTTGGTGGGTTGGGTATTAGGTCCATTTCCATTGCCAATCAAGCTCTTATGGGTAAGTGGTTATGGAGATTTGGGAAGGGTGAAAAAGGTTTATGGAGAGATGTCATAATTTGGAAGTATGGGGCCACTAGTGAAGGGTGGTGGACTAGGGAGGCTAGGAGAACTCATGGAGTGGGTCTTTGGAAGGCTATTTTGCAAGGATTTAATGTTTTTTATGAGAAAGTTGGATTTAAAGTAAGGGTGGGTAATAGAATGAGATTTTGGAAAGATGTTTGGTCTTATGTTGGATTATCCGGATTTATATGATGTTGCAGTGGATAAAGAAGCTTTGGTTTCAGATTACATGGTTGAGACACTCGGGGCCATACATTGGAGTGTTATTTTTTTTTGCCATTTCAATGATTGGGAATTGGAAAGTGTTATGAACTTTTTTCAAGTTCTTTATGATAGTAAGATTTTGGTGGGTAAGAATGATTCCTTGGCGTGGCGTAAGGACTCTAAATGTTTATTCTCCGTGAAATCTTTCTATAATGCTTTGTGTCCTTAAGGAGTCCTGTTCCTACCGGCTAAAAACATTTGGGTATCTTCAGTGCCCACTAAAGTGGCTTTCTTTTGTTGGTTGGTAGGGAGTAATAAGTGCTTGACTTTGAATCATCTTATTGAGAGAAGGTGGCCTATGCCAAATAGGTGTATCTTATGTAAAGAGAAGGTGGAGGCGGTTGATCATCTTTTCATCCATTGTGTGTTTGCTAGAAGCCTTTGGATGATTACTTTTATCATGTTTGGTATTCATTGGGTTCTCCCTTCTTCTACTTATGATCTCCTTAGTGGTTGGTGGTTTAAAGGGGGGAGAAAGGAGTCTAAGGTGATTTGGAGAATGGTCCCTCATGCTATTTTTGGGTGTATTTGGAGGGAGAGGAACCAAAGAACTTTTGAAGGAATTGAAAAGTCGCTCATTGACATTAAATCTTTTTTTGTTAAATCTCTGTTTTTGTGGTATTCTAGTCATGCTAATTGTAAGAACCTCACTTTTGTTCACTTTGTTGACCTTCTCAAGTTAGAAGGGTCTTCTCTTTAGTGCTTATATATGTCTCATGTACTTGGGCTATGCCCTTTTATTATTAATTCATATTTTACTTCATCAAAAAAAAAAAATGTAATTATCATTTTTTTCAAATTTTTCTATGATTTTTTTTAGTTTTCAAAAACATTCTTTCATGCGTAAAGTAGAATCTCACTCGAAACACAACGAGACAGGGCAAGACCAAGATGACCTAGACCGAAAAGCAATGCAAACCGAGACCGAGACTTTGAACCATAATTCTATCTGCTTTCTCTCTCCTCTCTCAGCCTAATAAATCTCAAGTCCAATTTCATCCACAAAAAAAAAACTTCACCTTCCTCTCTTTCAAATTGCCCAAAGAAGAGTAAAGAAGTTACAGAGCAACTTCCCTGCTGAACCATATGTCTTAGAATCCAAAACCCAAAAAATGATCTCTTAGAAAGAGGAGAAATCCTATGTCACCCATAAAGCAGAGCCAGAAGCAAAGGAGAGGCCAAAGCACAGCTCAAGGGGAATGATCCAACAGTTGAACAGTGTTCATCAAATGGACCAAGTGATAATGGATCTCAAATAAATTGTGACAGCACCATAAGCTTTTTTTCTTCTGTCTATAGCATCATAAACCCTATCATAGCCCTAAAAATGCTCCATAACAGCATATATTATGGCCTCCAAAATCTCAAAATCCTTATCCATGGTTTCTATGAAACTAAATGTGAACTCAGCCCTAACCAATTGGAAACAATTTGATTCTAATGTTCCTGTCGTGCCACACACCTGTGTCGACATCTTTATTTCAAATAAGTTTATAAACATCTAGTTTCTTGGATGAGTAGTTTATACCACACATAACAGAGCAATACAATGACATTATCCCTTTATTCCTTTAACCATGTTATTAAATGATCAATGCCAAAGCCAATAGAGGATAGAGCTAAAATAGAAAATAAAATAAAAGATATGAATCAATAACTTAACACTCCAAAAGCACCTCTCCACCTCACCCATCCGTCCCAAATTCAATGCCTCATAAAAAATCAACATTTCCAATGCAAGACCTATCAATAAAACTCATTAACTGAAAGCTAGGAAAATACTAAAGAGCCCAACTTGCTCAAATTTGCTTGCCCAACTCACATGCCAGCTGATATAGCCTAATGTGATAGAACACATCACACCAAACGCTACGTTAGTTGGGCAAACAAATTTGGATAAATAAATTAGGCAATGTAGCCTTGCTCTTTTTGTAAAATTGACATTATTAAATGGATCCTATCAAATGATAGGTCCCAATCCTCTTTTTTTTAATGCTGACATGGCACTAGAACCTAACAAACATTATAATTATAGCTAAATTTAAGTCAAGCTATCAAATAAATATCTGAAATCAAAATTAAAAATCCATTGCTATGTGTATATACATAGTCCGGTGAGGTTAGCACTTGCTGATATACCAATCCCGCATTGGGGGTTATATCTCGTGTATTAGTGGATTACAAAGTATATTGAACCAATACACGGAATACAACCCTAATGCATGGTGTTAATATAAATTATATCAACACGTGCTTACCTAAGTGGTACAAAGTATGAAGTTGAAGAACAAATGTGACACCACACCTCAAGTGCCTGAACAGAGCACCGGCGGTCGACCCCGATCTCGGAAACTGCCACCCAGACCACAACGTTAGGGGCAAATACACATCAACCAACACCACAGCCCTCGCCTCACCACTACCATCACCAACCTCAACCTTAACCACTTGAGCATCTATTTTCAAACACTTGTGCGTTACCAAGGCGTGAATCTGGTGAACCACGCTCATACTTCCATGCACCAGCCCAATCCTCCTCTTCCTCTTCCGCGACGACCCACCGATTTCTCTCTCAACGCCATTTTCTCTCTCCGAACTCCCGCATTTCCCCAAATCTCGAGGCGAAGCGCCGACGTTAGTCAATGGTATCGGTTTCGACTCGATTGGGGACAACACGACGCCGTTTTCGGACCGGAAACCGACGTCGGACCCGTCGCCGAAGACGTGACAACGAGTGCCGAAGTCTAGGGCTTGGCGGAGGTCGGTTCGGTCGTCGTCGTGGTGCTCCGGTAGGTTAATTGCGAGAACCGTACATAAGAAACCACAGAGTTTGTGGTCCGGTATCGAGTCTTCCATTTGGAGGGTCGGAATTGCAGGGATTGCAGAATTAGGGTTTCGAGCTCGTCTTGTTATGGTGACTTACATTTGGAGAGGTTCGAAGCCGGAGAAGATGAATAGGAAGGTAACTTTGGTGTTGCTAGGGGTAAGGTTAGAGGGCCCGAAGGGATACGGAAGAGACGTTATAGTGTTTCGCGATGTAGTTTTTAAAATTGGTCCTTGATGTTTTAGATCGCCGTAGATCCGTGTGATCGTAAGAATCCGAGTCGAACGGGGCATACGTGATGCTTGAAATTTGAAGCGTGGTTTTTCCGAAGGTTCCAAAACCCACAAACCACGTAAGCCCGTGAGCCCGTGGCCCGTGGTTATTTCAAAGCCACATGATTGTCCAGGATCACAATCTGTAAGGCCAAATTACCTTATTTGAGAAGTTAAAAAAAGGGATTTGCAAAATTTGGAGAGACCTGAAAAATGGATTTCAACAACCCACGTTAGGGGGCATCTGTTGGTATTTTAAGACTTCCTTTTTATCACTAATTATTTTATATTTCAAGATTTTATGAAAAATGTAAAAGATTTTCAAAAAAATCAGTCCACTAAAAAATGCACTTTTGAACAATTTTATAAAAGAAAATTTTACCAAAATCTTTCGTTTAAGTGTATTTTTTAGTCATTTACAATTTCATAAATAACTAAAAAATCTACTTAAAACGATTTTTTGTTTTTTTTTTTGATAGAAATCAGTAGAGTTTTATTAAAGAGAACTAGAATGAAGATCAGCTTGGAAATGGTCCCTCACACACGGCGGAACCTCTTCCATCCATACAAGAAGATAATCTAAAACAGATGCATATCTGGCAAGGTTATGGCCACTGAATTGCCTAACCTGCCTACATGCTTAAATTCTACAAAATCAAACGACCTTCTCGCGTCCAATCGTGCATCTTCAATGATCGAATCAATTATCAATTAAGCCTTTTCAGGTGAATTAATGAATTGAATCACTTCTAAATTATCACCTTCCATGATCACACATCGCAAACCCAAATCTCGAGCAAAACCCACAGCAAACCGCATAGCAATAGCCTCAACTTGAGTTGGGAACAAGGTTCCATGAACCTTTTTAGATGCGGCTGCAATCAACTGCCCAGCGGAATCCCGAATCACAACACCCAATCCGACACTAAGTTTGTCTTCAAAAATGGCTCCATCCACATTTACCTTGAACCAACTATCATTAGGGGGCTGCCATTTTGAAGAGATTTTAAAGCCAGCCATCTTGGACATGCTCTGAGTCTCAGTAAAGTCTTGAAATAGCCTACTAGTCATCTCAATGAGATGTAGAGGTTCCTTCTTTATCCCCTCAAAAGCAACTTGGTTTCTATTATACCATATTGACCACATAACCAGTACCACCATTGCCATCTTATCCTTTCCAAGTGCCCTTAACATACTCATTAGCCAATCACAGATATCTGAAAGAGAAAGGTCATCTAAAGAGACCTTCATAGAGCTATGAGACCATACCTGCTTGGCCCACATGCATTCTATGAACACGTACAGAATTGTCTCTTCCCCATCTCCACTCATTGGACAAGTAGGATCAACTTCTATTTTACTTCGTAGCAGATTTGCATTCAGTAGGCAAAATATTCTTGCTGACCCTCCAAATGAAGTGTTTTACTTTATTCGGTATACCCAGCTTCCATATCAAAGAGACAAATGGGTCACCCTCATCGGTGTTTGAACTTTCCCCTGTAACAGCTCCATTGGCTCGACGCTTGATCTCCATTTCCAGCATGTAAGCACTTCGCACGGTAAAACCACCTCTCGCTTGGTAATGCCAAACCAACCGATCCACTGGCAACCTGAAACTGAGCAGTAATTGATAGATAGCCTTAGCCTCATAAGGAAGAAAAACTCTTTCAATAAGCCCTTTGTTCCATTCCCTTTTGTCCATATCAATCAATTCACTTACACGGGCCTCATCTCCCAAAATTTGTTATGGCGAAACCACTTCAAAAGTGGTAGGTGTAGGTAGCCATTTGTCCTTCCAAACTCGCACTGACTGCCCATTGCCAATGTGCCATCTAACCCTATAAGCCAACAGATTTTTCGCCTCCCAAATACTTCTCCAAGAATAGCTCGGGTTTACCCCCCGCCCCGCATCAAGAAAACTACAGTGCAGAAAGTATTTTGCCTTCATCACCCTTGCAAATAAAGAGTTAGTATTTATGAGGAGACGCCAACCCTGTTTGGCTAACAGTGCATTATTAAAGGCCCCCAAGTCTCGAAAGCCAAGCCCACCTTTGAACTTCGAAATACATAACTCGTCCCACCTTATCCAGTGAACTCCCTTCTCTTGTTTATTCTGCCCCCACCAAAAATTACATATCATCGCTTTAATCTCCTGGCATAAAGAAATGGGTAATTTGAAGCAACTCATAGCATAAGTGGGTATAGCCTAGGCAACCGCCTTAATTAGGACCTCCTTCCCTGCATTTGAAAGCAACTTTTCTTTCCAGCCCTGAAGCCATTTCCAAACTCTTGCCTTGATGTGATTGAACACCTCCCTTCGCGACCTACCAATCATAGATGGCAACCCTAAATACTTCGCATGCAAGTCACCATTTGGGATGCCAAATATATTTTTAGAGCTTCTTTTTGTGCACTGCTTGTATTTCTGCTAAAAAAGACAGAAGACTTCTCCATATTAACTTTCTGACCTGAAGTAGCCTCATAATGCTATAAAATATCCATGACTTTCAAACATTCGGCCTCGGAGGCTCTCCCAAAAAGCAAGCTATCATCAGCAAAGAAAAGGTGTGACACTTTGGTCCATGTCTGCATATAGACACCCCCTGTGAGCAAATTTTCCTGTTCAGCATTGCGAATCATTGAAGTCAAACCTTCTGCAACAAGGAGGAAGAGATAAGGGGAAAGGGATCGATCTCCTTGGCGGAGACTTTAGAGCGGACTAAAATATCCACATTTACTGCCATTAAAAATAACATAGTAGGAAACTGTGATGACACAAGACATGACCAGCTGAATCCATTGATTATCAAAACCCAATCTCTCCATGATTTTCTTCAGAAAGGGCCACTCCACCCTATCATAAGCTTTGCTCATATCCAATTTAAGTGCAAAATGCCTGTGACGGCCAGACCATTTGTTTTTCAAAAAATGCATGATCTCAAACGCCACCAAAACATTATCTGAGATAAGTCGACCCGGAACAAAGGGGCTTTGACTTTTAGAGATAATGTAAAGTAGAATTTCCTTCAAGCGGTTGGCCAATACTTTAGCAATAATCTTATAAACCACGTTACAAAGACTAATAGGTCTATATTGAGTAATATGTTCAGGGCTGTTAGTTTTGGGAATAAGCACAATGTGAGTATAATTGTAATTCTTAAGCATATTACCACCTTTAAGAAAAGACAGGGTGGCCTTAGTTACCGTCGGGCCAACAATATGCCAATATTTTTGGAAAAAAAGAGCTGGCATGTCGTCAGGGCCGGGAGCTTTGTTGGGTTGCATTTAAAAGAGAGCATCTCTTACCTCATATTCCAAAAATCCCACATAAGTCTAAAATTCATATCCTCTGTAACTCGAGTCTAAATACCTTCAAGAAGCCATTTCAAAGTTCTAGGGGGTTTGAGGTTGTGAAAATGTTCTTAAAATAGTCCACGACGATCGCCTCTATATGACCTTCTTCTGTCTGCCACTGTCCATTATTATCCTTAATTCCCTTAATTAAAATTTTCTTTCTTCGCTGGGATGCTCGAGCATGAAAAAAAACCCGTATTCCTGTCCCCTTCCTTGAGCCAATTAATTCTGGATCGTTGGCACCACATGACCTCCTCCCTAGCCTAGATCTCATCCATCTGTTGCATAATATTCTTCTCCTCTTCAAGCGATGTGTGTTGCACTATGCTTTCCTTAATCTGCTTAAGCCGTTCCCGAAGTGCTTTCAGTTGTCGATGGACATTCCCAAACTTTGCTTTGTTCCATATGAATAAATTCGACCGGGTAGCTTTGATTCTCTCACTGACACAAAACATATCTGAGCCTTGCCCTCGCCAACCCCACCCTTCCTCAATAATCTTTTCGCACTCATCAACCTTATCCACATAGCTTCAAAACGGAATGGTTTCTTCCTTTTACTGCCCCCTCCTACTACACTGTCAGTGTTAACAAGAATGGGCAAATGATCTGAGGCACTGCAAACCAAGTGCTCGACCCAGGCAAAAGGAAACCTACTACACCATTCATGAATCACCAGAGCCCTATCCAACCTTTCTTTAATGCATCCTCCACCTGTCCTATTATTACACCAAATGAATGTTGGCCCATTGAAACCTAGATCTTTGAAGTTACAACTAGCAATGACTTGACGAAAATCACGCATCTGCCATTCAGCACAATTGGATCCTCCCCATTTTTCCCTTAACTCCACAATTTCATTAAAATCTCCAATGCACATCCATGGAACGTGTGGACTACTATTCAAACTCTGTAATAAATCCCATGAGTGCTTCCTCATAGACACCTCAGGATGACCGTAAAAGCCCGTGAGCCGCCAGTCACCATTATCATCCCGAACCATTACATCAATGTGGTTAGTCGAAAAACTCAAGAGCTCTACATTTGTATTAGAATGCCATAGCAAGGCAAGCCCTCCTACTCTGTTACTAGCATCACACATTAAACCATTAGCATATCCCAATTTGCATTTAATTCGTTCCATTTCCCTCCCATGCAATTTTGTCTCAATTAAAGACACTATACTAGGAACTTTCCTCTTCACTAAATCATAAAGGGCTCTAACTGTTCGAGGGTTCCCATGCCCTTGACAGTTAAAACTTAAGATTTTCATTGCGGTCAGCGGGACTGGGCACCAGTCCTCACCGATATATCAGTGAGAGTCATCTTATTCCCATTCTCAACATCGTTGCTGCTGCGCCACTTCTTCAGTGACCCCTCCACCAATGTTGATGGTGGCCCTACACCCTTGTCATCACGGTTATAACATTTTCTCTTTGGCACCAGTTCTGCTATTGTTAGACCTGCCTCCAAACTTACCGTTGTTTCACGAGCCCGCCTCTTCCAACGTTTATTTCTAATCAATGGTGATTCCGCTGTGGTCATTTCCTACGCCATTTGGTCCATAACTTCACTAGGCTTAACTTTGGTCAATGGGGCCCATTCCATATTTACTAAGCCAATATCCTGATTCTGCGTGCCCATATCATCTACTCCTATTTCCTTTTGACTTGTGCCCTCTCTCTACAAGTATCCTTATTTATAAACTCCCGCACATATTCCTTTTCAGGACCAACATTACACCCCTTGAAGCTCGATGTTCCGGGATCAGATCCCTCAATAGACGAGACTACATGATCTGTGCCCAAATTAGAAACGAAATCACTGCCATGAATCCTGCTGTCTGTCTCCAACCGAATCCCCATCCGATCTGTACGCTCCTGAAATAACGCCTCAGATCTGCCTAAGTCATCATCCCCTACCTCCATCGTCCCACCAACCCCTACAGCCATTGTTGCCCCTATGTGATCCTCCCCATCTGCACCAAACAGACCTGATGTCTACTTTACACTTTTTTGCACTTTTCCCGTCTTTGAGTTGTCAGGTGCTCTTAACTATGTCCGATACTGAGGAAGCTTATTGACGTTCCCTTCCTCCCCTTCATACTTACTGTCACAATCTCTATTGGCATGGCCCATACGACCACAAAAATAACAGAAGATGGGCAGACGATTCATATTTGAGTGGTACCCATATAGACTTACCCCCTACTTTTAAGGTTACACCCCTCTTCAACAGTTTGTAGACATTAAGGCAGATCCTGACTCTCAAAAATCGGCCCTAGCAAGCACCATTATCATCCTGCTCCATATCAATAAATTTCCCAACTTTATTCCCAATAAGTGCATTGACCTCTTTATTCATACATCCAAACGAGAGGTTATAAACCTGTACCCAAAATAGAGCATCCTCCATTTTGATGTCCAACAGTTGTACATCCCTTTGAAAATCCTTGAGTAACACAAGTGATTTGTCAAAAGTCCATGGCCCATTATCCAGAACTCTGCGTCTATCCAATGGGTGATTGAATTGAAAAACAAACAGATTTCTACCAACCTCAGTGATGGCCACTCCTTTCACCAGCCTCCAGACCATCCTAAGAGTGGACTTCATAGCTTCAATGTTGAATGGCTTATCCGTCAGTAGTTTGCCGATGAGGCAAAATCGACCAACCTTTGTACCGTCTCCATTCACAGTTGCGGTAGCTTCAATGTCTTCCTTTTCTTCCTCTGTCAGAACGAGTTTATTCCATAGAGCCTCCCACTGTTCATCCATCCTGACACCCGCCCAATCCTACTAGTAGAAAAACCCCCTCAAAACCTCAGCACACCCTCCCATGAGATAAAATCTCGAGAAGAATCAATCCTTGCAGAAAGCAAGACAACCTATCCCCACAAGAAGCCTCAAGGGGAGACTTGTATAGGACTTAATAGACTAATGGTTTTAAATCTACTTAAATGATAGGTATTGGAAAAACTACTTTGTATGAAGTTGTTCAAAATGATATTCTCTAATAAATTGCATAGCCAGTTTTCATGAAAACCTTTTATATTTTTCATAAAACCTTGAAATATAAAATAAGTGGAGCATAAAAAAACACGTCTTGGGGTGCCAATAGAGGTCCCCTAAACATTATTTTCAAAACCCATCTCAAAAGGCATCTGAAAAAATTTCTCTCTTTTCTCATATCTCGATTCTCTCTCCTTTCTCAACTTAAATCTACAACCCATTTTAAAAACTCACCATATTAACTTTTAAATCACAAATCTTTGCAAGTTTATAGGAATTGATCAATAGGAATGGACATCCTATTATTGGGAATCATATTCCCAAGGATGGAATGCCAAATACATTACCTTACTAACGTTTGGACATACCAGGAATCTTATGACGGAATTATATTTTTATTCTCATTCCAGTGTTTCGTTTAAGCACAATGTACATAGGAATAAAATTAAATTTAATGTAATTTCCAAAAATACCCGTATGTTTTGTTCTTTATTTTCATCCCCTTCTTTTATTTGATGAATTTGGTCAAATAATTAAATTTTAAATAATTTAGACAAAATTCAAACGTGATTGGTTTTTTAAAAAAAAGGGTGAAGATTTGACCCTAGAACCTAAATACTACTCGCACCCCAATTCCATCTTACATAGGCCACAAATTTCCAACAACAATATTTTCAAACGTCTAACTTTATTTACAGAATTACAGTCCCAAAAAACAAAAAAAAAAAAAAAAAAAAAAAACAAAAACAAAAACAGCCTTTATTCTATGATTCTATCTATCTGGCCTTTAGTTCAGCAAGGCAACGGGACAAACACATCTCAAAGTTATAATACATAATATGTACATACACAGAGATCAACCAACATGAAATGCAAAAATTTCAAAGATTTAATTCTTATTCAATTAGAATTGTTGTAACTTTTTTTTTCTTTCGATGTGAACGTTCTTGATGTGAATTATGAGAACGTGCTCGAGCGGGAGATAAGATATGAATTGGGTTATCTAGGAAACAAAGTTGGTTTTTGTTCCATACCCAGGTAATGGTAATCAAAGACCCACATTTAATATGG
This sequence comes from Liquidambar formosana, assembly GCA_039720395.1. Taxonomy (NCBI): domain Eukaryota; kingdom Viridiplantae; phylum Streptophyta; class Magnoliopsida; order Saxifragales; family Altingiaceae; genus Liquidambar; species Liquidambar formosana. The sequence goes on along the minus strand of CM077825.1, from coordinate 12,660,834 downwards.
GTTTGAGACTCTCATGAACTTGGGTATTTCACTCCCACACAAATATCATTTCCTAGATTTAATCCCGCATCAAAAAGTTACCCGAACATGGGAATCAATTGGAATGGGAATGAGATTCTCATTCATGTACACTCATTCCTGCATACCAAATGCAACCTAAAAAATCCTATTCTATCGGATGCATGGACTTATGGGTGATTTGTGTATCACGAGGAATTAGTCTAGATCCAATTACCTGGAATACCTCTCGTTTAAATAAAAATCCTACTTTATAACCCAACTTTTGAGTCCTCTTTTTTTTTCTTTTTTTTTTTTTTCAATGAGTGTAGTAGCCAGCTCATTAGATTTTAGGTCTTCTATTGAAAATTTTTTTAATTTTAAATTTCAACACAAGAGGAAGATTTTTCTTGCTATATTTTTAAGGCAATTATTTCCTCCTTAGAGGGAATAGCCCTCTACAAGGAAATGACTATTTTATTCTCTAGTGCTATTGAACTATCACTTTTTATTCGCTAATGGAATCATCATTCATAACAAACGCAACCTAAATGTTTTGAAAAATCGATAAAGAAATATCATATAAAGACGAAAATTCAATATATTATTTTCTAAACTTAATAAATTTTGTTTGTTGCGTATGTTGCAAACTTGCAATACAGTTAGGTGTTATAAAAAATTTATATATTATTAAAAAAAGAAAAATATTATGGTTTCCTAATTTTTCTTTTTAAGATGTGGTTATTAAGGTGGCATAATTTTTATTTTTATTTTTAAAAAATCTATAATATTGTATAAAAACTCTACACATCACAGTCCTCTAAGTCTTCCCACCTAAGTTTTCTTTTCTTCTGACCCCAATTTGAAAATGATATGACATTATAATATTGGCCATAGTTAAGTTCTATTAAAATTTCCAAGTACATTTAGAATTCTTCGGGTTTGAATTCATACACATTGTCTTCCCCCCTTCATATAACAACTCAAAATCATGTAGCTGCTCGAACCTCTCCCTCATTCATCTAAATTATATTCTACTAGCTCTTCTCACAAACCAATATGTGTTTGTTTCCTCCGTTCACATTCAACTCCTCCATCAACGTATCCCAAAGGTTGACTTATGCAATGTGGGACAATCGCCCAAAAAAAAAAAAAAAAAAAAAAAAAGAAAAGAAAATGAGACTATTCAAAATCAACTTAATTTCAAAAAATCTGATTAGTGAACAAGTGTATTTGAAATCAACTTAATTTCAATTTTTTTCTTTTTTTTCTTTGTTACCATTACCCCACATGGCATGTGTCACTACTTGTGTTTATATATTTGTGTTGGTATAAGAGTGCAACTTAATCCGATGCAAATTGAGAATCAAACCGAAACCTATCTTTTAGCTTGATTTGATTCAGTTCTTAAGTTACCTTAGTTAGATCTTGCGTTAAAAATTTAAGAATTGACCTCTATTTGGTTCGACTACAGTTTGAGGCCTTGGATAAACTAAGCAAATCTGATAACCGAGCTTCAACTCTAGATATATTATTGTATATTCTATTTCAATTTCAATCTTTAGTTTTCTTATTCTCTTTTTTATATTAAAAAAGTATTTATTATCTTTACAAAAGTTATAAATTTATATCTTTTTTGATTATCTTAACTATATTTTTTTATAGTAAAATTTTATGCTTTGTTTCAATTTTAAAAAATTGTGAAAATATTTTCTCGAAATTAAACCATCGTGAACTTTACATTGGTTGTGTTGGTTTGTTTCTACTAGTATATGGTTTGGTCTTGGATGATAAAAATAAAATACAATGAAAACCAACCCTAAATCAGTTTGGTGGTTTTTTTTTTCCTTTTTTTGAATGGTTTTGAAACTTTGAACTCCTAATATATTCTACTCTTACCCCACCCTCCCTCACCACTAGGCTAACATCAGTGGTTTAATTTGATTTTGAATTTAGGCCAAATTGACCCAAACCAAATAGAGTTGCACCCCTCATATGAAAAAAAAAATAATAAAAAAATAAAATTGAAAACAAATTAAGGCAAATAGAATTATACTATTACAATAAAAAAAATTTAGGCTGAAATGTTTTTTAAAAAAATTAAAGAAAAAAAAATGAAAACCCGAACACTGTGTTTGGAATGGAGGGATTTGGAGGGAATGGGAAGGAATTCATTTCCTTTTTTGAATTCCAATTTTTGGGACGAATGGATTTATAAAGGGAAAGGAATTGGAAGGGATCGGATTTGATGGGATTTCAATATATTCTATAAAGTCCGACCCAAAGAGGCGAAATTTCAAGAGATATGAATTCGATTATTAAAAGAATTACAAAAAGAATAAAAGGTCTAGTCCGATGTTTACCTCATACATCTTTCTCTCTTCCTCTCCCACTGAAACAGCTCTCTCACTCTCTACAACCATGCATTTACGCGTTCCCCCTTTCTATCTTTTAACATAATACCTTTATTTCATAAAAGATAATGCTATTTTGCTCCACACCTTTGCCCTACAAGTGTATTTGGGAGGGTAAGAGTTGTAATCATATCAGTGGGTCTCACAACCTTACCCTCCCAAATACACTGGTAAGGCAAAGTGTAGGGCAAAAGTATGGGGCTACGTACCTAACATTAAGGGTGCAAAATGGTTCAGGTAGACCTGAAGATCGGACCAGTCTGATCAATTCGATCCGGTTCCAGTCCGATCTAAACAGTAACCAATTCGGTTCTGGTTCAAATTTTAAAGTCCCAAATTAATTCGGTCCAGTCCACGGTTTAGGGGGTTTTAGAATCAGACCAGATCGAATTCCCGAATTCCAATATATATATATATATATATATATATATATATATATATATATATATATATATATATATATATATATATATATATGTTAATATTAATGTATTATACTCAATAAATAAGTATTATTCAATGAATAATAATACTTATTTAAAAATTTCTTACCTTTTACCAAAAAAAGAAAAAAAAAAACCGAGAACTAAATCGGCTCAGAAAGAAAAATTCAGGTCCAGTCCCCGTCCCGGTCCAAGGCCTAAATCAGTCCGGTTCCGGGACAAATTTTGAGATCCCGAATTAGTTCGGTCTGATCCAAAAACACCTCTGGCCTTACCGAACCAGACCGATTTGCACCCCTACCTAGCATTATCCTCTCATAAATTCATGTTATCACGCACATGGTATATATCATACTGTGAATTGTTATTTTTATATTTTTGTGCACCATACAAACTTCATCCTATATCGGAGTATTAATTATATCACGTCTATATCCAAGATAGCCTTCCTCTACTACACGTTACGAATATTTGTTTGCTTTGTTGTACCTTTGTTTTTGCTTCCTTCCATTTTTTTTTTCATTGTTAAAATTTTTTTAAAAAAAAAAAAAAAAGAAAAAAACCCCTAGGAGTACATGAGCATATGGATTTAACTCATTTTTTGTTCCAGCATTTGTACTTGAAAAGTAAAGTTATATTCTTGTAAATATTTTTACATTCACAAAACCTGTTTAAAAAAAAAAAAAAAATGAAGAAGATAAAATGAAGAAAATTTAAAATGCATTTTCTTTTCACGTGCATTGTATGTTTTAATTTATTATTGTGTGTGTATATATATATATATATATATATATATATATATATGTATGTATGTACGAAAATCGAATCATATATTGTAATTTTTTTTAATGGATACAAGTTAATATTAACTATGAAGTCATATTATATTCAAATTATATTTACTTTGCATTCATTAACATTCAAGAAAATTTTACCCCAAAAAAAAAAAAAAAACATTTAAGATAAATGTGGCTGGTGGCTAGCCTCAAGAGGGAGGGAGAAGTTGAATTCAACATTTTCCATTTCTTGAGATGTATATCTAAATATTTATATATATATATATATATATATATATATATATATATGGAGAGGGTTCCGTTGACACCTGGTGTAAAACTTTTTATACTTACACCTGTCAATATCTTTTTACAAAAATCATATTTCGTTAATCCAACCATTGGATTACATATTCCTATCATACAAGTCATGCATGTCAAATTTCTAGTTAATTGGATATTGGGAAGTGTTTTATTCATAAACTTACATTTCTTTTAATAAAATAAAACTTTAATTTTGAGCACTTTATGGATGACGTAGCTCCTAATCTTCGATTAATTTAAAATTTGGCATGCATGACGTGCATTATAAGAATATGTAATCTAACGGTTGGATTAGCGAAATATGATTTCTATAGAAAGATATTGATGGGTGTAAAGTGTAAAACTTTTTACACTAGGTGTCAACGGAACCCTACCTTATATATATATAGGGTAGGGTTCCGTTGACACCAAGGTGTAAAACTTTTTACTCTTATACCCCTCAATAAATATGTCTTTTTGTATGAATAATATTTCGCCAATCCAACCGTTGGATTAGGTTCTCTATTCCAGCACGTCATGTGTGATAAATTTCAAGCAAATCCAATATTGGGAAGTATTTGATTCGTAAACTCACATTTTTTTTTATATAAATAAAACTATAATTTAATGCACTTTATGAATGACATAACTCTTAATATCCGATTTACTTGATATTTGGTCTATATAGGTTGTTTACAAGATAATAAGGGGGGAGGGGAAAATAAAGAACCCTCGGAGATTGAAAATATGAGATGAACTTTATCACAAAAAATTTAGGTCATAATAAAGAATTAAAAAAAAAAAAAAAGCTATTAATGAACAAAACATATTGGCTAATCGTCTTTTAGATAGAGATAACTAAGAAAATTTGAGCACGTGCAATCCAAGTTGGAGTGTAGGACTATATGTTTTGGGAAATAATGCATGTATTACTTCAAAGAATCTCTTATTTATTTTTTTAATGTGACCATGTATGGAAAGACGGTAGAGGGTAGGAGTGTTGGAATATTATTTGTAAAATAACAAAATAATACGAGTTACCTTGCACAAAATAGAGTTAACCCAATCCGGCTAAGAGGCGCGACAACGCTTCTTGAAGATAGTTGGAGCCTCCCACTCGTGCAAGGGATTATGGCAACTCTATCTCCGGGATTCAACTTTGCTCGGACTCGATCCTGTTCCTCTTCGATCTTGCACTAATCGGCAGGAACTAAGTACCTTCAACCTTTTGTCAAGATGCCCAATAAAACTTAAAATAAAATAACATATGTATATTATGTAGTAAGAAAGTTAGAGAATGACAACTTCAAGTTAGTTCACTAACACTACCACAGCTACCCTTTATATAGGGGATAGGTGGCTTGTAGAAGAAGCAAAAAATCTTTGTCATAATTACAAAGATTCTATCCTATCCAAAAAGATTTGATTTTATCCAAAAAGATTTGATCTTATCCATATCATAATTATAAAGATTCTAATCTATCCAAGAAGATTTGATCTTATCCATAATCTTATCGATGATTTGATCTTATCCACAATCTTATCCATAACTTAAAATAATTTAAATCATTTCCAACAAGAGGTGTTACATGGGGTATAGAGATAATTAATGATAATTGTTATTTCTTTGGAAATCCGTTATATTTATGAAATTGCATATGTGCAGGTGCTGTTTATGGGACTTACGAGGTTTTTAAGTATAAGGTAAAGTCCTCCGCCTCCTAAATGGCTTAAACTTGTTAAGGGCAATCCAGGGCAGTTGCAATAGGAGGTGTTTTTAGGAATTGTAGGGGTTTCGTTAAAGGTGCTTTTTGTGTGAACATAGGCACTTATAATTCTTTTATGCTAAATTATCAGCAGTGATAACTGGCATTGAACAAGCTTGGATCAATGGTGGAGGTATATTTGGCTGAAGTATGATTCAAATACTGTAATATCTACTGTAATATCTACTTTCTCATCCTTAGATCTATTGTTACCTTGTTGTATTCATGCATGGCGGATCTGGTGTATGAAAGTCAGAGGTGCAATTTGTGCAATGTGACTTCATCCACAATCTACTGCTGTTCAAGGAGTTCAACGGGTGTGATTTCTATAGTGGGTTGGCCTCAGTCCTATGTTTAACTTGATGTGGTGTTTTGTTTTTTTTCTTAAAAACATGATATATATACTGATTTATTCATCTTGTTCAGTCATTAAGTGATTAGGTTATCAAGCTATCAAGTTAATAACTTAATAAAATGTATCATAATGAGAGATGAGCCTTTAAATCAAAAAGTTATTAAGTGGTCAAGTCATCAAGTTATCCTGTTGTTTTTTTTTTGAACTTGAAAATTAGTACTGCTTATTATTTTTTTATTTTTTCCTGTGTTGTTAGTTTGGCATGATTCTCGCTGTTTGATTTTGAGAGTGATTTGCAGTTAGGAATTTGATACAAATAGGAAAATGGTTTTTTGGTCTTTTTTGTATAATGTGTGAGATTCTCTAAGAACTATTGTTTTGAATTACCGACATGTCATTCGGTTCCTCGCTCGGCCTTGTATATCTAGGCCTAGGTGCAGACTAGCAGCTCTCGTTAGAAATTGCATGAACTTACAAAATATAGCACAAGAGACAAATATAATGGAGAACAAATACTGATAATTGCTCTTATAGTTCGAAGTTTTATGTACTATTAACCCAATTAAACCCTATAAGAAGTACTTCTATAAATTGGAAACACACCTTTTCTTCTAAACAAGGTGCGACAAAGAAGTTTTAAAGTTCTAATAGAAAACTCGAATTTTTCTAACAAGTGATCCATTCGACTCAATGTCGGATTATTCTAATAAAAATAATATATTTTGGTTATTTGATATATTATTACTCTCTGCATTCCATCCGTTGGCACATGTTGGATATCATTATCACCACCTTTACTGCATGAGTTACAATTTATATGAGTCATATTTGTCTTTATATGAGGTATTGTGAGTTAGCCGTCCATTTATATTACATGTTTATTATTCTTTTAAGGCACATAAGTTACTAGTGTATGCATGAGTATACATTTAGCTTGCCATTAAGGCTTTATTAATTACTAGCATTACAGTTATGCCAATTTGAGATTATATATATATTCCAGGCATTGTTTGGTTGAGGCTCTTTATTTTCATACGAGATATTTGTATTACTTATAAAAGTTTGTATGTCAGAGAAACTTTTGATTGAACATTCTGCCATCATTTCAATTTATAAATACAATTTAAACATTGGTAAATGTTCTTATAATTTGGTAAAAAATAAAAGTTAGATTTTAATTGAAACTCTTAACAAATTAAAGTTTGATTTTTACTCAAATTCCTAGAGTAACTATCAAGTTGCATGATAATATATATAAATACAAACTCATTCAATATAGCGTTGATAATTTTGATAAAAACAATTAAAATATGTACTTTTGAATTTTAAATTTTAACTTTTATGAAAAAAATATAAAATCTCGATGTATTTTTTTATTTTTTTTATATAACTAATATTATTAAAAAAAATATTTACGTGCAACGCATGTGTGCTATATCTAGTATATATAAATGTGTGTTATATATTCATACTCCTCATGTCATTTTATATACAAACATAATAAAATTATTTTCATAAGGGTAAAGAAAATGTGTGTGGGTGTGGAGCTAGTTTTTGCTTTTCAAATTGTGCAGATTCGTAGAGCCTATAACGTATGTGGCTGCGTTGTTGTATTTTGGGGACGACATGCTAGTAAATCTATTATGTCGGATTCATTTCCGCAGAAGCACAAATCGACTTAAAGAGAACGAGATACCCGTGTCTTTACCCACCACTTTGCTTCTACCAGTAGCATCATTCTATTATTAATTTTATGATTTTTATTTCTAATGTTTCTTGAGAATCCCCAACACTCAATCAGCAATCATTCATATTCAAGACAATTTATGAATATTTCATGCTATGATTCAAATTTTTTGGCACCATTTTGATGATCTAACTCTTTAGGCCACAACAAGTTTTGTGTGGCCATCATAAAATTAGTACCGGTATATATCAAGAACATACCAATAACATTTCTTAAAGGATTATATAAATTCTCTATAATAACTACTTTGTGGCCACCATATCCGATCCCAAGTTTTCCTTCTATCTCAACTCCGAAATAGCTTATTTGGTTTTGTCTATTTTTAACTCTTTTTTTATGAACAAGTTCTCAATTATTATCCTCTTCTTTGAGTTTTTCACTCTAGAACATTGAAATATTGGAGGAAACTAAATATCAATTAATATTTGTATTGAGCCTTCTAGATTGAGTTTCTAGAAGGTGTCGGCAGTTAAGTAAAACCTGTTAATTATTTCTAGAGTGGATATCCTATCTAGTGCGAAATATGTTTATGGAAGTATTACTTAAAGTATAGTTTTTGTTTATTAAGAGTACTCTTGCCTAGAATGTGGTCTAAACTATACCACTAGAAGGGTGAACTATGAGGAGAGAGAAGCAATCTAGAGAGTGGATCAAACTAAAGCTCGACAGTGCTTGGAGATGCATGGAGTGAGGATTTCAGCTCCAAGATTACTAATTTAATAGCATGGAAAATATCTTGTCTAACTTGATTCTCCAAAAAAAAAAAAAAAAAATCTACTTTCCCAAATGAGATCTTTGATGCCTTATATAGGAAGCTCGTGATGTGACTTCTTGAGGCAAGTTATGATGTGACCTCTCAAGGTGATAAGTGCACGTGCAGGCCTAGCCTAAGATACGCCCTTGTAGCATATTGACTTGTCACATAAACTACTCCTATATATGGGTTTGATTGGGTTTTGAAAGAAAGTAATCTGTACGATTCACAGACGGTCATCAAAATTGCCAGCAACCTTTATTTGGACTCGACGTCAATCTGGGGCTTGCTGGTACTGTTGATCTCTCACTCCATTGATATATGTGGGTCTGATGTATATATATTATCTTGATTTATTTATTTTTTTGTGAGAACTGGCAATTTTACGAATTGGTCATCAATCATTTTGTTTTAATAATGTTTAATGCAATTCAGATTTTAGATTGATGATTCAGTATTGTTTTTCATTCTTGTTTGAGACTCCCAATTGATTTGGGAGCCAAATCTTCTCTCATCCAACTGATTTTGTTGACATGCCCAAATAGCTCTGAGCTAAATATGGCTCACAATATAGCTCAAGCTCATGGTTTACCTCATCCATTGGAGTAGCCCTTTTTGGTTCTTTGAGCTAAAAATATATAACTCTAACTTTGCACTATGTACTAGCTTTTGAAAGGTATTGGGTATTAAGACTGTAATTACTATTAGACTAGAGAGATATTAGGAAGGGACTTATGGGGTTGCAAACAGAGATTCAAATAGACAATACAAAAAACCTTCGTACATCAATGTATCCATATATGAGAGGAAATTATATATATGTAAGCCTGGCTTTTGTGGGAAACTACAAACATGGAACTATGCAATTTAGACTGGTTTTCAAGCCAATTGATATCGTATTTAGACCAAAACAACTTGTTTTATATCGCTATTCTTGGTTGGTTGAAGTTCTCCTTGCCATTCAAAGGAATATTGTTCAATTTATATATTTATTTGCTTTGTTATTTTTATTTTTAGTTTTATCTTGTTGTCTGGGGTGTGCGAGGATGGGGATTACTTGATAAAAAATTTTAGACAGCATGCATTATAAATCTTTTTGTAATATCTTATGGACTTGAAAAATAAAAAATAAGAGATGGGTTTTTAAGTTTCCTTCCATGATTTCTGATTTTTTTTTCCCTTATGCACTCTAAGTTTTAATAATAACTAGGAGAAAGTACCTGTGCTTTGTGACTTTTGCAAAGAGAAATTCTCATTCTATATTAAAAAAAGGATGATTACAATTATATATACAAGGCTAGCCCTAAGATATCAAAAGACTAAACTACCCTAATAAAAAGAAACATATTACATGGTATACATCTCACACTTCCCCTCAAACTCATGATGCGAACCCGGAGAGCATCAAGAGTTTGCTAACTAGAGAAGTAAAACGGGTAGACGTGTGAGTCTTTGTAAAGAAATCAGCAATCTGGGCAGTGGAGGAAACAAAGGGCAGATCAATAGTGCCAAGCTGAAGATGCTGATGAACAAAGTGACAATCAATCTCAATATGCTTGGTACGCTCATGAAATACAGAGTTATGGGCAATCTGAATGGCATTCTTATTGTCACAATAAAGAGGAATCGAAGAAGAGAGAGTAATACCCAAATTAGACAAAAGCCAGCAAAGCCAAACAATATCAGTTGTAGTATGGGCCATAGCAAGATATTCTACCTCGGTTGTCGAGTGAGCAATAATAGATTGCTTCTTGCTTTTCCAAGAGAGAAGAGAATCAACAAGAAAAACACAGAAGCCAATAGTAGACTTACGATCATTAACATCACTAGCCCAATCAGCATTAGCATAAGCCCTTAAAGTCAGAGTGGAGGTAGAGGACAAGAGTAAACTCTAGAAAAGTGTACCATGTACATAGTGCAAAATATGTAACAAAGTAGCCCAATAAGTAGTACAAGGTGCAGAGACAAACCGACTAACAACATGAACAACATAAGTAATATCGAGACGTGCGACAATGAGATGATAAACTAAACAACCAACAAACTCACGATACATTGTAGGATCATCCAATCGAACACCATCAGAAGAAGAGAATTTGGCATGTAACTTAATAAGCGTATCCACAACTTTATCATCTGTAAGCCGAGCACGATAGATAAGCTCATTTGCACACTTAGATTGCGATAAAAGGCAACCCTTAGGTGAAGAAGCAACCTCAATACCTAGAAAATACAGCAAAGGCCCCAAATCCTTCATCTCAAATTCCAAGAAAGATGTCGCTTCACCTCATCAATAACAACAGAATCGAAACTAGTAATAATCATGTCATTCATATACAAAAGAAGAATAACCAAACCCTGAGAGGTAGTACGAAGGAAAAAAGCTGAGCCATGAGCACTAGAGTGAAAACCAATTTGAGTAACTACTAGTTGAAAGCGCTTATACCAGGCACGGGGAGATTGCTTTAAACTGTAAAGAGCATGACGCAAATGACAAACACGGGCAGGAGGATGAGTAAGACCCAGAGGAGGACGCATAAAAACGTCTTCAATAAGATAGCCTTTGAGAAATGCATTTTTAACATCAAGTTGAAAGAGTGGCCATTGACAAACTGAAGCAATAGAGATCAAAGTGCGAACAGTAGTCATTTTAGCAATAGGAGCAAATGTCTCCTCATAATCAACCCCATATTCCTGTGAAAAACCTTTAGCCACAAGTTGAGCTTTATAGCATTCAAGTAATCTATCTGAGTTGGTCTTCACCTTATAAACCCATTTGCAGCTAATAAGATTCTTTCTTGTGGGTAATGAAACCAACTCCCAAATACCAGTCTTATCAAGAGCAGTTAATTCTTGCATTGCAGCAATCCAACAAGGATTAGTATAGACTTCTTTATAAGAATGAGGTTCAAAATAAGAATGAATAGAAGAAAGAAAAGTACAATAACAAGAAGAAAAACAAATATTAGAGAAACGAAGTCTTACAGAAGGAGTACGTGTACGCAAGAATCAGAGTTAGGAACATCAGAGTTGGTGCAAATAAGCTGAGGAGGCTGTGTCTTCCTACGATAGTAAACCAAAGGAAAAAAAGGAACTGTGGAAGGATTAAACGCAGAAGAAACATGATCGGCAAGAGGTAGAAAAGTGATATCAAGATCAAAAACAAACTCCCCAGAAGACTCATCAATAGGAAAAGGATCAAGGTAAACTAAGTCCTTTTTGGAGATAAGTGCAATTCTAGAGGGAATAGTAAAGTAAGGGATACGTTCAAGGAAGACAACATGATGAGACATATATAACTTTTTGGAAACAGGATCATAACATCGATACCCTTTCTAATGAATGCCATACCAAAAAAGACACACAAAGCAGACCAAGCACCAAGCTTATTACAGTCCTTTTTAGGGAGAAGAACAAAACAAGCAGAACCAAAGACTCGCAAAAGGAAATAATTAGGTGGCTGACCAAATAACTTTTCATAAGGACAAACCCCAGAAGAGAGAGAAGAGGAGTGGGCATACGATTAAGAAGGTAAATAGAAATAAGAATAGCTTCACCCCAAAAGACAGAAGGAACAGACGAAGAAAGAAGAAGAGCTTGAGCGGTTTCAAGGATGTGCCTATATTTCCTTTCAGCAACACCATTCTGTTCAGGAGTGCCTGAACAAGATGACCGATGTATAGTACTAGAGGCATTCAAGAATTCAGTGAACTCTTTCAAACAATACTTACCACCCAAATCAGAACGTAGAACTTTAATGGTGGTAGAAAATTGGGTTTGAATCATAGAATAAATCGAAATCATGATATATGCAAAAGAAATCTGATTTGTATGTCATGAGATACACCCAATAAAATCGACTATAATAATCAATAAAAGAAACATAATATAATGATCCACCTTTAGTAGCAATAAGAGAAGGTCCCCACACATCAGTACGCACAAGAGAAAAGGGAGAAAGAGAAATAAACAAACTTTTATTAAAAGGTAAAGTAGACATCTTGGCAAGTTTTTTTTTTGTTTTTTGGTAAGTAATCTTGGCAAGTTTACATCTACTGTAATTCGAGATGTCATTCAAAGAAACATTTCCCAAATGACTAGATGAAACAAGACCTTCCAATTTTTTACTCAACAAATGACCTAATCTAGAATGCTAAAGATAAAACGGGGAAGACTATTGATCTAAACAAAAAGAAAATGCTGACGAACTAGTCTTCACAGGAATTTACAAGCTCTCTAAGACATACAAATCACTAACTCTACGCCTGGTCCTAATCTGCTTCTTGGACGTCCAATCTTGAACCACACAGTCAGAAGAAGAAAACAAAACATCAAATCCTGAATCAAAAAGTTGACTGATAGACAGTAAACTAAGAGACAATTGAGGGACAAAAAAGACATTGGGAATAGATAAAGAGGAAGATGAAGAGGGAAGAACAGAGCTAATAGATACAATATGCATAGGAGAACCATTAGCAGTAACAATTGTAATAGGGGAAAATGGAGAAACACAATTACTTAGTGAAGGCAAATTAGGTGTCATATGATGTGAAGAACTGGAATCAAATATCCAAGATGTGGGAGAAATACCTGAAGAAGAAGAACGCAAACCTAAGTAAATAGTTGACATGGTAGAAGCTTGAGACTAATTCCCATAAGAAGTTGCAATAGGAGACTGTAGCTGCTCAATTAAGACTATAAAGTAGAACATGGTACGCTGCTGGAGGCAGGAGCTGTAAAAGTTGACGAAGGACGATAAGTAGGCCTAGGAAGGTACCCAGGGAGCAGACTGAGAAAAGGATTATCTATTTTGTGTTGCGAGTTTAGGACACGTGTACTTCTAGTGTCTTTTCTGCCAACAAAAGCTGCACTCATCAACACCAACACGAGGTTTGGGCTTCCCAGTAAGCTGAGTAAGATGCATAAATGGAGTAGGCAATAGTGAAGGCTGAGCAAAGAAGGCAAGTAAACACTAACTAAGAAGGTGGAGCAGAATGAGTAATTTTAAAGCAGGTTTCCTCAGCTATAGACCGCTGCATCAACCTTGGGTAAGGGGACACAATGAAGAATTGCTCCATGAAGTGGTTCAAACTGATCACGGAGGGCCATTAGAAATTAGGTTAACCTCCGTCCTTTCCCCATAATTAATATAAACATCCAAGCGCTGCAATTCAATGGGCTCCATAAATGCCAACTGATCCCAATAATTAGTCATTTCATTCTAGAATTCATGTATTGATTTGTCCTTTTGAAATGTCCCTCGAATAGACATCTCCAATTCATATTGTTTCGTAAAGTTCGACTCTAAATACATACCTTGCAAGTAGTCCCAAACTTTCTTAGCCATGTTATATTTAGAGAAATTCTGACCACTACTCGGCTCCATAGAATTGTGTAACCAAGTGAGAACCTGTGCATTCTCCATTTTCCACTTTGCAACTGCTTTATCAAAACCATCAACTTTAGGATCAGAAGGATGGATTTCAATCTAATGATAATGGCCTACATTTTATCATTTGCCATGATGTGCAATCGATATAATAGGAGTCCACAAATCAACCAATCAAATAAAGACTTCAACCGGGTGCAATAGGAGCTTCTAATATTATATATATATATATATATATATATATTTTATTGGCAATTAAGAGAAATAAGGCTATGCGACTTGCTGTGAGAAAAGTCTAGGAGGACAGCCTACGATTGTGAGGAAGAGATGCTTCGCAATCAACCAGCCTTAGGATTCGACTGGTGTAATTTCTGGACGAAAGAGAAGGTTCTGCAGGTGAAGACTCACAACTGCTGCTATGGTGTGTGCTTCACGGCTGATGTGAAGGAAAAAGGAAGCTGCTGCCATCGTGTGTGCTTCACAGCTGATGCGAAAGATGTTGGGAAAAATCCAGCAAACAACAACAATACAAGTGAAAGCAAATTTATAATTTTTCCCTCTATGTGTGATTAGAAGATGGGATTGTACAAGATAAAAATCACAGCATAAAAACCAAAAAATTAACAGAAATAAATAGCAACCACAAGACACCAAATTTACGTAGAAAACCCTCCAATGTGGAGGGAAAAACCACGGGACCGAAGTCCGATAAAATCTTCCACTATGTCAAAAATAATGAGGTAACAAGTATTCTTCTCTAGCCAAACTAGAGGCACCAGCAATCATCAAGAGTGTACAAACTCAAGGATAACAATAAGATATAATCTTCACCTGCTAGGTAGGTTTCAACAAAACTCAACAAAGAATGAACTCACCAAAGTGGGTAGACACGATATCTCCAAAAAACGTGTGAACCCCGAAAAGTGGCCCACAGGATTGACAAGAAGATAAATTGAAAAGGAAAAGGAGTCGCCACCTTATTTTTTAAAGGAAACAAGGAAAATCCTAAAAACACTTTGTTTTAAAGAAAACAATTGAATGACTCCATGTTTAAAAAAGAAAAGCAAAAACAGTCTTTTGGAAACCAAGGAGACTAAGGATTCGGAGGCTAAGTTATGACATGGAAATGTTCTAGGCAAAGCCTATAGGCACCCATGTCACCCTTTCGGTCTCTTAGTTTATTTGGGCTAAATTAAAGTCTTTTCCACACAAAAAAATTAGCAAGTATATCACATCAAGGTAGTATGCATATCATATATTCCACCTATCCACATAAGCAAATAAAATAAAGAAAAGAAAGAAAAACTAGGATACTTGGATCCTAAGGCGGATTTGAACCTCAAAGCAAGCGCCTACGTACCATGCAACGAAATACATGGATCAAAGTTCATGTAGTTCGATAAGAATAGGGTTAAATCCTAATATAAACCTATAGTGAAAACCCTAAGTTTCCTTATTTGAAATATAGAAAATGTATTGAATAGTCCAAATTTGAAAACTTCCGCAGGATGAAAACTTTGATAGAAAACAAGTATTTTATTTAACAAGGAAACCTCTAGTAATTTACCATGTGTTTATATTAAAAAATAACCCTAAAAAAGGGAGAAGAGAAAGATTAAGGAAGAAAAAGTGAATTAGGGCACTTTCAAACCCCACTTACCTTGTGCAATTATCTCCAAGCAATAGCAAGCTCAAACAATAACAACCCTATTTGCAATAAGGCGATTATCACACCTGTTTGCACCCTTACATGTGCTCAAAACAAATTAAAAAGAAGAAAATACTAATCTGGACAGAATAGTATTAAGGCCTAAATCATCCACTAATCATGCAAAGAACACAAATAGTGAATAAACACAAACCCTAATTCAATGCTAATACTATGACATGCATAAAAAAAACCTAGAAATCCACTATATAAATGTAGAAAATATCATAGTTATTCTATATATGAAACATACATCAACCATGAAGAAAAACCAAAAGAAAACTCTAACTTAGCATGCTATATGCAACTTACATGAAATAAGGACAATAAAAACCCTAGAATCACAACTATGCATTAAAACTATGAACTAACTCTAAAACATGCAAAACTTATCATGGATATCATCATTATCACATATATTAACTAATAGAAACACCAATCCATGGTAGAAAACATAACAGTTGCATGCAATAGAGTTAAACTAAGAGAAAACCCTAATTTCAGCCTTAAGGGTTTAGAACATACCTTGGATTAAACCTCCTTTGTTGCTGTAGAGATTCCCTTTCACTCTTGTGGATGACTTGAAACAAGTTTCTTCAAGGCTAGAGCAAAAACTTCAACTCTCTTTCAGCTTTCTCTCTCTTATTCTCTCTCAAAGACTCAGGTTCAATGCATAAAAGTAGCTTTTAGTTGCCTCCCTTAGTGCTGAAGTATAGTGGGGTATTTATAGAGTTTAATTAGGATAAATCAATGGTTAGGATTAAAACCCTAAAAATTAATCTAAGGGTTATTAGAGACTCCCTTGGTGCTTAAGACACTCAAAAGTTACCAACAATTATAAGGAAACTCGTCCAAAAGAGTCCAAAACCGTCAAAATAGAGAAAAATCCGCTTTAGCACAAAAATAGGGAGAGCGGCCTCGGGTGACCACCAAGGCCTGGGTGGCTAGCCTCCTAGGCCCAGGTGGCTAACCGCCCGGGCTGGGGGTCACTCGAGCCCGCTTTAATTTTTCTCTTTTTTTGGACTTTGTTGCCTTCTAGGAGTGTTTTAGGGGTCAAATTAACTCCGATTTTGATGAAATAAAAGCCAAAACGACCGTGTTTTGATGAGGAATACATTTTTAAATATTTTAGGGTGAAAACCACTAATCATGGTGTCACACCCCATTTTTGCACCACCTTACTAGGGCTCATCATTTCATGCATGTTTTTGTTTTGTTTTTGAGTCTAGTCACTTGCGTTAGGTTTCTAGAGTCACAAGGACAATGGATATGAATTTTGGTTCAATTCGGAGTTGATCTTGAGGGATAATAAGAGCTTTTGTGACTTGAGGGGCATAATCGTCTTTTAAGTCCCAAACTTTTCATTTAACCTTGAAATGATCTCCAAATTGTCAATTGGAGTTCATATGGATGCATAGGAGGTATTTCTAGGTTCAATTTGATGAATCAATGGCTCAGGATTAAAATGGCTCGATATAGTTCAAGTTGGTTAATTGACCCTCCTTGGGTTAGCTCTAATTGACTCGCAATTACCAACCAAACCTTTTCAAATTGACTTTAATTAGTCATTATTTTATCCCCAAAAGTGTTTTATGAAGTTCAATTTTGATATGGAAAGCATTTGGTTTGATCCTATGTGCATACCTATGCTTAGCAAAGGTAGAGCATAACGGTTAACCGCCTTTGTCAAACCTAACCATGCCCCCATGGTTAGTGGTTTTCAGCCTAAAATGTTCAAAAATGTATTCCTCATTGAAACACGGTCGTTTTGGCTTTTGTTTCATCAAAATCGGAGTTAATTTGCCCCCTGAAACACTTCTAGAAGGATTATGAGTCAAAATAGGGCAAAAATCCGAAGTGGGCTCGAGTGACCACCCAGCCCCGAGCGGCTAGCCGCCTGGGCCCAGGTGGCTAGCCGCCCAAGCCCTGGTGGTCACCCGAGGCCACTTTCCTAATTGCTCTATGTTTCCTTGCTGAAGCGGATTCCTCCCTATTTTGATGAACAAGGACTCTTTTGGACGAGTTTCCTTCTAATTTTTGGTAACTTCTGAGTTACTTAAGTCCCAAGGGGATCTCTAATAGCCCTTGGATTAATTCTTAGAGTTTTAATCCTAGCCATTGGTTAATCCTAGTTGAAGTCTATAAATACCCCCTATGCTTCAGCACAAGAGGAGCCACTTTATGCATTAATATTTGAGTATTTGAGAGAGAGTAAGAGAGAGAGACTTGAAGGAGAGCTGGAGGACCTGCTGCAGCCTTGAAGAACATTGAATCAAGTCATCCACAAGAGCAAGAGAGAGTTCATACAGCAGCAAGGAAGGCTCTTCCTAAGGTAATCCTCTTTTCTGTTCAAACTTAAACTAAAGTATCATGTAGGATAGCTTTATTGCATGCAATGCTTATAATTTTTACCATGGATTGAGGTTTCTATTAGCTAATACATGTGATAATAATGATGTTCATGATGAGTTTTGCATGTTTTAGAGTTAGTTCATAGGTCTTAATGCATGGATGTGATTCTTGTGCTCCTATTGTCCTTGTTTTAGGATAGCATTATTGCATGTTAGAGTTAGGACTTTTATCATGTTATATTGCTTTAGTTAGTTAATATGCATGATTTAGGTTCTATTTAGTTTGGTTTTAGCATGATTGCGGTTTGTTTTGTGTGGTTTTTAAGCATATTTGTGAGTTTAGGATTTTTAGTGTCCTTGTTTTAAGTTAGTTTCATACAGCATGTTAAAGTAGGTCTTTTTATTGGTTTTTCTTCATAGTTGCTGTATATGTTTTACATATGAAGTAAATATGATATTTTTGCATGCATGTTAGTATATTCTAGGGTTTTTATGCATGATATGGTATTAGGATTGTGTTAGGGCTTATGAAAGTTTGCTATTTTTGCTGTTGGCATGTTTAGTGGATGATTTTAGGCCTTAGTACTATTCTGTCCAGATTTGCATGTTAGTATTTTTGCATGGTTTTGAGCACGTGTAAGGGTACAAATAGGTGTGGTAATTGTCCTATGGCAAATAGGGCTGCCAATGCTTGAAATGGCTAATGCTTGGAGCAATTGCGCTCAGGTAAGCGGTTATGAAGGTGCCCCAATTCACCTCTCTTCCTTAACTCTTTCTCTTCTCCCTCTTTAGGGTTATTTCCTAATATGAGTTTATGGTATAATCAAAGGTTTCCTTTAATATTAAATTCTGGTTTTTATTAAAGTATCCACTTTGTGGATTTCTTTCCAAATTCAAACTTAGTTTATTCAATTCTCTTTCAAATAAGGAAACTTAGGGTTTTTACTATAGGTTTATATTAAGTCTTAACCCTATCTCTAATCGAACTACGTGGACTTTGATCCATGTATTTCGTTGCATGGTACGTAGGCGCTCTTTGTGAGGCTCCAGTCCGTTCTAGGATCCAAGTATCCTAGACTTCTTTCTTTCTTTCTTTTCTTCTTTTTATTTTCTGTTTTATTTACTTGTTATGTATGGATGGATGAATGGAATATATGAAATGCATGCAATTCTTGTGATGATATACTTGCTGATTTTTGTATGAAAAGATCTTAATTTAGCCCAAATAAACTGAGAGACCGAAAGGGTGACATGGGTGCCTATAGGCTTTGCCTAGAATCTTCCCATGTCATAACTTAGCCTTCGAATCCCCGATTTCTTTGGTTTCCAAAAGATTGGTTTTTGCCTTTCCTTTTTTATGGAGTCATTCAAATTGTTTTCTTAAAACAAACTGTTTTTAGGGTTTTCCTTGTTTCCTTTAAAAAATAAGGTGGCGACTCCTTTTCGTTTTCAATCCCCAATTCTTTTTCTTTTTTCATCAACCCTTGTGGGCCCAATTTCCGGGGTTCACACATGGGTGCATGGTTAGGTTTTACAAAGGCAGTTAACTGTTATGCACCACCATTGCAAAGCATAAGTATGCACATAGGATCAAACCAAATGCTTTCCAAACCAAAATTAAACATTCCAAAACACTTTTGGAGATAAAATGATGACTAATTAAAGTCAATTTGAAAAGAATTGGTTGGTAATTGTGAATCAATTTGAGCTAACCCGAAAGGGGTCAATTAACCATTTTGAACCATATTGAGCCATTTTAACCTTAAGGCATTGATTTATCAAATTGAACCTAGAAATACCTTCTATACATCAATATGAACTCTAATTAACAATGTGGAGATCATTTGAAGGTCAATTGAAAAGTTTGTAACCTAAAAGATGATTATGCCCCTCAAGTCACAAAAGTTCTTATTAACCTTCAAGATCAACTCCAAATTGAACCAAAATTCATACCCATTACCCTTATGACGACCTTAAAAACTTAATGCAAGTGACTAGACTCAAAAACAAAACAAAAACATGCATGAAATGATGAGCCCTAAGAAGGTGGTGCAAAAATGGGGTGTGACAACATGCTTTTGGGAGGTCCAATGGAAAAACCAAGACCATAGGGTTATAGCTTGTGTTGCCGAGAATCTCCTCCAAA
The DNA here is from genome assembly GCA_039720395.1 of Liquidambar formosana. NCBI lineage: Eukaryota > Viridiplantae > Streptophyta > Magnoliopsida > Saxifragales > Altingiaceae > Liquidambar > Liquidambar formosana. The sequence goes on along the minus strand of CM077825.1, from coordinate 12,640,685 downwards.
AATTTGAGCCAAATTAGACTTGATTTGGGCTTTCAAATCTCCGGTCAAAGTGGGTTGTCTTCTCTTTCTTTTTCACTAAAAACTTGAGAGAGTTCTAGAGAGAAATAGCAAAATAACTATTGCAATTCCACACCAGCCAAACCAGCCCTATTTTTGGCTTCCTATGCAAGCTTCCATCTTCCCACTTAATAGCATTAAATGAGGATATGTGGGGTTCCACTTAAGGAGGGACCCGACCCAACAAATCTCACATTCCCAAATTAAGTGGAGGGCTCAACCAAACCTGCTCTTTTCCTATAAGCTTCATGCTTGTCCTTAGGCAATGCCTTAGTCATCATATCCGGACCATTGTCATCGGTATGGATTTTCTCAAGTTGTAAAAACTTGTTCTCCAATACATCACGTATCCAATGATACCTCACATCAATATGTTTTGATCTCAAATGAAAACTAGAATTCTTACTCAAATGGATGGCACTTTGACTGTCACAATGAAGTACATATTTCTCTTGCTTCATCCCCAATTCTTGTAAGAATCTTTTTATCCATAACATCTCTTTGCACTCTTTCGTTGCCGCTATGAACTCTGCTACTGTAGTTGATAAAGCAACACATTTCTGTAATTTCAATTGCCATGAAACTGCTCCCCTTGCAAAGGTAACCAAGTAACCCGATGTGGACTTCCTAAAGTCAACATCTCCTGCCATATCTACATCTGTGTAGCCTATTAGCACAGGCTTGCCACTCCCAAAGCATAAACACATTTTGGAAGAGACTCTGAGATATCTAAGAATACACTTCACTACTGCCCAGTGTTCTTTTCTAGGATTGGAAAGAAATCTGTTAACTACATTAACTGCATGTGTAATATCAGATTTAGTGCAAACCATAGCGTACATCAAACTACCAACTGCTGATGCATAAGGCACTCTCAACATATCTTCTTTCTCTTTTTCTGTTGTAGGACTCTGCTTGGAATTGAGCTTGAAATGATTGGCTAGTGGAGAGCCAACTGGTTTTGCTTGGTCCATGTTAAACCTTTTATGCACTTTCTCAATGAATCTTTCCTGTGATTACTAAAGCTTGCCCAACTTCCTATCACGAGAGATCTTCATACCAAGTATCTGCTTTGCTGGTCCTAAGTCCTTCATGGAAAAGGACTTACCAAGTTCCTTTTTCAACTTGTCAATCTTCTTGGCATCCTGTCCCACAATCAACATATCATCCACATAAGGTAAGAGAATAATAAAGTCACCATCAGAAAAAAAATTTCACAAACACACAATGATCTGAAGTTGTCCTCATATACCTATGATCAACCATAAAGGAATCAAGCTTTTTGTACCATTGTCATGATGCTTACTTCAACCTATACAAGCTTTTCTTCAACCTACAAACCAAGTCCTCTTTACCTTTGGCTTTAAACCCCTCGGGTTGTTCCATGTAGATCTCTTCCTCCAAATCACCGTGAAGAAAGGCTGTCTTCACATCTAGTTGTTCAATCTCTAGATTTAGGCTTGTAGACCAAGTACAACTCATATGGATGACATCTTCACTACTGGTGAGAAAATTCTTCAAAGTCAACACCATTTTTTTGACCAAAACCCTTCACAACCAACCTTGCCTTAACCTTAGTTGTGAGCTATTTTCCTCTATCTTTAATCTATACACCCATTTGTTCTTGAGTGCTCTCTTGCCCTTAGGCAGTTTCACCAAGTCATAAGTCTGGTTTTCATGTAAGGATTTTATTTCTTCTTGCATGGCTTTCAACCACTCCCCTTTCTACTTATGTGTCATTACTTCTTGGTAGCACTTAGGTTCTCCCCCATCTATAAGCATCACAAACCCATTTGGAGAATACCTCTTTAATGGTTGGCGTTCTCTAGTAGATCTTCTCAACTGAGGTTCAACTGCTTATTCTTGAGGGCCTGCTCAATCTATTCTTCTGGTTCCTCATCATCACCAACTGTAGGAATATCATCTTCAGCTGTAGGAGCATTATTCTTAACTATAGGATTTTCAATCTCAACCTGCATGTCCTGTTTATCTTGTACATCTCCCCCGTCATCATGCACCATGGGTGGAGGAATTGGAATCAAATCAGGTAGAATATACCAAGTCTAAAACATTGGGTCTTCTAAATACAGGTTTTGTAACAAAAGGAGATCTATGTTGTTTTCCTGCTAAACAATGAACACAAGTCTTAAGATGCATACCTTTCATATCAGGTAGAAGTTCTTTTCTGGAAAGAATCTGCATTCCCTTCTCACTCATATGGCCAAGCCTCTTGTGCCACAATTCAGTTGAAGCTTCTTTCTCAGTTGTGTTCACCTGTCCCTTGCTTAGCTTTGCTTGCATGCATCATGTAAAGAGTAGAGCATTTCTTTCCTTTTGCCACTAATAGAGAGCCTTTGGAGAGCTTCCAGTTCCCATCACCAAACTGATTGTGATACCCTTTATCATCTAGTTTTCCTATGGAAAGAAGATTGAGGCAGATATTTGGAACACGTCTCACATCTCTAAGCACTAGCTTGCAGCCTATGTTTGTCTCTAAACAAACGTCTCCCATTCCCACTATCTTGGACACACCATCATTTCCCATCCTAACATAACCAAAGTCCCCATGTGTGTAGGAAGTAAAGAAGTCCTTACGTGAAGTAACATGGAATGAGGCACCTGAATCAATCACCCACTGAGAATCATGAGCTGTGAGAGCAACACAGCCATCATCACAAACAATAATAATATCATTCTCATTGGAAGCAATTGTAGCTTTGTCTTTTCCTTCTTCTTTTCCATTACCCTTTTCTCTTGGATCTATTTTTAATTTTCTACACTCTTTCTTCATATGCCCTAGCTTGCCACAGTGGTAGTATTCAATCCCTTTCCTGGATTTGGATTTATCTCTGGAATTTTCTCTTGGCTTGTCATTATGGCCTTGGGGTTTTCTGCTTTTACTCCTCCCTTACTTCTTTGTAACAAGAGCCTCAGATTCAGAAGAAGTACCTTGTTCTTTCCTTCTAGCTTCTTCATTAAACATGCTGTCTTTTACCATCTCCATGGTCAACACACCATTGGGAGTCGAATTGCTAATTGACACAACCAATGTATCCCAATTGTCTGGTAAAGAACTCAGAAGTAACCATGCCTGCAACTCATCATCTAGCACCATTTTCATGGTAGTCAACTGATTCACCAAGCCTTGAAAGTCACTGAGGTGTTCTGCCATACTGCGCCCATTTTTGAATTTCAAATTCACAAGCCTTCGAATCAAAGAAGCTTTGTTCTATGCTGTCTTTCTCTCATACATGGCTTCTAATTTTTTCCACAGCATGTGCCCATTAGTTTCTTGAGCCACATGACGAAACACAGTTTGATCAACCCACTGTCAAATTTGTGCTACACATTTTCTATTCAATATCTCCCAATCTTCATTGGATTTATCTTGTGGTTTCTTTGTCTCACCATAAATGGGTTGGTACAAGTCTTTGCAATAAAGAATATCCTCCATTCTTGGTTTCCAAATAGAATAATTTGATGTCGTCAATTTAATCATAGCACCGGATGAATCCTTTATTTTTAATCTACATATGAAATCAAACCCAACCAAGAACCAAATAGCTTTGATACCACTTGTTGGGAAAAATCCAGCAAACAACAACAATACGAGCGGAAGCAAATTTATAATTTTTCTCTCTATGTGTGATCAAAAGATGGGATTGCACAAGATAAAAATCACAGCATAAAAACTAGAAAATTAACAGCAATAAATAGCAACCACAAGACACCAAATTTATGTGGAAAACCCTCCAATGTGGAGGGAAAAAACACTGGGACCGAAGTCCAGCTAAATCTTCTACTATGTCAAAAATAATGGGTTACAAGTATTCTTCTCTAGCCAAACTAGAGGCACCAATAATCATCAAGAGTGTACAAACTCAAGGATAACAATAAGATATAATCTTCACCTATTAGGTGGGTTTCAACAAAACTCAACAAAGAACGAACGCACCGAAGTGGGTAGACACAATATCTCCAAAACACACTTTTGGGATGTCCAATGGAAAAACCAAGACTATAGGGTTGTATCTTGTGCCGCTGGGAATCTCCTAAAATTTGAGCCAAATCGGACTTGATTTGGGCTTTCAAATCTTTAGTCAAAGTAGGTTGTCTTCTCTTTCTTTTTCACCAAAAGCTTGAGAGAGTTTTAGAGAGAAATAGCAAAAATGACTGTTGCAATTCCACACCAGCCTAACCAGCCCTATTTTTGGCCTCCTATGCAAACTGCCATCTGCCCACTTAATTGCATTAAATGAGGATAGGTGGGGCTCGACTTAAGGAGGGACTCGACCCAACAAAAGAAAAAAAGGATGCTTGCAAGCTTCGATGAATACTCAGAGAACATTGCAATGGTCGAGGGGGAAAGTGCGGCAGCCCCTAGGGCTCTGATACCATGTGGCTTTTATAAAGAGAAATTCTCATTCTATATTAAAAAAAAGATGATTACAATTATATATGCAAGGCTAACCCTAAGAAATCAAAAGACTAAACTAACCTAATAAAAATAAACGTATTTACATGGTATACATCTCACACACACACAGGCCCATCGCATGAGGACCATTTTTTTTTTTTTTTTTTTTGGTAGGAGTTCATCTTGTGAAGTGTCTAAATATGAAACTATGATATGTCCGGATAAGTCAATAGAAGTGGAGCAAAACAGGAATTTCCGGCCACTTTTTGATCCAATATTCCCACTTTACTCAACTCTTTTTTTGTTTTTTTTTTTTTTTTTTTTTCAGATATAACCAAGGACTACTGTTTGTGGGACTTTTCATGTACACATGTTTTGCACATCACCACAGCTTTGATAACCATGCTGCGATTGCAAATCTCTTCCATTTCCCAAAACTTCAAGAAACAGCCTAAGAGAGCACAAGAATCAGAGAGAGAGAGCTATAGATTCCTAGACATTAAAAAAAATAATTTCCTTCAATTTCTTGGTAACCAAACGCCAGCAAAAGACCCCAACAATCCGTTTATTTCGGAGAAAACACAAGAAAAAAATATTATATATCTATATATATATATTAGAACCAATTTGGTTTCATGGTTTTGCTTGTGGTTAGGTTCCACATTTTCCCATTTTTTCAATGTTTTAATAATTATCACAAAATAGGATCAAATTTTTATGCTTGATAATAATTCAGAAACTTTGTGCAAAATTCAAGTTTGTTGCAAATACCGGCAAATAGTGGAAATTGATTACTAGAATGTGGTTGTTAGAGCGTAACTCCACTAGGCAGCAGATTAACATGTCTCTAAAACTATCACATAGATTTGAACTCACGCATCATCTATTCTATATTGGTGACAAGCTGATAATTAGTTCAGTCTTTTGCTTCTCCTTTTTGTATGATATGAAGTACAAATATGCCTCTTAGCATCTCATAGTGCATTGTAATATGGACAGAACGAATTACAAAATTAGGGGCAATAGATTCCAATTCATTCAATAAGTGGGAATTGGTTGAGGTATAATTAGGAACCTAGACACCAAGAAAAATCAAGTATAAAGTCAATATCTTCCAAAGTTTTTTGGTTTGTAAAACTTTAAAGAAAATCATATTCCTCAAATCCCTCTTTAAGGGCAACCAGGCTAAGGATACATTGAGTTTCAGATTTCAAAATTGCGTATTGTCTTTCAGGGATGTGAATCATGATAAGTTGAATTCAGATTCCATAAAGAAAGGAATCACAAATATTCTACTCGTTTGGGCAGGACACGATTGCGGATTTGTCATTGAAATTACAATTGATTGATAAGTACATGCATCAGCATTAGGCGTGGAGAAGCAATTAAGCTGAAATTCATTATATACATAGAAATGTTATGAAAATGGGTACTAGTTGGTTTCTAATTTGACCGCATAGCAATTTGGTCTCTTGGTTGATATATCAATCTTAATAAATGGTAAACTTAGTTACATTCAACATAATCCATTATTTATCAAAAAAAAAAAAAAAAAAAAAAAGAAGAAAAGGAAAAAACATAAACTATTATTAGTTATACAGGGTAACAAGGTGAGATTTAAGCCCTAGATAGACCTACCCCTACCCTTTCTTCACCACTTGAGCCAAGGCCCAGGCGGCCAATTTACTGATATAAATCTTGGAAGTTAATTGGGGCTATATAGAACATAAACAAATATATACATATATAATAATTAAATAACTAAAACTTTTCAAAAAGAAAAAAATTATATGGCTGAGAAGGCAATTTGTTAGTTATATATATGAATAGGGTACTTCTTAAGTCATAGTAGACTTTTATTTTGTAGCACAGTCTCACTAAATTAAAACTAGTATCAAAGCCATGTAATTGGTAGCACAGTTTCATTAAATAGTAACTTACAAGCAGCATCCAAAGTAAAATAACTTCATAATTAATTGGAGATAAACTCATTAGATGGTAGCCTAGCCAACAATGGTAAATTGGTCAAAATAAATTGCCCCATTTGCGATAGATGGTAGCCTAGCCAACAATGGAAAATGGTTTTATAGGTAGTAACAAGGTCTCATTTGCTTACTATACCTCAACAAGTATTATTTTTGGGATTTTAGCTAACTCAATTCTTTGACATAGGCGATAACTTTCAATGGATGTGTAGTAGTTGTGCATCAACCATGAATATATTGCCCCATTTGCGATAATTGCAAAAAAATAAAAAAAAATAAAAAAATAAATTCCTCAGCTTCAGGTTGGAGCAACTCTAATTTGTCACAAATCTTAATATAAAAAGTTTTCAATGTAGTGCAAAGATCACCTTTAAGAGAAGACTTGAGGAAAGGACAATTCTAAATCTCCAAATCTTTGATTGTGAGTCAGTGCAAACTGGGTGGCAGTTCCTTTAATTTTGACATATCTGAAATTCTGAAGACTCAACCAGTTTGAGATGATTTTGGACAGACAACACCATAGATCGAAGAAATAGCAGCAATAGATTCCTCAAACTCCAACTATTCAGTAATGGGTCATTTGAAGCATCAACAATAACTGAAACTTGAGATTCTCACTATTCAATACAATTAAATTTTCCATGTTGGAAATGGCAATTCTCCTTTGGTAGAAGATACCTAATTAGGACACTCCTATCTTGAAATTGGAAACCTACAAAAGAATTCTTGTAGGAGTATAATTAACAATAAACAAGGAAGTGTGGGTCCAAGAGCGGATATGTAGAACTGCAAAGAGAAAGCATTACTTGAATAGAAACAAATTAAGAATTTGAACCTATAAACTGCAAAGCACCACAGCTTAATGAACTACTGGTAATTACATATTAAGTTGTGAAAGCTTCAGTCTGGACCTTGATCAAGCAAAAAATACTGGGATATTTGATGCATGCCAACATGTTGAATTCCGAGAGTTGATCAATGACGCCAAAGATAGCAAAAAATCAGCTGAGAGACTTAAGAACACCTACAAAAAATAAATAGACAAAAATAATTGAAAATGAAAGTAAGCAAGATTCAAGCACATTTTAGTGTAGAGAAATAAAAATTTGATTGTTGTATTTCATTTACTAATGACAAAGAAATACCCAACTAAGCCATTGGGGCTAGCCTAGTGGTGAGGGAGGGTGGGGAAAAGGGTAGGAGTAGGATAGGTTAGGGGTTCGAACCCCCTCCCTCCCAATGTACCAAAAAAGAAAAAAGAAAAAAAAAAAGAAAAAGAAATACCCAACTGAAAATTGGTGTCATTTTTTATTCAATTTTGAAAATGAAAGTAGATGTCATTCATTAGAAAACTTCATCGTCAATCCTAATGCAGGGTCTTTGAGCAATTTCGAGCCTTCTCCCTTTGGCGCCATTGTTTTAGCAAAGACAGAAATTGCATAATTACAAATGAACTGGAGCTTAGAGCAGTTGGAGATCTGATTGAGAGAGGATGCTAGCTGCCGCCCCTTTGGTTACATTGTGAGCTGACACTTAACAGAGCCAGGTATCTACAAGAACGTTGTGGTTTTACGGTTTCTTGGAAATGGATTCAGAATTTGGGAGTCCTTGGATGGAAAAAGGCATCCATATTGGTGGGTGGAAGTCAAATTGAAATTGATACATTTTCTGTACCAACATATAGATATTTATATTATGAAATGGGGTACTCATATCTGAAAAAACAGAAGAGATTGGTGTTGCAAGTCTGCGAAAGAATTTCTTAATGAATTAAGCATCGACTACAAAATGGGAATCAATAGTATGTACCTAGAAACAGAAACCAATTAAACAAACTTGTAAAACTGCAGAGCACCCTGCTTTGTAAAGATTTTAAGTAAGTCCTGGCGATGACTGATATAAGCTTCAACACTGGCCTTCTGTGAGCTGGGTTGTGACAGATATTAGTCACCAAGACCAGACTTTTTTCTTTTTTCTTCTCTGTCCTTTTTTCTTCTTCTATATTCTTTTTCTTTTTCTTTTTCTTAATAATAATTAGAGCTAACAACACATTATTTGGGAAGCCTAAGGTGCCAACCTAGTTGGGATATTAGGTACTCCGTTGATGCTTAAGCTCTTCTATTTAATTTTTTTTTAATAAAAATAAAAATAAAAAAGCTTCATCACTGGCCTTGGCTATGCATAAAACAGAAAAAAGTATAAACAAATAAAACAAGAAATTAGATAAAGGCATTTTGCATGTAATTCAAGATTGGTATCGCATAAAATGGAGTTGATAGTTTAGAACAAGTACCCGACTACAAAAACTTAGAAGTGGCTACCAGGCACCATCCGTTGGTTGTGTGATAAATTGTGAGAACAGGGGCAGAATTAATTGGACTTTTTAGCTCACAAGATCAGTTCCCAATCGATCACAATGTGGGGGATGTGAGCAATCTTGGGCCAATCCTTCCCTTTCTCCCTTTGGCACGGTTGTTTCAACAAAGGACATCCCCAGATAGAGAGAAAAGAAAAGGAGGTAGGCAGCCCCTCTTCTGGCAAGCACTGGAGCTTAAGGCAGTCCCCGATGTATAGCTCTTTAAGAGAGGTGAGGTGTTGAAGCTCCCCTCCTGTCCAGGTATTTTTAGATTTCGAAAATTCCAGATTTCAAGAAAGGTAATAGAGGAGGGCAGCAGCCACTCCTCAGGAAATGACTCCACCTCATCACATTCTGCAATAGCAATTCTTGTAAGGGATGCCAGTAGTGGTAAGCCCCACCCCATACGACGGGCTGTGAGTTTGTTGCAAATATGGACAGAAAGTGAAATGAGGTTGGAGGGCAAACCCCCTTCCGGAAATGACTCAAGTTCTGGACAATCATTTATAATCAAACACTTCAGGGATGGAAGGAGGGTGTGCATCCTTTCAGGCAGCAATTTGAAATTCTCACAGGATGAGACAAGAAAGGATGTCAGGTTAGGGGTGGGCAATCCTCCTTTGGGAAAAGATACAAACTTACGACACCCCAAGATTCTCAAGTAACTGAGAGATGTGAGATCCTTGTGAAGTCCATTTGGAATCCAAATGGATTCCAGATTCTTACAATCCCTAATATAAAGATGATTAAGCTTTGGAAATAAGACTAATAGAAAGCATTTGAGTGAATCACAACTGCTGACTATGGACAAATTTTGGAGAGATGCATAGTAGTTGTGCATGGACTGCTAAGTTGAAATGAGCTCTAATTCCCTACAATTCCCAATAAAAAGAGTTTTCAATGTTGGGGGTAGACCACCCTCAGAAAAGGACTTGAGAGAAGGACAATCCCAGACCTCCAAATAATGAAGACAAGTATTAATGTGTATCATTCCTTCAGGTAAAGAATCTAGAGTGTCACATCTTCTGATAATGAGCCGGTGAAGCCAAGGAGGCAATTCCTTCAATTGTGAGATACCTGGGACTCTTAATATTTCAACAGAAGAGAGCAAGGTCAAGGTCATGAGGTTGACATATTACATTTGAAATTTCAAGCACATGCAAGGAGGGAAGCGAGGTGATTTCATCATTACTTCTCAACACCACCTTACCAAAGTTCCCCAACTGCAGTTCACGGATTACTGGAACCCTTGGAAGTGAAGCCATGAACTGTTGACATTCGGAGATCACAAGCTCTATCAAGGGAGGAAGGTGGCCAGGTAGGCTCCTTGTTAGCTTCGGACATGTTTTTAAATGAAGCTCTCTAAGACGAGGAAATTCTCCACCTTCATCCCTTGGACAAAACCACTCCACCAATTCCAGCATCTCTTCGAATCTTAGAATTTCCAATGATCCAAATGGCTTTAATACGAATGAATTATTCCCATAGAACTCAGGACCCACCCTCTCCACTCCATCACACCTTATGATAGACAGATTTTTCAAACATGGTAGCTGCCCAAGTGGTGGCAAGGAGAAGCAATATTTACAGTTGCTAATGCTTAGGTATACCATATTGGAAAACGACTGATCTCCTAACCAATTTGGAAACTTTGTACCGCCATAGTATTTGATGGTGAGCTTTTTCAAGGTTGCATGTGGCTGTAATTGATTAAGTACATCTCTTTCTTTTTGTGAATCTTCAGTATTAGCACTCCATTCCAGCACTAATTCATCAATGTACTCCTTATCCTTCAGATTGGCCTCTAAGGCATTCGTAGCATGAGCAATGTTCTGCAACTCTATAATGTGAAGTGCACCTCGAAGATACAGAAGCTTCCTCAACTCGGTAATCTTAGACCCATTATGTTTTCCCACAATAAAAGTACTCAACATTTGGAGGCATCTTAATCTACTCATATGCATTGGCATCTCTTTTAACTTTGTTCCACGAACATCAAGATGGCGCAAGTTGATTAATCTTGCCATGTTGGTTGGCAACTCAAACAGTAAACCACAATACAGTCAACATCAATGTTTGTAAATTGTAGAAAGTACTTAAACAATCAGGTAGCCTTCTAATTGCGGTGAAAGAGAGGTCCAAATAGCGCAAATGTTTTAAACTAGCAAATGATTCAGGCAACTCATTGAGATAACCATAACCAGCCAAAGACAACACCTGTAAGCGACATAGTGTTGGCAATAGATCATGAAGTACTTTGTTAGATATGTAACACGATCCATTCATCGAGGACAAAGGTAAGAAGGTGCGTAGACACTTGGCATCATAGAAGGACTCAAATCTCTTAGAAGCATCGTATCTTGTTCTAATATACGATAAGTGACGAGTCTTTTCTGGGATTTCATGTGAATTGTCACCTTCTGACCTAAAACAAAATTCTCTGGATACAAATCGAGCTAAATCATTAACAAGGTCATGCATAACAAAACATGATACATCACTACCTAATCTTTGAAAAAATGACCTCGATATAAGATCTTGAAAGTACTCATCTCCTACTTCTTCCAATCTTTTATTTCTATTGGGGTGCTGCAAAAAATCTTCTGCCATCCACAGCAAGACTACATGTTCCCTTTTGAACTCATAATCCTTGGGAAATATTGAACAACAAGCAAAGCATCTCTTTAGATGCGGAGGGAGATAATGATAGCTCAATCTTAGAGCTGGAAGAATGTCGCTCTCATTATCTGAAAAATCCCATATATTGCTCTTCAGTATTTTATTCCACTCCTCGGCATCCTATTTAGAGTGCAAGAGACCCCCAAGTGTTTTTGCCGCTAAAGGCAACCCTTTGCACTTTTTCACAATTTCTTTAGCAATTTCTTCTAAGTTTGGATATGCAATTGAGTTTCTATTGTAAAATGCATGTTTTGAAAATAAGGACCAACAATCTTCATCTAATAACTGTTTCAGATGATGAATTGGAGCAGTGCGCATGACCGATGCAACATTTTCATTCCGTGTTGTTACAATTATCTTACTTCCCTTTGCTGCAGACTTAAAAGGACTCAGTAAAACATCCCCATCATTATATTTCTCGTTCCAAACATCGTCTAAAATGAGTAAAAATTTCTTCCCGATCAAGGTTTCCTTTAGTTTAACTTGAGGAAAACTAAAGTCATTTACATCACTAGCCGACAAAGAGATTGCCTCCAGAAACATTCTTGTTATTCTTAAAACGTCAAATTCTTCCGAAACATAAACCCATGCTTTCAAGTCAAAGTGATCCCTCACTATGTTATCATTGTACACAAGTTGAGCAAGGGTGGTCTTGCCAATCCCACCCATACCCACAATGGTAACTACACAAATCGCATCTTCACTTGCATCATCTGATAACAATGACCTAATTATCTCCTCCCTATCACCATCCCTACCATACACAACAGATTCTTCTACCAAAGAAGTTGTTGGAATTTTTGGGGAGGGTTTCCCTCGAACAACGTCTTTCAAACCAAGAATATCTTTTTGTTTGCAATTATTCTAATCTGTCAAGGATTTCGTCTATTTTTGTTTTTATCCTTCCATCAAATCTATGGATAGAAGAGGAAATAAAATTCCATACCTGATTTGTACTGGTATGAGATGGAGGTTCTAACTTGGACGTTGAAGCCCTGGTAGCAAGCTCTTCTAATAGGTCCTTCGCATCATAGGTCGCATCTTTAAGCTCATCAAGCCACTCCTTCACTGCTGGGTTCGTTATTTGCTTTTCCTCTGCATCGTAGAGCACAGCTCCAATAGCCATCAATATTATTTTCAACTTCTTCAACGGTGCATCACTGAGTTTTTGTCCATGGATAAAATCCATGACTGGCCGAGAAGCCATTCTGTCAAATAGCACTTGGAGTGAAGCTGAGAGAAGTGCTCCTCCCACCATAGCCCCTGCCATTTTTTCGCCTTTGCAAGGAGGTGAATGAATGAAATGAAATTTGACAAAACCTAATGCAGACTACGAAATGATGCCCCAATGGACCAGCAAGGCGTGAACACTGGTGCATTAAAGTAAATAGAGTATTGGTTCCATCAATGTGAGGCCAATTTGGACGCTATGACCATGCCAAAGATGTGAACGCATTGACTTCTTCCTCTTTTATTTTTGAGTACATTATACTTGCAACCATTTTAGTATCTAAAAATTACAGATACACCTCCTCTTGTTTTTGAAATTACATTGACACCCCCTATTTTATAAAGTAAATTACAATGACACCCCTTAAGCTAACCAATAATTCCATCCAAATTGACTGATGTCATGTTCATTTTTTCCAAAAATAGCTAGATTACCCTTTCATATTTATTGTTTGAACGTTTAAACAGTATAATTTTATATTACCTCACTTTTGTTGTTTTCCTAAACAAACCTGTAGACACCCCATTTTGTCCCCATATTTTTATGAGTTCCCGATGATGAGGTCCGTAAAGTTTGCTGCCAATCCTAGGTTCCTTTTCTGATGAGTTGAGTGAGTGTATTGATTAGTACGTACAAATGGTTGTGTACAGTGCGCGCACACACGATCATAGCCCTTAAAAGTGAGTAAAATGGAAGGGATTGGGATGATGCGTACGCATGAATGGGATATACGTACGCGTGACACCACTATGCGTACGTATAATGTGGTTATGCGTACGCATGGCCCACTTTGCGTACGCGTAACTTGTGTGAATAATTCAGAATTATGCATACGCATTATACAGCCATGCGTACACACCGTTTGATCCCGCGTACGCATGGAAATCTTTATTTTTCTTATTTTTCTGGATAATCTCCCCAAATCATGGGGAGGAGGTTCGCAACCTACCTTTTAGGAACAAGAGAAGCGGCCTAGAGAAGTTCCTAGGGTTCTAAAGGTTAACCTAATCCTTCCCTATATATAGCTAAGTATAGGATTTGGGAGGGGATGTGATTTTGGAGTTTTGGAGGCTAGGGAAACGAGAGAAAAAGAGAAAACTGAGAGAGAGAGAAAGAGAAAGAACCAGGAAGGATTGGCAGTGGACCTGAGGGGACGATCATTCTATATTTTGCAGTCGGTAAAATATCCCCCACTTGGCCTATTTAATTTATTTGCATATTGAAATGATCTGCTGATTATTCACATGTGTTCTAGAAATAGTTTTGGTCATGATTTATGGTCAAATATACATGCTTAGTACCGTGGTCATGGGTTTAGGATTGGTTCCATTGTAGAGAAAATTGTGATTAAATTTTAGATCATGGCGCGCGCACACATGAAGGTGTGCGCACGATTTGTTTGCTATGCGTACGCTTATAAATGCACAGTACGAGTGTATATGAACGCGCACACCCATATTGATTATGCGTACGCATGAAAATAGGTTTAACCACTTGTTTTGTAGAGTAGTAAATCAGATGTGCGTACGCGGGTCACTATGCGCGTACGCTTTGTCTTTTGATGCATACGCGCGTTAATCTATGCGTGCGTTTGTTTTATAATGCATACGCACATTTATTGCAGGGATGAAAAGTGGTACATGTACGCGTAATTCGTAGCACGTGCACGCATAAGGTCCCATGCGCACGCACGGCCTAGTGTGCATACGCATGATTCCTTGGTTACTTTTTTCCTCCCTTCCTTTTTACTTTATTGTGTTATTTCTTTATTATATTTTTGTACTTATTTTGCAGGATGCTTTATAGGATAGGTATAGCTTGTTTATCATTTGTTATTTTATTTTATTTTATTTCTTTATGTGTTCTTTTCATTTCTTTATTATTCTTTTTTTTATTTACTTTATTTAATTCTAGTATTTGCTGCATAATGTACATAACTGCCATAATATGTGTGTATTTTAATTCTTTGCATGAATAGGGGTAATTTTAATTAAATTAGATAATTAAATATGATTAATAGACATAAAGTGGGGGCCGATCTACGGATCGAGCGCCATTGGGTGCTTAACACCTTCCTAATGGCGTACCCTAGCTCCGAACCTAATCTGGTAATGACGAGTTAAACCCTTGCAAGGGGTCAGTTTGGTTCCCAGGTTTTCCTGGGTGGCGACTCCTCTCCGTGCTAGTCCTTTGAGGCTAGTGCGTATTCCCGAGCCGTGCGTGTTCGCAGGGCGCGGCGCTCACAAAACCAAACACCTTCATGGTTTTCTTTTCTCTAATTTGTTAATATCTTGAACTAACAAAAAAAAAAAAAAAATTTGTTAATGTATTATTTATTTATTCATTTATTTTTTGATAAATAAATGATATTAGGGTTAATAACTTTTTAATACCTTCAACTTTGGGGGTAGTTTCAATTTGGTCCAAAAATTTTGAATTGTGTCAATTTGGTCCAAAAACTTCAAATTGAGTTTCAATCCAGTCCAAAGGCAACCGGATGTTAGGAAATTTGACAGAAAAGACATGTGCAGCTCACATGCTGCTTATGTGGAGCCTATATGGCATCCACATAAGCATTCCCACCCAAAGTAGCCTCACGTGAGCCTCACATGTATACTTTAGGTATATTATAGTCGACTATATTATTTTATATTCGACTATAATAAACAAACAATTGAAGTAGTTGAAATTGATGTTTGAACACTCAATATGGTTGACTGGTAAATGTTATAGTCGACTATAATAGATAGAGAGTTGAAGCATAGATGAAATTGATGTTTAACCATTCAACATAGTCGATTATAAAATGTTATAGTAGACTATAACAGATAGAAAGTTTATTTTAGTTCCGGAATCCATTTATAGTCGACTATAATTTGTTTATAGTCGACTATAATGGTTAGAAAATGTAGTTACGTATGTTTTGATGTGAAATTATCATTTATTTCTATGATGTTAACTTAGGCCATTTCAAATAAGATGTTACGATATTCATATGCTTAATGGAGCAATCATTTACAATACTAAAGACCTAAAAAGTGGGGCAAAACTCACACTCCCAATGTTATAGTCGATTCCTTCTTGAACCAAAAGGCATCAACTTGATTATGACCAATCCCTAACAACAACTGCAGGCTGCCATCATCCTTGCAATTTTATTGATAAAATGCAAGAGGAAGCACATAAAATTCTTCAACACACTGAGGTTAAGTCCACTTTGAATAAGAACCCTTTTTCTTTCGACTCTACATATTCTTTTTGTATTTTCAAGGAATCATTTCACTATTGCCTCTCCCCTATTTTGGACCCTCGAGGGAAAATAAAGGGAAATGTCCCAAGAAGACTTTAGAAAGGAATCCATTTCTACGCAATTTTTAATATTTTCTTGTTCTTGGGCTTTTTCTGGGTTTTTTTGAATATCATAAAATCAAGTTAATTTCTACCAAGTAGCCACTCACAAGTCAGTCAATTTAGCATAGGTTGAGAAATCTCCACAAAAGTCGCAAATCATAGTCCAAAATCACCATACACAAGATGCCATTGTTAGTTTACAAAAGTACCTGAGAAAAAAAAAGGGGAGAACTCATAGATTGCAGTTTGGAATTAATGGCCACTTTGGTGATTCTCAATCCCTTTTGTTGAAAAAAAAAAAAAAAAAAAACAATAGGACTTATTGACCAAATTTGGAGCTTCATTCCAAGACTTGTAAAAGAAATCATCAGTCGGGGGAGTACCAGCAGGAATCGATCAATTGCCATACGATTCAACAGCTGAGAAGGCGTAGGAAGCATGTTGGAGAAGAAATCAGTCGTTGGGCAGTGTTTCTCGGCAACAATTCTTAAGTAGTCAAGCTTCACGGTCTTCCGTTTCTTTTCAATTTTCTTTCTTTTCCCTAATTTTCTTAGAAAGTAAATAATGTGTGATAGAGAACCTTGAAATTATAACCAAAAAGGGGAAAGAAAATCCAAAATCCCCCTTCCCCGCCACACAACATTCAAATTTTAAATTTCTTTTATTTTCCCTAATTTTCCAGCAACCAAATAGATAGTGAAAGAAAATCGTAAAAAAATTAGACGTAGGGGAAAAAACCCCAGAAAAACCCACCTTTCTCTACCTTCAAACTCCAAAACCTGTTCTCCAAAGGAAGCTTCAATACCCCATCAATGTTGTTATTATTGTTCACCTCTTGAATCTCCTCCTCCATACCTTCCACCTTCTGTGTAGCTTCCTTCTCCTTTGTGGATTGACCCTCTTTATTCAAACACCCAACTGACCTAGAAGTTACCATCCTCCTCCTTTGTCTCTTCGAATCATAGCCCGCGAAGAGTGCTAACTGCTTCTCGAGCCTTCAACTCCGCAGTTGGAGGTATGATCCGGAGCTTTCCAGTGCCATAGCCACCGCAGTTGCTACTGATTTCTAGAGTCTCTGTAAAGCTAGGGTTTTTGCTCAAGTGCGAAGAACTAGGGATAAGAGCTGGGGATCGATCGCGTGATGGCCACATGAGACTCTAGTTGGACAGGAATCACACATAGATGCCATAGGCTCCATGTAAGCCACACGTGACTAGCATGTGCATTTTCCGTCACTTTTCCTAACGTTCATTTGCCTCTGGACCGGATTGAAACTCAAAGTTTTAAGTTGTCACTAAATTGACACAATTCGAAGTTTTTGAACCAAATTGAAACTACCCCCAAAGTTGAAGGTATAAAAAGTTATTAACCCATGATATTATTAATGGTTAAAATGAATAATAAAGCAACCCACACCACATCCCATAACTCTTTAATAGATCCTTCAAAGCTTTGCCTCTTTTGATTATGCCAAATTGTCCACATTAGCTCATCTTCGTTCATAGTAACTTCCCAAGAGTATGATCCCAACTTGAACAGTTGAACCCGGGTATTCCCAATAATTTTTTAGTATATTTTTAATTAAAAAATAAAAAATAAAAATCCAATTAAAAATGAAGTCATGGTGTAAATCCGATTTTATCCAATTGCATTGATGAAGAAGACAGGGAAAGAGTGAGAAAGATTTGTTAAACAATGCAATATACATCAAGGGTATTATTAATGTCATTTTATGTGTATGGTTAACACCATTAAACTAACCATCCTAACAGGAGGTGTCAATATAATTTCATAAATGAGAGGGGGTGCATCTATAATTATCAGACACTAGAGGGGGGGTGTTGGTGATCGAACAGGAATATCATTCGTTAAGTCCACCATAAATTGGATGGGAAGATCTTGGGATTGGTACAAATAATTTTTTATTTTTTTTTGGATATGAGGATAAATCCTACCAATCTTTATTATGCTTATTACGCCCAGAAGATTGGCCACAAAGTTTGAACACAGGACCTCATGATTGATATTCCAATCACTCAACCATCTGTGCCACAACTGGTGGTTGTACAAATAATTTCATATATGGTAAATTGTAATGTGACGACCATAAGGCTGAATAACCATGGCTACCAATGACACGACAGGCCAATTATCCACTTTCGCATAAAGGTTTCTAGCTCATTTCAGTTACAGTTTGGCTACTGATCAAACTTGGACAACTAAATAACCCACACCCCCCCCCCCCCCCAAAAAAAAAAAAAAAAAATTTGGACAACAAAAAGCTACACAATAATGCGGCAACTCAGACCAATTTTTTTAGTAAAGCTAAACATTATTTCTAATTTTTTTAAGTAAAGCTAAACATTATTTCTTACACATTTTAAAACATCATTACAACTAAAAAACATACCTAAACAACATTTTTTTGGGGAGGCAGCAAAAATTTTTATTTCCAAGAGGCCAAAGTAAATGATGGATACTAATAGGACCAGGCAATTATTTGCAGGTAGGGCCATGACATCCTTGGTGGTCCTGTCCATTTATGTGAAAGGTGAGAGTGCTTTTAACCCTTGCTCTCTCATCCACCCATATGTGATATTTTTTTTTCCTTTTCCATAATAGGCCAAACATGATAGCTTTCACCTATATTTTCACTTTTGATAGCAATAAAAAATGGATGATAAAAGGATGGATGAATTAGCATTGATTCAATAGCCATAATATCCCCACCATTACTCTTTGAAGTTATATTTGACTGTTGTGATTGTTAATTGATGTCTAGAGTATGGGATTGAAGACTACTCTTATGGAAGAGTTAGTCCATTAGAAGTAATGTAACTGTCGCACTTTCTGGTTTGGTGGTTATGATGGTGCTATTGGTCTTTTGGCAAAATATATTTCGTTTAATTATAATAAAATTCCTTTGCCTATCAAAACTATATATATATATATATATATATAAGTGTTCTGTGCTATTATTTGGTCAAAAAATAACTCAGACAGTCCAATTTGGGCAGGTCATATAAGGTAAGGCCTGCATTAAATGGTGGTTACTATATGTAGTGAATTGTCCCTATTCTATTGGACTGTCCATTATTGAAGAAGATCCTAACCTCTATGATTTATAATTTTTCTGATTGTTTTTTCATGTTTTAACTATTTTCGCCAAAGTCGGCATTTGAAAACGACGGATGGGTCTACCAAAAAGAAAAAGAAAAACGACGGATGGGGTCATGGGTTGAATTCGCATGATAGACCCCCAAAGAATAAATAAATCTTTAGGCCACAAGTCTTGTGTGACCATCACACAATTTGTATCAAGTGCATAAAAATATCATTTCTTTCCCTCTGTCAAATTGATTTTGAAGGATTCCTGCAATATCACTATAAAACTCTGCCGCTTCCATTATATTACACTACCTATCATCTCTTTGATTATAAGATCTAATTTATAGCAGCTTCTGTTTTTCTTCATAACATCAAACAAAACCTCTCTTAACCCGATCTTAAAGCTTTTTATATCCCAATAGTTGTTTGTGTGTCATCGAGTCTCTACCTACACTTCAACAATGAAAT
Organism: Liquidambar formosana; assembly: GCA_039720395.1. Classification (NCBI taxonomy): domain Eukaryota; kingdom Viridiplantae; phylum Streptophyta; class Magnoliopsida; order Saxifragales; family Altingiaceae; genus Liquidambar; species Liquidambar formosana. Next base: position 12,621,033 of record CM077825.1, on the reverse strand, counting down.
ATTGGAGGAAACCTAAAGGTCATGTTTGGCTTGTGGGAATGTAAAATTGGGAATGGAAATGGTAATTGAAAATGGAAATGAGAATTGATAAAGTGGAAAGGGTGACTCTCATTTACATGTTAGTTGGATCTATATTAGTAAGGTGGATTTGACCATCAGCCCCGGAAATAAGACTTATTTAGCAAATAGTCACCCAATTCTTTTTTCAACTCATTTAGTCCATTTTACTATAATCTATCGAAAATAACCTCATCCTTATTTCTTTCTCCCTCCCTCTCCACCTACCCAAGCCTACGGCCATAAGAGAATCACATTGTAAGGATCTCTTCCACGAAGTTCGTGGACTACTTTTTATCACACTGGGCTGTGATGTAGATATGGAGGACTGTGTTCTTATTTGGGGTTAGTAGGAGGCGAAGATCCTCTGTGACAACACTGAAGGCATTAATGTCACCTCCTTCTACGGACTTCTACAAACTAGGATCCATGTACGTAATATCTTAGTTATAGTTGGCTTTACAAGCTAATTAATATTTTTGAGAGATGGAATTGCTTGATGTGCACAACACCGACACACCAACCATTGGATGGTAACACTCAACCATCATAATTTTTTTTAAAATGGTGTTTATGCATGGTTTATGAGGGGTCTTGTTGTTGTCTTCATTTGGTCGTGGTCATTGGTGCCGGCGAGCGAGGGAAGAAGTGAAGGGGAGAGATCGAGAAATGGGAAAAGCTTGTGCACGTGCCTAGGTTGGATGGACATCTCTTTAGTCCACGCCTAGGTCCTTCGTAACGATCAATCTAGTTCCTTTGCAAAAATCAATTGGATCCCTACCGACAATCAATTTTCCTTCATTTTCTTTTCTTTTCTTTCTTTCAGAAATTTTCTCAACAAAGGGAAGAAGCAAACACTCTAGTAACAAATTTTACATTTTTACAAAATAATAAAATTTTACAATTTTACGAAGTGAATCATGTCAAACTGTAAAATTTTACTACTTTTACAGTTTTACAAAATATTATGTTGTACCGTGCCAAGTAGTAAAATTTTACAGTTTTAATTTTTTAATAATTATCTAATCAATATGGATTGTGTGTTGAAGAAGTCGATGAGTAGGTTCCAAAATATATAATTTTTTCAAAAAACAGATATGTTTATTGCAAGTTTTAAGTTTTTAAAAATTGAAACACCAAAAAATCAAGTTAGTTACATAGGGTGTCTTTAATGACAAAAAAGTTAGTGCCCTTAGTAATAATAAAGGTAAACTAGGGATTTTTTTTCTTTTAAAAGGTGACTAATTGCTAAATAAGTTTCACCACATTGACTAATTGAGTGGAGAATGATCAAATTGGGATCCTTTTTTAAAAAAAAGTGATGTTTTTGAATCACAGTTTCAAAGCAATTTCTCTCTTTTTCACCGCTTCTCTCTCCCTCTCCCCCACTTTGCCATTTTGCTAATTGAGAAGCTTTAAAATGGCATCACTAGCGAGCTATATCAAATTTATGAAATTGAACCATGAATTCTTAAAGCACTTCATATTTTGGAATGTTTTAGGTCATTTTCATTTTTAGACAATCTTCTTCTATGTTTTCTTGTTCATCTCTCACGCCCCTTAATGGAAGAATCAGGATTTGGGAATGTCTTGGATAGCTTCAAGTCCCTAAAAAATCAAATACATATAAAAGCATTTGTTTTATTTGACAGTTCATTCACGAACACCTAAGTATGTTTAAAACGGCATCATTTTGGAGCTATATCAAATTTATAAATTTGAAGCATACATAAATTCTTATGGGTGCCCAGAAGTCGATCATCCACGAAAAGCATTTGAGTACTTGTTTTTCTTGAACTTCCGATGTAAATTGCCTTGGTATTTCAATTCGTTGGAATACGTTTGCCACCATTAATTAGTAACTACACTACCAAATTTAGAGAAGCATAGTGGGCATTTGTAATTTTGCTTTTGTTCTTTTTAGGAGGGGAGTCGCTTCACCAGCCCTGCAGGGACTATTGCAATCCTTGGTTCCATCTAACAAAAAATTGTGTAATATGAATGTTAAAAAAAGAAACAAAATGAATGACGAACTGTTTTACTTTTGACACCACCCGCTTTTTTTTTTTCATGAGAATACGCTCACATGAGTCCCAACCCCTCCTGATCGAGAGGCGGTTCTTTGGCGATCAAAGTGACAATCCGCCAATCATTTCTTAATTCTATATCTTTTGCATATTTTTAAGATTATTTGAAATCTTTTTACTTATCTTTACCGTTCCACAAAATTCTTTACCGTTCCTCAAAATACTTAATTCCCTTGCGTTGTGCCACCTCAGTCTCATATCAAGGTACACGCAGCACAAAACAAAAAACAAAAAAACAAAAAACAAAAAACAAAAAAAAGAAAAAAAAGAAAGAAGAAACTCATAAAGTAGTGTTTGTTACACACAACTATAAACATTAAATATGACATATATATGATGAAACTCAATTGGCTATTACAAAAAATTCTGAAAAAATGGTGTGTCAATAACTAGAAACCTTTTGTATCAGAGACCAGTTATTATAACAAGAAGAAGCCTCTATCTTACCTGGTAGGGATTAAGCCCTGGCATGCACCAGTGGCATCTGTTCAGCTTGTGCCCGATTATATATATGCACCACCTTGCGGATACGTCCATTGCCCATTTGCATTCTTTAGGCCTTGGATGTTTTGCGTCTCATTCGGAAAACGTCCAATTAGAGGAGGTACGCCACTGGCCAGTAAAGTGATAGGTTTTGTGGAGCTTGGTTTTGTGTCCGATCCAGTTTGCATCCGACCTGGTTTGACTTTGGTTGACCTATTTTGGAATTTTTTTTACCCTGTTCTGGTCATTTATATTGTTGCCTCTGATTTAGAGTTCGGAGTGTGTGGCCGCCAGACATGAGCACCGGAGTGCCGGGCATGCGATCAGCAAGAGCAAGAATGGAAGGATTTTTTTCACCATAACTTGGTAGAGATTACAACAACTAGGATAACCTAAAAAGCCTTATTTCCTCTTGTTAGACGCACCGCCCAACCCCTCACCTTAAGGTATTGTCCGATTTGGCTTAGTCTACTGCCCGGTTTCACGGGTTTGTCTTTATTGGCCCTATGCCCAAAAGGCGCCTCACTAAGAAGGTGCCCAACACCGTCTTATAAGCCTATTGTAGGCATTGTCCGCAACTGATGTGGGACACTAACATACCCAGCTCGGTGCTAGCACAACGCTGGCTCTGATATCATTGTTAAACGCACGGCCCAACCTCTTACCTCGAGGTATTGTCCGCTCTGGCCCAACCCACTGGCCAGCCTCACGGGTTTGTCTTTATGGGCCTTATGCCCAAAAGGCGCCTCACTAAGAAGGTGTCCAATGCCGTTTTATAAACCTATTTTAAGTATCGTTCACAACCGATGTGGGACACTAACATCTCTCAAACATCAATTGTGACACTTATAAAGTTGTTACCAAATTCAAGTTTAGATGCCAGGGTCCCTCTAATTGTCTAGTGACTAACCACAAATCATATATCCTAAAAACTCATTGAAAAATGTTAGATTTAAATCAAAATCTTGAAGAATTCACCCAAGAAAACCTTCTATAAACAGAAGTATCTGAGTTTGCAGAGCAGCAACATTACATTTGGAGCCAGTGATTCAATAATTAAAAATGACGAAATTCAATTTTAAGGTAATCCAGAGATATTAATGATAAAGAAAAGGGCTTAGAAGCACTGAATGTAGAAGTGATGTAGATTGCAGCTTTTAATCTTTTCTCAATTACCATCTTAGATTCTTAGTATTCACCTTATTGAAGAAGAAATGGTCTCTCTCTTCCGGTAATTTCACTTTTCTCAAGAATTCTCATGAGAGCCGCAGTGACTATCGCAGATGAGCTCCAACCATATAAGTAAATATTCAAAAGGAAGGGAAAATCTCATGATTTACAAGAAAAAATGTATGATTAATAAACTTAATCATCATTGATATTTAAATTCTCAACTACTAACATGCTAGAATAATTTACCCGACAAAAAAAAAATAAAAAAAATTAGAGGTTAGTCGACCATTGCCATTAGTAAACAATATCTCACAGGGACCTTTAGGGATTGGGCTTTTCCAGTCGGGAATTACAGGAAAAAGAATGAACGGTTGTATTAAGGCTTGTTGGGATGAAAGTGATCGATTTTTTTTTTTTTCCGCTTGTTTTTGAGCCAACATGTTTCAAAATTGACTTGATAATAAAAGTGAGACATGCAAGCAGCAAATTGTGGCCAACTAATTTAAAATTTAAAACAAATCCCAAGATCATAACATTTTGTTTTTTTTTACGACCACAAAAAAAAAAAAAAAAATTATGACATTTATCTACACGTTTTTTAAGAAAACAAGATCAAGACTTGACCCTTGTTTGTTAGTCCAATGTCAACTAGACTGTTGATCGGTTTGTCGTTAATCAGACGTGTGAAAATAAGAAATATCTAAAATATCTCTCAAAAAAGAATTCTATCCAAAAAACCTATAAAGTAATTTTCCTATCTAAAAAACCCAAATAAAGTTATAATATATCCAAAAAACCCCAATATCCTAACTTCCATCCAACTTTGTTTAAATTATATAATTTTTGAACCGACACACCCAGCCTTTTTATAATTATTTATTTGTTCGTTTTCTTTTCATTTTTCCTTTTTTTGTGATAAATGATAAGTAATTCATTTATTATATTAAAAAAATGGTAATACAAATTTTGAATAATTATTTTTATATTTAAATAAAAATGTAATAAGGGTATTTTAGTCAAGAAAACTCATCACTCAAACGGAATTGGATGGAAGTTAAGATCTTAGGTTTTTTTTTTTTTTTTTTTTTTTCATATAGTTTAACTTTATTTGGGTTTTTTTATATGAAAATTATTTTATGATTTTTTTATTTATATAATTCTTTTTATGAGAGATACTTTAGATATTTACCCAAAAATATACTACAAGGTAATACTTTGACGAACTGAGGCCAAGTAATCGTAACTCGTAAGATCATACTTGGACAACCAAACAGGCTCTTAAACCGAGTCTTCAACCGCTCTCCATTTTTTCAACAGTCAACATTTTCTTCTCTCAAATGTTTGGAAAATCTAACCCACTCCGTTAAAGTCAATGACAAATGTTCATTTAATTGACTTAGGGGCGGTCGGAGAGGGTAACGTCTCACCCCATTTAAAAAATGGTTTTTACTATATATAAATTTTGATATTTTTTAATCTGACCCAATTAAAAAAAAAATATTTGATCCTTCACATTTTCTAATTATAATCCTCCCTTTTTCTTTGTTCTCTTTATATAAATAACTCTTACCCTTAATTTCACAAAAGTTTAATATTTCTAATTGTACCCATTTTATCAACTATAAATATTTATAAGGATTCTTTGTTAGGTTCAAAAAAGAATTCTTTGTTCTTCTCATTGTATATTCGGTAAAAAAAAAAAATCGGCAAAAAGTTACTTAAAAGGATTGTTTAATTTCTAAATTGAGCAAAAACATAAACATAAACATCCAAACAAAAATAGACCCGATTATAGATAGAGTTGGTTATAGAAAATTCTTAACTCCACCACTGATTGAGAGGTCTACGAAGTAATGGAAACCCTTCCTCCATTTATTAAAAAAAAAAAGAAAAATAACAACAACAACAACAACAAAAGCTAATTTAATGAATTTCCCTTCGAGAAACAATCTTATACACAAATTTTGATACAATTTTTAATAATTTATTGCATTACTTATATTTTGTAAAATTCATCATTGGATTAAGTACCATTCTCATACAAACCATGCATATTAAATATCACATCGGTCATATATTGGTAGCTGAGGACCCCTTCCCTCCTCAGGCGATCATCATTTCCGGCAACCGTTCCCTAGTGAGTGTTTGCCCTTTACTGTGTTTTTTCCCCCACTTTATCCCCCCCTTTATTTGCTGCCCTTTTTTTTAATGAAAAATTTTGGTGCAGTTACTACTGTCTTTTGTTAATGATGCATTTTGTTTGATGAAAAAATCATTGAATTGCTGCCTTCGCGATCTAGATCGCGTAATTGTGGCTCGTGAAATGAGAGTGAGGAAAAGGTAAAGTGGTGCAGGTATCCGGGTCGATCGATCAATGACTGATGGGTTTTTTAAGTGCTAAACACATATTAGCCGCTGGATGAGGGGTAAAGCAAACGAAGGGCCATATTAGTGCATACTGATATATGGCCGTGTATGGATGATGATGACGTGCTGATATTTTATATTAACACCCGCATTGGAGATTGTACCTCGTGCATTAGTAGGTTATGAGTACATTAGGCTAATGCACAAAGTACAATCTCAATACATGGTACTGATATAATTTATAGCAACACGTGCTGACCTAATCGATCAAGACTAATATATATAAGATGACGATCAAGTGAACATGTATAAACCTAACTTATATCAGTACCATGCATTAAAGTTGTATCTCGTGCATTGGTCTAATAAACCTTGTAACTCACTAATGCATGTCGTACAACCCCTAATATTAAGATTCCTTATGTTTAAATTACCACGTTTTATCTACTATCTCCTACTAATTCTTAATTATCTAATGTTTGTTAATTTTTTTTCAAAGAAATTAAGTATGATTTAGAAAAATAAAAGAAATATTAAAAAAAAAAAAAAAACACCAAATTTATTGCGCATTGGGCAGGTCACTACCAGTAACTTGAATGGATTAATTATGCTGAGGTAAGCTTGGCGCATGAGTGACGTGAATTTTGAGAAGATATTTTTTCATATATGCTTTTATAACTTGCCCACTGTCCAGTGTGGACTAATTATGCCTTTTTGACTATGCATAGACGCCAGTTACCAAATCCGAACGTGCATGCAACGCAACTTTTTTCTAAAAAAATTGGAAGATAAAGTATAGGCTGTATATATAGCCCTATAAAGATGGATGGGGAAGGATATTTGTGAATGAGAGCTGCAGCAGTTCTATCTTCGAGAGCCAAAATCATTTTCCCTCGTTTGTCTCAAATTAATTTACCATTCACAAAGGGGTTCTCACTATTCCGTCTAATTAAGGTAAGTCCTCTTCTAATATCCTTTTTCAAACTCCCCATCCCTATTTAGAGTTTGAGTTTGAGCTTTCTCTTATTAATAAGAAAAGTAGAGTACTATACCGTAAAACTCATTTGTCCAAATCTACTTGTTAAACTAATGAGATAATGTACTGATGTGAGTGTCACCGTCAACAAATTAAAAGTTTTATTGAAATGTAACTACTTATAGTTAGTTGAAGTGGCATTAGTTGGATAATAGATTTGGACAAAAGATTGGTTTATCTAGCATTTTCCAATCAGAAATCACCTAGCAATTACTACACGACCAGTGTTTTTTTCCTTTTTTTTTAGCTTTTATTTTTATTTTCTCTTTTTTGGTTAAGAGAGAAGTTCAACACCCTACAACATGCACTATCAATCATAACTTTCCACACAACACAAAGGAAGAAAAAAAAAATAGGAGGAAAAAAATACCCTATGCCTAGTGATTACTTATAGTTTGGTGGTAGAAATTTAGTTGGATATTATAAATTATGGGCGGCTATTGTCACTACAAAATTCTTTTGCACCCCACTTAGTTTATATTTTTTAAAGTTCTATGAAAAACATAAAAGATTTTTACGAAAAATAATTGTGAAGTTCATGAGAAAACCTCACTCTAAACTACTTTGTAGAAGAAAGTTATTCCAAGTTTTGGTCACTTTTCATGAAACATTTAGTAAAAATGAAACATATATTGTAAATAACCAAAAAATCCACTTAAACAGTAGATTGTGGAAAATATTTCTTCTACAAAGTTGTGCAAAATGATGTTTTCTAATGGATAACTCGACTAGTTTTCATAAAAACTTTTTATATTTTACTTAAATCTTTAAAAAAGTATAAACAATGTGGGAGTGCAAATGAATTTTGGTGTTGGCAATAACCTACCTCTTATAAATTCAGCTACATCATTAGGTTTTACCTTGAGTTCAGTCAAAATTTTAATGGGTTTTTTAAAAAAATATATATATATTTTGCTGCTGTTGGCTAAGAGAAATTATTTAATTATTTTGTTTTTTTTTATCAGTGAAAAAAAGTATTCGATTGATATAAAGTAAGAGATGTACAAACAGTAATGGCCCCAAAAGTCAGAACACAACCCACCGAAACCAAAATCCCCAAATTCCATATACCCAAACCCATAAAAACACCCATGATGCACTAAAAAATTCAAAATCTCAACAAGTTTCTGAGCATGAATTCATCCCTTCAGTCAACCAAAATGTCCCACAACAAACAACACCACAAATATTTGGCTTAAACTAACATCAACCAAAAAAAAAAAATATTTAAAAACCCCAAAGGACAACCAAAATCAGTAGAAAAACCCAACCACAAACCATAAAACTCTTAAAGCACCCCAAGATCTTCTCAAGAAACACCCCTTTAAGCACAATAAATCTGTCAGAATATCACTAACTCAGAAACAACTGCAAACAAAACGAAAGAAAACTAATTAAAACCAATTAAAAAACCAATAGGTAGGGGCATACTCAAGATTTATCTGCAATGGGGGTACCGTGCTGTAATTCTATAAAGTGAAAATTGAAAGATCTAGAGTTTTTTTTTTCTTTGAAAAAATTACCTTTTTATAATCATTTCCCAATGTATACTAAAAAACGATATTTTTGTCAACTTATTACAAATAGGCTGTATAACTATTATCTTCTTATTTTTGTAATTATTTCAAAAAGTAGCTATCAAATAATAATTTACTCCCCAAAAGAAAAAAATTTATTTGAGCCAGTGGGGCGCAAGTGCCCCCAAACTCCGCCATTGCCAATACGGCAGGCAGTCAATGGCACATGCCTTTCGGACTGGCCCCATGATCATAGATCACGTTCGCTGGGAGAAAACCTGTGAAGTCAAATGGCTCACGCCTTCCGAAACCGGCCTCGTAATCATGTTCGCTCGGGGAAAAGTCAAAACACCTGAGAACTTCCTCGCTATTTACAACTTGTACCAAAGCTGCCAATTAAGCCCTAGATTAGCAATCTGGTTTTGTTTTTTCTCTTATAGGAGTATGACCACATCTGCTTGGTTAAAATTAAAACGGGCTAACAATGAATATTAGGGTAACAACATTCACTTAGAGCATCTCCAATACTGGTTTATGCTATTTTGTCTGTAATATTTCTATTTTAGCACGTGCTATAGTAATACTAAATGCTATAATTTGATACAATGTGTTTCGATGATACAAATGACATAATATGTAATTTTTTTTGCACAACCACCCTCTCTTTTATTTTCTAACCACCTTTGTGCTATTTTAATAAAAGAGTGTGCCAAATATAACATTAGAGTGTAGTTCGATCACTTTGTATATAGATATAAAGCTACATTTTTTTTTTTTTTTGGATATATGGATATAAAGCTACATCATCACACGCTTATTTGATTGAGACTATTATATATATATATATATATATATATATATATATATAGATATTCCTGGTAGTTAGCTCACTTTATAATTTGTTTGCACAGTATTTCTCCGCTTTCCTAGCTAGACGCGTTTTTAATTAATAAAGGCTTTTGTGCTCCAATCAACTTGCTCCTTAATTTTCTGCCATAGGTTGTTGTTGACAATTGGTACTTCGACTAGTGGGCTTGGAGGAAAATTGGGATGGCAGAAACTGATAATGACCGTATTAATTCGACGATACTAATGGCCCTATGTCATGATCTTCCATCCCTGTCGGAGATCAATTGCATATTCAAAGTCCCAAGGACACTGCAAACGCATAACGAGACTGTTTTTTATCCTAATATAGTCTCAATTGGCCCTTTTCACCGTGACAATAGAAGACTAGCACTGATGGAGAAGATAAAGTTGTGGTACCTGCATGGCCTCTACAATCGATTTGCACCTCTTGATCTAGAAACAGCTCCGTCCCAGTTTGTTGGAAACGAAGAAGGGTTTCGAACAATTTCATTGCAGTTCGTTGAAAGCGTTGGGGTGTTGCGGAAACGTGCTACTGAGTGTTATGCAGAATCGATTGATCTCGATGACTCTAAATTCATTCAAATGATGGTTGTTGATGGTTGCTTCCTCATTGAGCTCTTCCTAAAATATGCAGGTCTAGTAGATAAACACCATGATGACCCCTTATTTAACAGGTCTTGCGTGAAAGAAAATCTTTATCATGACTTAATTTTGATTGAAAACCAAATGCCTTGGTTTGTTCTCCAGCATTTATTTGAGCTAATCCGTCCAACCATATATGTTGACAACCCAGAACAATATACCCTCTCTTCGCTTGCTCTCAGGTTCTTTAGAGAAATGATGTTGCTGACATTGCCACCACAGGACATACGTAATCAACATGATATTAAGCATATACTGGACCTTTTACATAAATGCTTGCTTCACTCATCCGTTGAAGAAACCATACCAGAAAACAAAAGCAGTCAGCACACAGCAAGCTGGCACCGATTACCCCCAGTGGCCGATCTCTTGCAGGCTGGAATCAAATTCAAGATTGGAACTGGCGATGACATTTTCAACATCAAGTTCCATAATGGAGTGCTTGAAATCCCTCCCTTATCAATCCAAAGCAATTCAGAATCCTTTTTTCGGAATCTCATAGCGTATGAGCAAGGCAACTGCTTTTGTACCTATCGTTTCACATCGTACGCTGTATTTTTAGATGACCTCATCAACACTAGCAAGGATGTGGATGTGCTCTCTGACGAAGGAATTCTACGGCATGGATTAAGTACTGAAGACACTTCCCTTCTTTTCAACAGGCTATACAATGACACCCTATACAATGACACCCTTGTGTACGATTTCTATTATGGTGAGGTATCTCGAAAAGCATATCAACATTATAAATCTCGGTGGCCCAGATGGAGAGTCTATAAACATTACAAATCTCGGTGGCCCAGATGGAGAGCCACCTTGAAACGTGATTATTTCAAAGATCCGTGGAGAACCTCTTCATTCATAGCTGCCATTCTAATACCGCTTTTCACCTTCACACAAACCGTGTTTGCCATACTCTCCTACTCTAGAAAGTAGTTACTCCATTATATGTTGTTGCAATATGAACTTTTATTTCTCTTTATGTCAATGTTGCTCAGTTGCTGTGCATTTTTGTTATTGACCTTTAGCAAAATTACTCCCTTTTGGTGAGTGCTGAGCAGAAACCAACTAAAAGGAGATTTGGAATTCCATTGACCCTTTTTCAGGAATAAATATCTATATATATATATATATCCGCAAAAGGATAACCTTTATTATTGACTAAAGATAATGAGATACAACTAGTAGCTAGCAGAAAATCCCCTACAAACAGAGGAATAAACCAACCCAAAACAACCACCTAAGCAAACAAACAAACCCATAAAAACACTCCCCCAAAATATAGAAGGTTCAAAACTCAGCAAGGTGCTGAGCAGAAACCAACTAAAAAGAGAAATTCAACGCCACAGCAAGACAATACCACTAAAACAGACCCTACATAATTCTTCAAAAACAACACCAATACGAATAAACTACACCCAAGCTACAAAAATAACACCTTCAAAAACACTCCACTCAACCCAAACACCTCCAAACTCCTAATAAAGACGAACTCATTTTGCAAACCTCCATTCGAGAAAAAAAAACATAATAAAGCACACCCAAAATCCAACCAAACCCAAGCTGCATACAAAATCACACCCTGAAAGAAACCGAACTACCAAAACCCAAATAGCTAACTGATCAAACACCAACAAAAAGGCCCCATGAAGCTACCCCACTGCTACCCATACCGCTATCAAATACCCCCACACCAGCCGAATACACTAGACAACAAGCCCCCAAAACATTGAAGAATCCAAGACAACTAACACGAGTTGCTAACAGCCGCAATAGCAATAGTAATACCAACCAAAAACTCCTGCAACAACAATGAATCAAGCATCAACATATATCCACCCCACAAAACCACACGCAACACAGAACCATGCCAAACAAGCTCAGGCAGCTACCATGATCCTTCTCTACCACCCATGCTCTTGCCACTGCCGAACACTATATTTGAAGCAATTCACCAACCTCTTTACTGCCCTCCTCTCTACAGGTCTACCCAAACCCCTAATATTTCATGCATTCCCACCAACACCACCTCCTGAGGCCACAAACGTAAGTACATACTAGAACTAGCTCCGCACTTCTCTCATCACATTTGTCCCATTCACTTCCTTCAAAATCATGAATCTGATTCTCCCATTATTCTTTATTATTCCCAAAATTCATTCCCAACATATCCGCAACTTCAATGACCTTCAACGCTTCCCCACAAATAATCCTATTTTGATTATTAACACCCTATCAGAAATGGAAAAAGGTGAAATACTCACCTCTGATTTCCCTCCCTTAGACTGAGACCGTTGCCCCCGATTCTCTCCCCTTAATCTTCTTTGCAGCACCCCCAATCCCTTTGCTATTTGAAAAATCCATTAACTCCTCCAGCAACTTCTTCTTACCCTTCTTAACTTTAATCGTCGTGATACATTGCAGATTTTCCACCCCTTCAACCCCTCTCACAATAACCTCCTTTGAAGCCCCACCCACTATATCACCAGACTCTACACACTCTAAATCCCCTCTTTCAGAAATACAGTCTCCTAAAACTTTAGACTACTGAGGACACCCCACTAACTTGTTCTCATTCTTATCTCTAGAAATTTCCTTATCAAAATTCTGGACAGTAGCCCTCCCATTAAAATCCAATCCTAGAGACCCACTATTCAACTCATGCTCATCCCTTTCCCCATTTTGGACCTCAAAACCCACCTTAACTCCTTTTTCTGGATATTAAGGATAAAGAGAAATTTGGAATTCCCTGGCCACCCAAACGTTTTGGAAGGCTGACTGTATTTCAAAGCATGTACAAGTTTTTATTGTAAATGTTTGAAATTTTAGTACATATTTCAAATTTTATTTGATATGTCCTTTACAACCCTTACATAATACATATTTCAATTATTAAACCAAGACAAATGTGTGCAGCAGTGGCGTACGAGCTTTCTTCCTGGTTTAGTTTGCTGTTTGAGTCTCCATGTGCTCAAATTGTGTAAATTTTTTTGAGAGACACTGTAGAAAGAGGACCGGTTTAACTATGTGATTTCCAATGCTTAAATGGATATTTCACCAATTCAGGCGGTTCAATCCAGTTATGGACGATTCGGGTGCATAAACAATCTAGTTGTAAAATCAAACCGAAATAGGGTTCAGTTCATCAATTCACCCACTCGACCGTTCTGATAACTATGCTTCATTGTGACTAAAAAATTTGAAATGCAAGATATAAATATTCCAAAAGATATATGCACTGGTGAAGAAATCTGCAAAATAGTGCCAAAGTAAGGGGCAAACGTAGAAAATAATTATAATACATGTAGCAAATAAAAATGAAAAACCCAATTGGGACTCACTTCATGTAATAGAATTAGAGTTAAAGTAGCCAAAACAAGATCTTGTGAGTAACATTATCTTTATAATAAAACAAGGTTTGAAGGTCTTAATGGATGGTAGAAGGCCAACACAGGATATAATGATATTAAAGATAAAAAAAGGTCAGAAAAAAGATTACATAAATAATTAACATTTTCCAACTAAAAAAACAACATATATATTTAGTTTCCTCCAATATTTCATCAATTCACCTCATAGTAAAGACACAAATGGAATGATACATTTAATGAGGTTAGGATATAAAAAGCCAACTCTAACATATATATATATATCAGGAGAGACAAGCATTTCTTTTATACTTCCGGAAAAAAGATGAGCTAAATTAGAACTTATAATCAAAGAGGTGATTGGTAGTTGAATATAATGGAGGCAGCAAAGTTTTATACAAAAAGAAAACGAATTCTGTTAACATCATGTGCACTCATTACTATGGTGTGATGGTCACACATGACTTAATTGTAAACCTACCCTTCCCATTCACATGCAAACACTATGACAAAGTAGTTAGGACATGAAAAATGGTGAAAAAAATATATAGAAAATCTAGAGGCTAGTTAGGATCGATCCTCTTTCGTGAACGGCTATTGCAATGGAATAGGGACTGTTCATCACATATTGACATGCAGTACCCACCGTTTCATGCAGGCGTTCCCTTATATCAATTGTCCAAACTCCATTGAACCGCCCATCAACACGAGGTAATCTTTGGCCAAATAATAGCTAGAACTAGAACCACCATTTCTGCTAGAACTAGCGCCACTGTTCTTCCTAGAATTAGAAACACTACCCCTAGCCTTTTTAAAAAGCTTCCTAGCATTAAGGGCAAGGTCTTCTTGACTCCATTCATAGTTTTCTTGTTTCTTAGACTCTTGTACTTGGGGGAAAGTTTAGTTCAAAGGTTTGGATGGAACCAACTAACTCTTCTTTCTAAAGAGAGTCAATGTCATTACTCTCTTCTTGGCAACAAATCTAGGAGGCAGAGTCTGCAGAGAGACCTAAGGATTTTCCTATTCATCAGAAGTTTCTTATCGATCCAAAGTGCATTGGAATATTCATGCCCATAAAATGGTCTCGTGGCAATGGAGAAACCATTGATCTGATTCATTGTATTGTGCATCCCCTGCAGTCAGAAATATGTCATTTAGCAGATGTTTGAAATATCAGCTGGTATATAAGAGGAAAATAGCCAGAGCCAGTTCCAGCTCCAGTTCCACATTTCAGATGTCATTAGTTGGGATGGCAATCGGACAGGTTGGGGATGGGGCACTTTTATCCCAAACCCGTCCCAACCCCATGTCGGGACGGGCGAGCCGGGGCAATGAAAGAATGCGAGATGGGGCGGGCCTGGTCAAGGCATTTACATTGATAGAAAACAAGTTCTACTTAAAAAGGGGAAGAAAAAACCAAACTTAAATCACACATTCCACCCAAATTTTTACCTCTTTATGGTTTTGTAGAAGTAAATACTAAAAGAATTTAAACATAAATATAAAATTATGAAGATAAAGTAACTAATGGTAAATGTAGAAATTTAAGAAAACATGAAAGGTATTAAAAAAATACCAATATTTACACATATTCGGGACGGGACGGGGCAACCTTAAACCATACCCCGTTCCAAATTTGACACGAAATTTTACTTTCTCCCCATACCTGCTCTTAGGAACGGAGTTAGGATTTATCTCCAATGGAGGCACTATGCTATGATTCTTTGAAGTATGAATTGAGAACTAAAAGCTCTGGAAAGCTTTTTTTTTTAACAAATTACTTTTTAGTAATCATTTTCCAATTTAATACCAAAAAAAATATTTTAGTCAACTTATTACAAATTGACTGTGAATATGATTTAAAATGACTACTATCTTCTGGTTTTTGGCATTATGTTGAGAATAGTCATCAAATAGTAATATCTCTCAAAAAAAAAACCCTTGGTTGAGCCAATGGGGTGCCCGCCCTTACTTTATTTATTTGCTCTCCAACCCCATCCCGATAGGAGTGCGATGGGGCTGAATACCCACTTTATCGAGTTTATTGCCATCCCTAATCATTAGATCTAATAACATAACAATAAGGAGGGGTATTGTGAAGCAGAAAACATGCTCTTTCTTTTTTTCATGAAATGGCTAACTTATTCCTCTACATAACGGGAAGAGAGGGCATGTAAAAATACAGTAGCCAGAAGCGACCCCACCCAAATTTCACCTCCAATTCCATGTTTCATAGTTGTCAATCACACCCCAAAGCATCAACATGTGCTGGGGGATGCCCTCTGTTTCAAGCTAAAGCAAACGACTTGCGAGAAGATATTTGATTTAGTCATGAAATGATGATTATGCCATTTTACATTGAGGGCAGCAAACAAACTGTTACATTCGGAACCATAGATGGCCCCAGCCCCAAAGAGAAATTATAGCAAATATTGATAGAGGTAGAGCTGCACACAAAAAAAATACCGTTGGACCAGGCATCGGCAGTGGAAGTGATGTTGGCATTGAGGAAGGCATGGGCATAGATCCCTGCATCGATGATGGGATGGTTAAAGGCATACCAAGTGGAGTTGGTTGTGGTGGAGGGCGAGGTAAATGAGGATGTGGAAACAGAGGTAGATGGGATGGAGGCGGCAGAGGCAAAGAGGCCATTTGCTGTGGCATTTGTTGAGGATTTTGATAAGTATGAGCATCTCCAAGGGGTTAGTATCTAACCCCTTTGACTATTTTAATTAGTCCAAACATATTTTTCTATCTTCAATGGGCTAGTTAAATGGTTAGCTATTTAGCCATTGTCATTTTAGCTAGCTACATTTAGTTAGTGAATCTTCACTAGCTAAATTATTTATAGTTAAAAAATGACAATTTCCCTCTCTTTATGTATCATTCTTTCTCACCAAATAATTAAAAAAAAGAAAGTTTATTAATAAAAACTTTGAAATAGTTAAAAAATAACTAGTACCCTTGGAGTAGGAATACTCACTTGCATTGCTAGCTAAGTTTTTTTTTTTTTTTTTTTTTGTTAAATGTCATTTTACTAGTTAAAGTAGTAAAAAAATCACTGGTACCATTTTGGACTCTGTAGTTTATATTTTATTTTAATAAAATTCTAAAATAATTGTGTCTTCTAAAAGTGGGACACATAGATCAAGTGGTTTTTGTCAATCACAGTGAATATGTTTTAACTGTTTGATTGAATATAATTTGGTAATATTAGTAGGGTTTTAATGAGTGTGGGGATTTGATTTTATGTGTCTTAACTCATAGGACTTATGATAGGTTAATTTAGAAACTTAGGGGTCGTGGTTGTCACCTAGTCAACTGTATATTTCATTGTGTGTTATGGAATCCCACCCCCTAGAAGTTAGGAAGGTTGAGTATAGCACCACGAGCCGTTAAGATTTTCTATTCTCGCAAGCAAAAGCATCACTATAATGGTTACACTTCCAACTCCTATTGATATGCTCTGTTATTTATTTATTTGTGACCTACGATGCCATATGGATCCTATCTATCTCATTTTCTTACATGATGTTAGAAATTAAACAAATAGCATAGAAACTAAATGGAAGCGAAAGCGAGATGAATCGGATCTATATAGCATGGTAAATCATAAATGAATAAAATAATCAATACATACTATGAAAAGGTGGAAGCGTAGCCATTATAGAGATGCTTCTACCTACGAGAATTAAAAACCCTAATGGCCGTAGTGTACAGCTAATCTTCCAAGCTTATGGATGATAGAATTTCATAACACAGTAAAATATATAAGTAGGTAGATGACGACCACTAACCCTAAGTTTCCAAATCCAACTAGAACTCAACCTATCATAAGTCTTATAAGTTAATACACATAAATCAAATCCCCACGCTCATTAGAAATCTACTAATATTACTAAATTATATTCGATTAAACAATTAAAACATATCAAGTGTAATTAACAAAGATTGCTTGATCTATAGGTACCACTTTTAAAAGATCATCACAATTAATTCATAATTTTAACAAAATAACATATGAGCTATAAAGTCCAAAAATTCTTACATATATTCTCCCACTTCAACCATAGCGAAAGATTTTGAAATTTTGAAAACAAAGTCTAAGTTAATAACAAATTTTGAAGTCGATTGGCCACTCATTAATTTGAAAAACTTATTATAATCTTATTTAAGTTGCTCAAACATTTAGTAGTATAAGAGTTTATAAAACTTTTAAAAAAAAATAATTATTTACAATGATTTCAATAGACACCCAATTAAGAAGGTTGTATGCATTACGTAAAACTGGCATATTACCATGGCCAAAGTATCCACGAGACCATCATATCTAAGTAACAAAATGTGAAGATATGTGTCTAATGGGACAAGATATGTAACAAAGTATAATGAAAATACAAACAAACATTTCCTATGAGCGGTCATTGAAACTTCATGTGCACAAAAAACAAAAGCACATGTCACTTGGATCCAAAATATGATTAAGACACATCATAACGAATGTGCAAACAAAATCTAGATGAGGACACTTTAAATGATTTCTAGTCATCTAGATCGAATTCCCAAGTTAATTTAAAAGTTCTAAGTCAACAAAAGTAGGCATATAAAATCAAATCTCACGTATAATCAAATAAGAACTCTAAGGAATTAACCAAACTTTTTATTTGAGAGAAAACAAAAATGAATCCAAATAGACCAAGGTGGAAATAAACTCCCACTAATAAAGTTAATTAATAGTGGTATATATAGCATAAACTTATGATGAGAAGAAAATATAATTTTAAATAAAACTTCACTAACTCAAAATAATAATTATCAAATAGTTTATAAGAAAAATTATAATCTTGTGTGTTTCCACTAACTGGAAAAAAAAAAAAAAAATTACCAAACACAATTAAGTATTTGTTAACATAATGTGCAAATAAAATTTAAATCAATACGCGCATTAATCCATAAGCTAATTGAATAGCATACAAATATGTACAGAAAAAAGCTATTCTAAATTAATTATGGATTGCATAACAAATGTCACAAAACTGATCCTATATTTAAATATATATAAAATAATCTCTTGCAAAACTCCCACTCAGAAAAGCATTCTTAAGATGAAAGAATGTTTGTAAATAATGAGCAAGATTTAAGCATGCAAATAAGGGATCGACACATAAAGCAAAATCAACATTATCACAAATTGACCATTAAATTTAAGCCAAATTAATTTATTTGAAAAGGTAAAAAAATAAATTGATATTCATAAATGGTGATTAAATTTATGAATTGACAAAAATACAAAATATTGCAAAATAAACTAATAGTTTAGTATTACTAAAAGATTGGATTTTTCTTTATCTCAAAATTTATAAACTTTAAAGATACTTAAAACCTCAAGTAAAAAGAATTTATTAGCAAATAACTATAAACATGAGGTTATAATCAAATAGTGTTCTTCAAAAATTATGTGGTGATTTTTAAAACTGAATAAATAATTTCATCAATGAACATTCCAAGAATGAACCCATCAAAGTGTACAATAATAGACTATTCCAAAAATGCAAGAAAATTATATAAGGCCAAAAAAATATTGTGCTTGTAAGTTTCAAGATAAATTATATTTGACCTTATTCCAAAGGGTTGGGATCCATGGACTCAATTTTGCACTTCATTTTTGTACCTCATTTTTAAGGCCATTGGATTCATAAGTTCCAACGGTAGTCCAAAAAACTGACGTGACCAAACTCCACTCACCATTTGAAAAATTAGCTGAAGTGCAAAAATGAAGTGCTTTATATGAGTCCATGGAATATCCTAATCCCTATTCTAAAATATTATATCTATAATCATAAAATATAAAACAAAATGTCAATTTTAAAATTTGAAATTCTTCTATAGCCTTAATCTCAAAATAACTAATTTGTTAACAGTTATAGAATCAGAATTGTTTTGCTATTAATATGGCATATTTGAAATAAATTATAAAAGAATGGGAGCAAATTAAATATCCCAAATGGACATGGATAAAAATATGATATTAAGCATATGTAATTGCAATGACATCCACAAAAATTTGATCTTAGACCAAATTCTAAATTATTTGCAATTTACAATCCTTCCTTTAGGTCGAAATAATGAACCAAATAACAAAGCGACTTTATTGCAAGATCAAAGCAAGTTTCCTACATACAAGGTCCTATCATTCTCAATGCCTTTAGACCATATATTGAAATCTATTTCATACATGCATATTCCACTTCATTGCCGGTTCTATCCATGTTACTATGAATGACAAAGCTTTTAGGTCATATATCAAACATATACACAATCGAATGCAACGTTACATCATGACAGCAAAATTAAAGTAGCACAAACTCAACATAATCATGTTGAACATAACACTAATGAGTCCTCCACTAATAGTTGAAGAGATTTTTCGTCTACTTTGGCATTCCAAAATACTCATATAAGTATTAGCATAAGTCTCACAATATATATATCATGATGTAATAATACTAATAGTCATACCTTCCACATAAGAGACTACTAATTAAAATATAAATTTATATAGGCTGACATGATAATTCTCTATAAGGATCACCAATAAATTGTTTCAGGCATATATATAAAAATTTTGAATTAAAATGAGAAACGACCAAAATATGTACCAAATCAATAAATAGATAATATGGAAACTAAATTTCCTAAAATATGACAAAGAATCATAATAAGCTAGCTCAATAAATTCCATAATTGTTTAGGCACTAATTTATTTCCTCCAACCAATGGAACCAAGTCACAAGTGACTAATAGATGTGTTTTACTACAGAACTCGTGTGAATTTAAAATACATGAAAAATTCTAGTATTGACATTTATAAAATTAAGTACATCTCATAAAAATTATATTTTTAAGAACCCACGTCAAATTTAAGGAAGAAATAAAACACACTGAGCAATCATAATAAACAAGAGATCATATTCATATAAATTAATTTAAATTCTTTAGAAGATTCATGGAACCGTCTTGCAAAGTGTAAGGTCAACACGTCAAACAAATAAGCATAAAAAATGATGAGCTAAACACACAAGAGAAAATTTTCCGGTGAGAAGAAAACAATAGGTTTAGGTTTGATTCTCAAATGAGAAACACAGGATCACAAATACAAAGCAACAAAACATGAATTCAGGTAAAACAAGATTGGATCTTTTCCTCAAGTGTTTAACAAAAACAGGATACCGATTGGGAGCTATAGAATGAAGCTTTATACTCAACCAATCCCATTAATTTTCCGACAAAAAGAATAACCCTTCATAGCCCCCCAACAAAATACTTTATAAAATAAGGCCAAGAATATGGTTTCAGCTTTACCAAAAATAAGATTTTAAGAAAAAACTGCAAACGATTTTGCGTTACGTAGGAATTAATATACGCAAAAAAAATCCAACACCGTATCAATCTGACGTCAAATATAAATTAAAATTTTGGAATTTCATAAACAATCTACTGATTTATTTATCATCAAAACCACACAGATCGATCTGAGCCGTGACTTTGATACCACATGCAAGAAAAACTTTTAAAAAAATACAATACCTACCAATAGGTGTAGCCATTATAGAGATGCTTCTTGCTATAATGATCCTACCTGTGATAGTAGAAAACCCTAATGACCGTGATGCTATACCCAACCTTCCTAACTTCTAAATGATAGGATTCCATAATACACAGTGAAATATATAGGCAGCTGGGTGATGACCACTAACCCTAAGTTTCTAAATCCAACTAGAACTCAACCTATCAGAAGTCCTATGGGTTATGACATATAAAATCAAATCCCCACACTTACTAAAACTCTACTAATATTACCAAATTATATTCAATCAAACGGTTAAAACATATTCATTGTGATTGACAAAAACCACTTGATCTATGGTCCCACTTTTACAAGATCATCACAATTAACTTAGAATATCAAAATAAATTATAAGCTATAGAGTCCAAAAATTCATACAATGCTTGCTGATCATTGGCGGCAAGAAGAAACCGGCCTAGTTTTGGCCCATGTTGAACTTGTCAGAAGTTATTATTCTATAAACTAAATAAAAAATCAATTTTGCTAAAACTTATGTGTGGATCGACCAAATTGGGTAAACTTCAATGTAGTTTGGTCCGTTTGGATTTCAAATTGGAATTCCTTTAGCTTAGGTAATAAATTGGAAGAAACCTGCAAAGAAGTATCAGACCATACCAAGGTGTATGACCTAATACATAACAGATCGAGGGAAAAAAAAAAAAAAAAAAAAAAAGCGTCCTGAAACTATCAAGTAAGTTGAGTTTACAAAAACATTATCAAAGGAATTATCAAAAAAATCACTTTTAGTAGTAATTAATTAAAAATTGTCAACTACACCGTGGTTGGTGGTGTAGTTGGTGAGTTGACTCAATCAGCAATCATTTAGATTCAGGACAATTTATGAATATTTCATGCATTTTAAAATTTTGGCACCATTTTCATGATCTAACTCTTCAGACAAGTCTCTGCTTTTCTTTTCCTTTTTTTCTAACCAGCAAGTCTTGTGTGGCCACAACAAGTCTTGGGTGGCCATCATAGGATTAGTATTGGCATCAAGTTCATACGAATGACATTTATTAAAAGATTTATATTCACAATATTAACAACTTTTTGACTTTCAGCTCCCAAGTTCTCATGACTAATAGTATAAAAAGACTTGATAGTGGTTTCTTTGTACTTGACTCCCTATTATTTTCTTTGTTTGCAATTATACTTTTAGCTCATTTATCATAAACAAGCTCTCAACTATTGTCTTTTTTGAGTTTCTCGTGTCTATATTGGCTCTATAGCATTGAAATATTGGAGGAAACTAAATATTAAATAATTTTGCTACTATTAAAAAATATTGACTTGGCAAATCAACAAGCAGCTTAGATGCCTTCTCATAGATTTCTTGAATCTAACAACACATGTATTGATTTTGGAAGAGAAAAGTCCACAGAGCAAAACTTCTCTATGCAACATGTCTGGTTGATGATGAAGATCGAGGGGAAAACAGGGTCACAGTATAAAGTTGAGATATATAGTTACTTTCTGCCCAAGGACAATCTGGGACCAGCACAGTTAAGGCACTCTCAAGTCTTTAACCTTTTAGCATCTTCTTGCTCTTGTCGGCCAAGCAAATTCGTTGTGACTTGTCTGTAGCCTATAGGCTAGTCACTGTTCCTACACTGAAGGGTTGTACCCTCTTACCACTCATGTAAAAGTCCATTTCCACATGTACTAACTATTGTGAATAGAACATATGCAATTTTCCTCCTTGTAGCTCAAGTATTCATGCAGTATGATGGATCGTTGTCTCCTCAAGAGGATGCTTCCAAATTCGAGATGCAGGACTTGATTTCCTCTGACCATCTTATGCTGACACTATAACTAGCTAGTATCCCTAAAACATTTGGCCTTCACCTGGTTTGCTATTTTGCAACCAAGGAGTGTCAAAGTTTGGTTTGTGTTTTTTGATTCTTTTTGCGTAAAATTTCGGGGTCTCAGAAGGTAGCAAATTTGTAACAAGTTCTGAGAAGGTGTAGGAGGGATCAAACCCTCGGGATTATTTCGAGGAGTTTTGGAATGTTTCTCAAAGGATTGTTGAACCAATCCGGAACTCTGCGTTGGTAGACACTTTTGTCCAAGGTGTTGAGAAAAAGTTTTAAAAAGATGTCTCCAATAGTAATCCTAGGCCTTAATGAAGTTGCCAAGAATGATAGCATAAATTGAGGGACTTATGCCCAAAAACCACAAGAATATATGCATCAAAAAGACAAGACAAACTGAACTACGAGCGGTGGGATAAAGCATAGAGATGGTCAAAATAAATAATTTATAATTTCAATCATAAATTTGAAAAAATCAGTTGATTTTAGAAGTTCAAAATTAGAATATCAAAAAATGCACTAGCTTCAATTTTGTAGTAATTAAGTTAATCATTTGAATAAAATTTAGTAATTTAAATAAATTTATCTAAATAATAATAAATAAATAAAGTGCATTCTCTACAATCCAACAAATCACAATTAGACAACTTAGACATAATTGGATTCCAAAAAAAAAAAAAAACAAAAAACAGGCATTTCACAATTTTAAGTGCATAAGCATATCATCTTTGTACCATTCACTAGAAATAAATCCATTCATTTTGTTTTGTTTTTTTTGGGGTAATGATCACTTTACTACCTTGTACTTTTTTTTTGGCGGGGCGGGGGGGGGGGGGGGGGCGTCAATGTAATACCTAAACTAAAAAAATTTACAGTTTGGTATCCAAAATACACTCAAGTGGAGTAATTTGTTCCCAAACCCAAACTCCGTTTAAATAACAAACAGTAAAGTCACATGCGGTCATGTGAAAGCATATGTGGCCACCATCCCAAGTACAGCCTAGGTGGCAAAATGCTTAAAACTGTACTGGAGAATTTGATGAGTGAAGAATAATACTTTTTCTCATTTATTTGTGTGTATTGTATACATCTTGTATTTACATTGAATACAAGTGTAAGACTTGTGATACAAGATTAGGAAAAATAATTTTGAAGATCAAATAATACATGGAAAGTGTATATCAAAGATTATATTAGCTAACCACACCCCCAACTTTTTTTTTCCTCTCAAGTTGAGGGTAGTCGACTGCGAACCTTCAACTTGTCGCGTAAAAACTAGAAGCAGGCCGAACTTAGGCTTTTAATGAGAATATCAGCTATTGAGTGGAAATGAAGTGCACTTGGAGGTCTTTATGTGCAACTTTATCCCGAACAAAATGGAAATCAATTTCCAAGTGCTTGGTGCAGGCATGAAAAATAGGATTGGCAGTGAGGAACGTAGCACCAAGATTGTCACACCGCAGGGTTCTGAGATTTGGAAAGAAGGAACCCAAGTTCAAACAATAAGGACTAAACCCATGTAACATCAGCGGTCGCATTTGCAATGGTCTTGTATTCAGATTCCATGGAGGAATGAGAGATAGTCTGTTATTTCCTGGAGGACCAAGAAATAAGTTGATTGGAACCAAGATAAATCGTATAGCCACTGGTGGAGCGTCTATCATCCGGACACCCCGCTAAATCGGAATCAAAGAACACATGAAGGTCATTGGAGCTTCGTTTGGAGAGCAGGAGGCCATAGTCTTGATCGTATTGGAGGTAATACAAAATGTGTTTGACAGTAGTCCGATGATCTTTCGTTGGTTGATGTATAAATTGACAAACCTTATTGACTGAGAACATAATATTTGGTCAAGTTAAATACTGGAGAGCCCCAACAACCTGTCTATAATGAGTAGGATTGGACAATAGAGTTCCACCACTTTTTGTTGGTGATTAAAATAAAAAATAAAAATAAAAGGAGGGGGAGGAAATGTACCGCAAGATTACATTCAAGTAAAAATAGATTCTGCCCACCCCTTTTGACTCCACATTTCAAATTTAAGTGTAACTGTTCTTGATACCATTAAAACCCATTGAATCAATGGCGAAAACAATCTTTCGAAATTGCTTACTCGAATTCTAATTCTGTGATCCAATGGGGCCCTAATGGTGGGAAAGGAATCTTTAGAGAAGCCTGCAGCATATGAAACATCAACAAGGATTTTCCCAAATGCTTAGAACGATCCAATTTTTTTTCCTTTTCTTGTTGGAAATTGCAAGAAGAAAATTCTTAAATCTTACATGAAAATTCAAAAATTATTGTGGATAAAAAAAGATACTTCTTAGATGACATTTTTCCATAATATTTTCACTCGTTCTTCGATTTCCACATAATTCCCAAGAAGATCAAGCTATTGCCACCACATAAAATACTTTAAACCCCCCACTTAGTTTATATTTTTTAAGGTTTTATGAAAATATGAAAAGTTTTTACAAAAACTAATCACATAACCTAATAGAAAACATCATTCCGGACAACTTTGTAGAAGAAAATTTTTTCAAAATCTATCATTCAAGTAGACTTTTTGACAATTTTTCATGAAAAATGTAATAGAGATTATAAATGACCAAAAAGTCCACTTAAATGACAAATTTTGAAAAAACTTTCTATTACAAAGTTAATAATGTTTTCAAGTGGACAACATGACTAGTTTTCATAAAAACCTTTTATATTTTTTATAAAATCCTAAAAAGAGTAAACTAATGAGAGGCTTAGAGTATTTTATGTGGTGGCAATAACCTCCCTCTTCCCAGAATCCAAATCGAGACCTGTTGCACCCCCTTCAAACACGCTCCAACCCCCACCATTTAAAACAAAATGTTATTACCATTTACCCTAGTGCACTTTTACTATTAAAGGCATATTTAACTTTCCTATTTACTATCGATCTCCTCCCACCCCCAACACGCAAAACTCCTAAATGGGAATGAGGGAATTCCCGGAGTACTGGGGTTGGCTCTAGAAAAATTTTAAAAATTTCATAAATTTTAAGTTGGGAATAAAGTAGAGGGGAGTGAAGAGGATTTTGTGGGGTGACAATAGCCACCCCCAATCCAAATTTATTGTTTATACATCGGTTAGTGGCTTGTTATTCTTGGCCTGGATGGTATAGCCACCATGTACTTTCCATTAGGGAAGGTGACTGGCTTCATTGCCTAAGGAGTGGGTGAGAAGCTACAGATAATTGAGATTCTTTTGATCCTAACTTATGAACAGTGTCGTTAATATGAATAATAATGGCAAAAAACATTTGCAGATAATCAAATATATAGCGATATGCTCATCAGTAAACGCCACCTCATTAAATACCGAATCAGTTTTTTTATCTCTACATTTTTTTTTCCTTTTTGTAAATAAAATTTAATCATAGGAAACGCAAAACAGTTTAGGAAACGCAAAACAAAAGAAAATTTCAAATCCACAAGGACAAACAATGGTAAAATCTGTTCATGAGAGAGAAGTTCTGCTTTCCCTTTGTTCCAGCCAACAGCGCTACTATGATGCAATAAAGACTCTTTACATGTTACTATTGAGGTGCTTGGCCATGAGGTGGAGGACCTGGTGGTAGTGGCGGTTGAGGCATACCAGATGGTAGATTACTGTTTGATGCATATGTCCCCATTCCAGTTGCATTTGGATTCCCAGACTGCAATTAACAAGTGCAAAGGTAAAAAACATAAGCTTCAGCTGGAACAATTAATCATTCCAAAGACGACCTAAACCACCCCAAAAAGGAGGTATGAATGAAGAAAAAAAAAAACATAGCATTAATGAAAAACAATAGAAATCTAAGACTAAAGAACTATGTGAGAACCGCATGAATTAAGGGTGTTTATTAAAAATGCTTCTGACTGTAAACTTATGAATGTGATTAGATGGTACTTGTAAGTTTCTTATGATAAATTACAGTTTTAGCTATTGATAGATGCTGGTCAGACGGCTAGACTGGTGAAATTCATCTGGCTAACAAAAATTCTGAAAAATTCTAGTGTTGATAACTAGACCCCCTCTGTCACAGATGAGATACCTGAAGCAATAGGGCAAGCAGTAAATAACAGCAACAACAAGCCTCTACCTTACCTGGTAGGGATTAAGCCCTGGCATCAATGGCATCTGTCCAGCTTGTGCCCGATTGAATGCACCACCTTGCGGATACATCTGTTGACCCCCTGCATTCTGTAGGCCCTGGATGTTTGGCATCCCATTCAGAAAACCTCCCACTGGAGGTACACCACTGGTCGGTAAGGATCCTGAATGCATCAGATTCATGCCCATAAAATGGCCTTGTGGCAATGGAGAAACCATCTGATTCATTGTACCATGCATCCCCTGAAGGCAGAAATATGTCATTTAGCAGATGTTCGAAATTTTAGTATATAAGAGGAAAATAGCAAGGGCCAGTTCCAGTACCCCATTAAAAGGTCGTTAGATCTAATAACTAGAATATCCTTGTTTCATGAAGCAAAAACATATTCTTTCCTTTTTCATGAAATGGCTAACTAATTCCCTGCACAATGGGAAGTGAACGCATGTGTAAAAATGCAGTAGTCAGAAAGGACCCCACTCGAATTTCACCACCAATTCCATGTTTCACAGTTGTCAATCACACTTCAAAGCATCAACATGTGGTGGGGGATGCCCTCTATTTCATCATTAAGCAAATGACTTGCTAGAAGACACTTGATTTAGTCATGAAATGATGATTATCCCATTTTACATTACGGCTGCGTTTGGTATGAAGGAATGGGAGTGAGAATGCAATGGTGATTCCATTACTAACAATTTTGGAGTGTTTGGTTGACCAATAATGGAATGGTGATTCCATGGAGGGAATAGCCATTCCTCCCCAAATAAAGATGAATGGCCATTCCCACCTTTTAGGGAATGAAATTACAAAAGGTGGATCCCATCCATTCCTTTCCCACCCTTTACTAACATTGAAATGGAATGACCATTCTCATTCTCATTCCATTTCCATTCCATTCACACAAACCAAACGCAGCCTAAGGGAAGAAAACAAATTGTTAAATTCGGTACCATAGATGGACCCAGCCCCAAAGAGAAATTATAGCAAAAATTGAGAGGTAAAGCTGCACACAAATCAATACCATTGGACCAGGCATCGGCAGGGTAAGTGATGTAGGCATTGAGGGCATGGGCATCGATCCTGGCATCGAAGATTGGGGCATACCAAGCGGAGCTAGCTGTGGTGGAGGGCGACCTAAATGAGGATGTGGAAGCAGGGGTAAATGGGATGGAGGCTGCAGCTGCTGCATGTTTGGAGGCGGCAGAGGCAAAGAGGCCATTTGCTGTGGGAGTCCCTGGTGGTGGTGGTGTGGCATTTGTTGAGGGTTTTGTTGATATGCTTGCTGCCGATTGGCAGCAAGAAGAGATGGATGAGGACCAGGTGGGAGTGGAGGGGCCCCTAGTGGCATTGAGCCGGGATGAGGTTGCTTCTGTTCTCCATGAGATGATGTATCCAGAGATGAGATGGATAATGGCATTGCAACTCCAACACCTGGAATTGTTCCCTCATTTCGCGTCAATCCAGGAGCAAATGGTCCTGGAGTTGTTGGGGCTTCAAATACCATGAAATTGGGCATGCGACCAGCAAAAGCAGGGTTTTGCTCACCATAACCTGTAGATATTACAACAATTAGGATTAGCATAGATATTCCTTCCGAAGTCAAATTTCAGAATTGTAGAGAATATGCCAATGAAAAGACACAAAAAATTAGCTCAAGCACATTTGCAAAATTAGCACTGAGTAGCCTTCTAATTACAAAAGTACTCCAATTGGTCCATGCAATCCTACAAGTTGAACTTTCACCTAACAAATGTAAAGGAGACAAGAAACATAACATTAATTGATCGGGCGAAATGATAACAACCTTGGTTCTGGCCCATGTTGAATTTATCACGAGCAGTATCTCCAGGCCTATTTCTGCACCAAAATTTTGTTGTATGATCATTGCTACCACTGCATAAGAAACCATACAAGATTAGTAACTGGAGAAGTGGCCTAAGCTCATTAGAAGTTCACAAATAGATTAAACTACGACTTCCATGCAATGTCTACCATTATAATTCTATAAACTAAATAAAAAACAACCATCTGTTGTACCATACAAAACGGATTCAAAACAGCACAGCAATGATCCCGCCATTAATAATATCAAACTAAAGGCCTCTCATTGAAAGAAACCTGCAAAGAAGCTACAAATAGAAACAGGGATCCACTCGTCATGGATACAAATAAAATTTAATGATTATTAAGAACTCAAGTTTCAACTCCTTAATTGGTTTTCTTTTGGTAGTTGGTTACTTGGACCTACATAAATTCAGTAAAAGAAGAAATCAATAGTGTAGTTCAATCTTGCCACTAGATATGGTCTTCAATCCTCAGAATCAAATAGCACCAAAAGACTCCATGCACCCTAATCAGAAAGCTTAGCCAAATAGCAATTAAAAAGTTTAGTTCCAAAAGCTTCCCTCCAAAATTTTCATTTCTTATCAGAAGAAAAATTATCCCTATCAATTGAATGAGTTGTGGCCCAAACTCAGACCAGTACCAAAATATAGTCCACCATAAAAGAGTAGTTATAAGACTACAAATTACATATAAGAACACTGTACCTCAACTAAGATGCCTCTTAGTATCAATTGAAAAAAAATGCACTATCATCACACATGTAAATCATAAAAAAGAAGAAATTTGAGTTTACCTGCAAAGAATATATCCAATTGGATGCCATGCAAGATCCCACACACTATTATCATGTGCACCAGGAATTTCAACCTGGGGAGTTTCATGCCTGTGCATCAGAATATCTTTTTAGTGGTCATGAGTTACAAGAACAATCTGAAATTCGGTGCCCAAGATGCAGCAATAAATCATATTAACGGCACTCAACAAGAGAATAGAATCCCAAAGCCTGAAACTAATTTGTGGATCAATGCAGCTATAAACTTATCAAAAAACAAACATGAGGAATAACAAAAGTTGAAAAGGTTGTAGTGAACCATCAGTTGTCTTTGATTGATCATAGAGAGAGGCCTAAGTTTCACTTTATTGCCACATGGTGAACCAAAACCGTACTAATCTTAATTTTTCATCTTCCTCAAAAAAATGTGGGTACGTAGGAAAAACCCAACAATATTAAATATCAAAATATCCTCACTTCCTGTAATTTATATATTTTTCACACTAATTATATCGCTTCAAATTCTCTCACAAGAAATACACTCCGACTCATCAACTTACTCCAAAAGATCTCAACTCTTCCTATAACGTATGTAGTTTTTATACATTTTTAGAACTTTTATCCCCAAGCATTTTCATATTGGATACATTTCAAATCAGCTCCATAAAATCTTCAAGCATTGTGAAACTCTTCCTATAGTAGACAAGGAATATATATCAAACAGATACATCGAACTTTTTCCCTGTTCTCTTTGTTTTAAAAAATAAAAATTAAAAATTAATTCTATTGGCATATTAGTTTCTTCTAATGCTTTAAAGATAAACAGTTAAATATCAATTAAAGTTCAATATCCCCTATGTTTGTTTTAACAATTTAACTTTTAAGCAGATGAAACTCTTAATAGGTGCCTCATAGGTCCATGTCTACAACAGAAAAACCCTACGAGAATGTTTATCTTATATCTTTCCTCTTTTAGTCTTCATCGGCGATAATTTTCATTTTTATAGTTATGTAAGGTTAATAACTTATTACTTGACTAGCAGTTTATAAATACTACATGCAATGTCTAAAAGGTAAATCTTTTCAAAGGGAAAGTGAGAAGTAAAAAATGAACTAGATCACTGGATTCATTGTTTCTCTATTTTTCTTTAGGGCAGTTTTCCATCAAGATAAGCTTTCTATAGCCATCATCTTAGTACATTAGATGTTCTTTTTTTTATCTTTATGATATATTAAGATTGGTCAGTTAAATCTTAATACTGCATATAGGAATGGGATTTCATTATTTTTCTATTCAGTTAATCCTGCAATCTCCCATTACAGGATGCAGCAAGGATATAAAAACAACAAGGCCATTAGTAACTAATCATACACACTTTAGTCAAATAATCTATTCTAACTGGCCCAGGAGTTTGTTCATTTTGTTAGAATATCACTCTTCTTTGTAACCATATTACACACCATTGGTAACTAATCATATACATAGTGTAGTCAAAAGATCTATTCTAACTGGACTAGGAATTTGGTAATTTTATTAGAATATTAAAGAGGGCTTTTATATTTTCTAAGTACACTCTTCTTTGTAACTAAATTACACATTGCGTGATCAGCATGTATAACTCAACAGAGAATCCAAATCCAAGAAGGATGCAAACTAAATGCCTTCCAAGTGAGATTTTCATCTAAATCCAGTTTCAAGTTTACAGCATTACACTTCAAAATCAGATCAAATAAGCAACGACCATGGCTCTTGGTCCTTCCTAGACATTATTTCTTCTGCAAACATGTTCCACAAACTGCACAGTATACAACTAGTAGTGAAGAATTTAAGTATGACATGAAAATGCATTTGATGCATCCAAGACCTTGAGATCTGGAAAAGCATGACAAAGAAGAAGAAAAATTAGTGCAACCATTAAACATAGTGATCTGAATCAGGAATAGAGATTACCCAACAAGCCAATGGAAAATGGACCCATCAAAACTCCCACTCACGAAATATTCTTCATGGAACGGATGCCAAGCCAATGCTAGAAAATTTGAACAAAATTAAAATAAATAGATGTGATATAAGAATCAACTTGATACAAAATATACCAGAAGAAGCATTATCAGATAAAGCTCTTGTAAAGGGATGTGGGAAAAGTGATAAAATTACTGCAGACTCAATTTGGACCAATAGAATATACCACGAGACGTGGATAAAGCATAATGAAGGAACCTCTCAGATGAGAGGTTTACTCCACAAACCCTATAGATACTCAAACTGAAGGAAGTAATCGTTATCACGATGCAAAATTTTTTGGATAGAGCCATTGCTACAACCAAAGATTCCGTAAAAGGATTTCTATTTCACTTAAATGTGACAGAAGGATAGCATAGCATGAAAACCCCATCTATGCTCCAATGTTAAGCGGAAGAAATATCAAACACTTAAGATCCTAGTGCAAATGAAGCCACAAGCAGACAATAAAACAAGGACAGTCCTTAGTATTTTCTGTCATGTGGGACATGCCAACACATAAATGCGTTGAAAACCATTTTTGGGCACTAGTACCCTTGTCAGAATTTAATGTCATTTTGGGTATTATTTCCAACACGAAAAAAAATGTCAGTGTCCCAGTGAAATAGCTTGCAGATCATCTTTAGTGCCTTGTCACAACTATTTGCCATAGGCAACAATCAACTTATAGCCAAATCACAGTGGAAATAATGCCCTGACAGTAACTTAGCTACATAGAAGTATAGAACTAGTTCTGTGAATGGAAAATACACGACAGGCAACTAAAAAAGATATGCAAAATCACAAGTGGAAACAATTATAACGAATTACATACTCCCTCAGTTCCTAACTGACTGTCCCCTTTCAAAAAACACGCTTTTTTGGGAAGCCCTTGTAAATGCTTTCACAACAATACATATGTTTTAAAATTCCAATTTTGCCCTCAAGTGTACAAAACATTGGAAAAGGTAAAGTACTCATGAGAAAGGGTATTTAGGAAATAAACTTAAAATTCATTGATTTTTTGAATGCGACAATAATTTTGGAACATCCCAAAAAGGAATTGAGTACAATAAAATAGGAACGGAGGGAGTACTACATTAATGGACATTAGCTGACTTGATAACTATTAACTAAATGACATTAGTTGATCACTCTTACTTTGCATCAAAGTAATCACTCACTAGTAAATATAGAATCCACCTTTGTATCTTCCCACAAGTTCACCATGTGAAGGGAATTGATTCAATATAAGTACAAGATAATTTGAAGAGTTTTGGTGATTTGAACATTATAGATAAGTTTTAATGGCTATATATTGTGGTATTTTCTTTTTCCAAACAAGTATAGACTACAATGAATTGTTCATTAAAGGTTATTTTTATTGGTCATGAATTGTGGTATTTTTTTTTCCTTCTTTCACACAAATCCAGATTATACTCACATCTAATGGTTTCAGAAGAAGAAATGCATTATATATCATATTTTGTTAGATTCACTTCAGCCAATCTGATGCAGGCGCATCCAAGAGGCATACCAAGGCCAAGAGAGCCCACTAGTCAGCTTGGCTTGGGAATTAAAGGGGATTTTTATCGGTTATGATTTGTGACATTTGTTTCTCTTCTTTTACACAAATATATATTATTCTTACATAATATAGTTCAGAGGATAATGCATTTTATATCATATTTTTGTAGATTCATTTCAACTAATCTGATTAGGAGCATGAGAGGGAGATCAAGCAACACACTGGTCAGCTTGGCTTGGACCATTAGCTAATAGAGTTCAATCTTTTTTGTAATACTGCTTTCATTTGTATTATAGTTCACAGACCATTGTGATGTTCCTACTCTTTTTAAGTAGTCATGCGACAAGCATGTGATTTTTTAAAATAGTTGGGTGGCTGAAATCAAAAGTTTAGAAAGAGTTAAAGATCTCATAATGGATCCATTAGAGGATCCCTACCAGTGCTTTAAAGCTCTATGATTTTATTCAAGGGTTAGGCCTTGTAACCCTAGTATAAATACTTCTATTGAATCATTGTAATCAGAATTTTTCAATATTATTTCAGAATTTCTTATTCAAGACGCATTCCTAGGTCTCTACACCCTAGAATTATCATCTATTTGCATTCCAGCTTTGATTTTAATTCAATCTTTACTTATTTTTTGTTATTTTATTACTATAAACTCCTCTCTCTGGGTAGTTTTATGCCTATTAAAGCAGTGCAGCAGCCAAACTGTAGGTTATATGCCATTTTTCCGCATCATAATCTCTAATACTGCATGTAACATAAGATGGAAACATGCCAACATCTATGGTCCTATCAACCCAAGGATTGTATTTCTACACAATAAATGCCCCACTCCCTCTTAGTTAAGCCCCCATTTACATCCCTATATTTCAAAGAAATCAAGCAATTTTGAATCTGTACTGCGTCAAATATATTTTTCAAGCAACAAAAATATCATTATAGACTTTGAAAAATATGGACAAGGTGAATGCCTGTACCTCCAAAGTAGATGTCATATTCAATTTTGAAAATGAAAATGAAATATCATATTCAATTTTGAAAATGAAAGTAGATGTCATTCATTAGAAAACTTCATCGTCAATCCTAATGCAGGGTCTTTGAGCAATTTCGGGCCTTCTCCCTTTGGCGCCATTGTTTTGGCAAAGACAGAAATAGCATAATTACAAATGAACTGGAGCTTAGAGCAGTTGGAGATCTGATTGAGAGAGGATGCTAGCTGCCGCTCCTCTGGTTACATTGTGAGCTAACACTTAACAGAGCCAGGTATCTACAAGAAGGTTGTGGTTTCACGGTTTCTTGGAAAGGGATTCAGAATTTGGGAGTCCTTGGATGGAAAAAGGCATCCATATTGGTGGGCGGAAGTCAAATTGAAATTGATACATTTTCTGTACCAACATATAGATATTTATATTATGAAATGGGGTACTCATATCTGAAAAAACAGAAGAGATTGGTGTTGCAAGTCTGCAAAAGAATTTCTTAATGAATTAAGCATCGACTACAAAATGGGAATCAATAGTATGTACCTAGAAACAGAAACCAATTAAACAAACTTGTAAAACTGCAGAGCACCCTGCTTTGTAAAGATTTTAAGTAAGTCCTGGCGATGACTGAAATAAGCTTCAACACTGGCCTTCTGTGAGCTGGCTTGTGACAGATATTAGTCACCAAGACCAGACTTTTTTCTTTTTTCTTCTTTGTCCTTTTTTTTTCTTCCGTATTCTTTTTCTTTTTCTTTTTCTTAATAATAATTAGAGCTAACAACACATTATTTGGGAAGCCTAAGGTGCCAACCTAGTTGGGATATTAGGTACTCCGTTGATGCTTAAGCTCTTCTATTTAATTTTTTTTTTTTTAATAAAAATAAAAATAAAAAAGCTTCATCACTGGCCTTGGCTATGCATAAAACAGAGAAAAGTATAAACAAATAAAACAAGAAATTAGATAAAGGCATTTTGCATGTGATTCAAGATTGGTATCGCATAAAATGGAGTTGATAGTTTAGAACAAGTACCCGACTACAAAAACTAAGAAGTGGCTACCAGGCGCCATCCTTTGGTTGTGTGATAAATTGTGAGAACAGGGGCAGAATCAATTGGACTTTTTAGCTCACAAGATCAGTTCCCAATCGATCACAATGTAGGGGATGTGAGCAATCTTGGGCCAATCCTCCCCTTTCTCCCTTTGGCACGGTTGTTTCAACAAAGGACATCCCCAGATAGAGAGAAAAGAAAGGGAGGTAGGCAGCCCCTCTTCTGGCAAGCACTGGAGCTTAAGGCAGTCCCCGATGTATAGCTCTTTAAGAGAGGTGAGGTGTTGAAGCCCCCTCCTGTCCAGGTATTTCAGATTTGGAAAATTCCAGATTTCAAGAAAGGTAATGGAGGAGGGCAGCAGCCACTCCTCAGGAAATGACTCCACCTCATCACATTCTGCAATAGCAATTCTTGTAAGGGATGCCAGTAGTGGTAAGCCCCACCCCATACGACGGGCTGTGAGTTTGTTGCAAATATGGACGGAAAGTGAAATGAGGTTGGAGGGCAAACCCCCTTCCGGAAATGACTCAAGTTCTGGACAATCATTTATAATCAAACACTTCAGGGATGGAAGGAGGGTGTGCATCCTTTCAGGCAGCAATCTGAGATTCTCACAGGATGAGACAAGAAAGGATGTCAGGTTAGGGGTGGGCAATCCTCCTTTGGGAAAAGATACAAACTTACGACACCCCAAGATACTCAAGTAACTGAGAGATGTGAGATCCTTGTGAAGTCCATTTGGAATCCAAATGGATTCCAGATTCTTACAATCCCTGATATAAAGATGATTAAGCTTTGGAAATAAGACTAGTGGAAAGCATTTGAGTGAATCACAACTGTTGACTATGGACAAATTTTGGAGAGATGCATAGTAGTTGTGCATGAACTGCTGAGTTGAAATGAGCTCTAATTCCCTACAATTCCCAATAAAAAGAGTTTTCACTGTAGGGGGTAGACCACCCTCAGAAAAGGACTTGAGAGAAGGACAATCCCAGACCTCCAAATAATGAAGACAAGTATTAATGTGTATCATTCCCTCAGGTAAAGAATCTAGAGTGTCACATCTTCTGATAATGAGCCGGTGAAGCCAAGGAGGCAATTCCTTCAATTGTGAGATACCCGAGACTCTCAATATTTCAACAGAAGAGAGCAAGGTCAAGGTCATTATTTGGTCATGAGGTTGACATATTACATTTGAAATTTCAAGCACATGCAAGGAGGGAAGCGAGGTGATTTCATTATTACTTCTCAACACCACCTTACCAAAGTTCCGCAACTGCAGTTCACGGATTACTGGAGCCCTTGGAAGTGAAGCCATGAACTGTTGACATTCGGAGATCACAAGCTCTATCAAGGAAGGAAGGTGGCCAGGTAGGCTCCCTGTTAGCTTCGGACATGTTTTTAAATGAAGCTCTCTAAGACGAGGAAATTCTCCACCTTCATCCCCTGGACAAAACCACTCCACCAATTCCAGCATCTCCTCGAATCTTAGAATTTCCAATGATCCAAATGGCTTTAATACGAATGAATTATTCCCATAGAACTCAGGACCCACCCTCTCCACTCCATCACACCTTATGATAGACAGATTTTTCAAACATGGTAGCTGCCCAAGTGGTGGCAAGGAGAAGCAATATTTACAGTTGCTAATGCTTAGGTATACCATATTGGAAAACGACTGATCTCCTAACCAATTTGGAAACTTTGTACCACCATAGTATTTGATGGTGAGCTTTTTCAAGGTTGCATGTGGCTGTAATTGATTAAGTACATCTCTTTCTTTTTGTGAATCTTCAGTATTAGCACTCCATTCCAGCACTAACTCATCAATGTACTCCTTATCCTTCAGATTGGCCTCTAAGGCATCCGTAGCATGAGCAATGTTCTGCAACTGTATAATGTGAAGTGCACCTCGAAGATACAGAAGCTTCCTCAACTCGGTAATCTTAGACCCATTATGTTTTCCCACAATAAAAGTACTCAACGTTTGGAGGCATCTTAATCTACTCATATGCATTGGCATCTCTTTTAACTTTGTTCCACGAACATCAAGATGGCGCAAGTTGATTAATCTTGCCATGTTGGTTGGCAACTCAAACAGTAAACCACAATACGTCAACATCAATGTTTGTAAATTGTAGAAAGTACTTAAACAATCAGGTAGCGTTCTAATTGCAGTGAAAGAGAGGTCCAAATAGCGCAAATGTTTCAAACTAGCAAATGATTCAGGCAACTCATTGAGATAACCATAACCAGCCAAAGACAACACCCGTAAGCGACTTAGTGTTGGCAATAGATCATGAAGTACCTTGTTAGATATGTAACACGATCCATTCATCGAGGACAAAGGTAAGAAGGTGCGTAGACACCTGGCATCATAGAAGGACTCAAATCTCTTAGAAGCATCATATCTTGTTCTAATATACGATAAGTGACGAGTCTTTTCTGGGATTTCATGTGAATTGTCACCTTCTGACCTAAAACAAAATTCTCTGGATACAAATTGAGCTAAATCATTAACAAGGTCATGCATAATAAAACATGATACATCACTACCTAATCTTTGAAAAAATGACCTCGATATAAGATCTTGAAAGTACTCATCTCCTACTTCTTCCAATCTTTTATTTCTATTGGGGTGCTGCAAAAAATCTTCTGCCATCCACAGCAAGACTACATGTTCCCTTTTGAACTCATAATCCTTGGGAAATATTGAACAATAAGCAAAGCATCTCTTTAGATGCGGAGGGAGATAATGATAGCTCAATCTTAGAGCTGGAAGAATGTCGCTCTCATTATCTGAAAAATCCCATATATTGCTCTTCAGTATTTTATTCCACTCCTCGGCATCCTGTTTAGAGCGCAAGAGACCCCCAAGTGTTTTTGCCGCTAAAGGCAACCCTTTGCACTTTTTCACAATTTCTTTAGCAATTTCTTCTAAGTTTGGATATGCAATTGAGTTTCTATTGTAAAATGCATGTTTTGAAAATAACGA
The DNA here is from genome assembly GCA_039720395.1 of Liquidambar formosana. Classification (NCBI taxonomy): domain Eukaryota; kingdom Viridiplantae; phylum Streptophyta; class Magnoliopsida; order Saxifragales; family Altingiaceae; genus Liquidambar; species Liquidambar formosana. The sequence goes on along the minus strand of CM077825.1, from coordinate 12,582,684 downwards.
CCAACAATCTTCATCTAATAATGGTTTCAGATGATGAATTGGAGCAGTACGCATGACCGATGCAACATTTTCATTCCGTGTTGTTACAATGATCTTACTTCCTTTCGCTGCAGACTTAAAAGGACTTAGTAAAACATCCCAATCATTATATTTCTCATTCCAAACATCGTCTAAAATGAGTAAAAATTTCTTCCCGATCAAGGTTTCCTTTAGTTTAACTTGAAGAAAACTAAAGTCATTTACATCACTAGCCGATGAAGAGATTGCCTCCAGAAACATTCTTGTTATTCTTAAAACGTCAAATTCTTCCGAAACATAAACCCATGCTTTCAAGTCAAAGTGATCCCTCACTATGTTATCATTGTACACAAGTTGAGCAAGGGTGGTCTTGCCAATCCCACCCATACCCACAATGGTAATTACACAAATCGCATCTTCACTTGCATCATCTGATAACAATGACCTAATTATCTCCTCCCTATCACCATCCCTACCATACACAACAGATTCTTCTACCAAAGAAGTTGTTGGAATTTTTGGGGAGGGTTTCCCTCGAACAACGTCTTTCAAACCAAGAATATCTTTTTGTTTTGCAATATATTCTAATCTGTCAAGGATTTCGTCTATTTTTGTTTTTATCCTTCCATCAAATCTATTGAGAGAAGAGGAGATAAAATTCCATACCTGATTTGTACTAGTATGAGATGGAGGTTCTAACTTGGACGTTGAAGCCCTGGTAGCAATCTCATCCAATAGGTCCTCCGCATCATAGGTCGCATCTTTAAGCTCATCAAGCCACTCCTTCACTGCTGGGTTCGTTATTTGCTTCTCCTCTGCATCGTAGAGCACAGCTCCAATAGCCATCAATATTATTTTCAACTTCTTCAACGGTGCATCACTGAGTTTTTGTCCATGGATAAAATCCATGACTGGCCGAGAAGCCATTCTGTCAAATAGCACTTGGAGTGAAGCTGAGAGAAGTGCTCCTCCTACCATAGCCCCTGCCATTTTTTCGCCTTTGCAAGGAGGTGAATGAATGAAATGAAATTTGACAAAACCTAATGCAGACTACGAAATGATGCCCCAATGGACCAGCAAGGCGTGACCACTGGTGCATTAAAGTAAAAAGAGTATTGGTTCCATCAATGTGAGGCCAATTTGGACGCCATGACCATGCCAAAGACGTGAACGCATTGACTTCTTCCTCTTTTATTTTTGAGTAAATTATACTTGCAACCATTTTAATATCTGAAAATTACAAATACACCTCCTCTTGTTTTTGAAATTACATTGACACCCCTTATTTTATAAAATAAATTACAATGACACCCCTCAAGCTAACCAATAATTCCATCCAAATTGACTGATGTCATGTTCATTTTTTCCAAAAATACCTAGACTACCCTTTGATACTTATTGTTTGAACGTTTAAACAGTATAATTTTATATTACCTCACTTTTGTTGTTTTCCTAAACAAACCAAACACCTTCATGATTTTCTCTAATTTGTTAATATCTTGAACTAACAAAAAAAAATAAAATTTGTTAATGTATTATTTATTTATTCATTTATTTTTTGATAAATAAATGATATTAGGGTTAATAACTTTTTAATATCTTCAACTTTGGGGGTAGTTTCAATTTGGTCCAAAAATTTTGAATTGTGTCAATTTGGTCTAAAAACTTCAAATTGAGTTTCAATCCAGTCCAAAGGCAACCGGACGTTAGGAAATTTGACAGAAAAGACATGTGCAGCTCACATGCTGCTTATGTGGAGCCTATGTGGCATCCACGTAAGCATTCCCACCCAAAGTAGCCTCACGTGAGCCTCACATGTATACTTTAGGTATATTATAGTCGACTATATTATTTTATATTCAACTATAATAAACAGAGAGTTGAAGTAGTTGAAATTGATGTTTGAACACTCAATATAGTCGACTGGCAAATGTTATAGTCGACTATAACAGATAGAGAGTTGAAGCATAGATGAAATTGATGTTTGACCATTCAACATAGTCGATTATAAAATGTTATAGTAGACTATAACAGACAGAAAGTTTATTTTAGTTCCGGAATCCATTTATAGTCGACTATAATGGTTAGAAAATGTAGTTACGTATGTTTTGATGTGAAATTATCATTTATTTCTATGATATTAACTTAGGCCATTTCAAATAAGATGTTACGATATTCATATGCTTAATGGAGTAATCATTTACAATACTGAAGACCTAAAAAGTGGGGCAAAACTCACACTCCCAATGTTATAGTCGATTCCTCCTTGAACCAAAAGGCATCAACTTGATTATGACCAATCCCTAACAACAACCGCAGGCTGCCATCATCCTTAAAATTTTACTGATAAAATGCAAGAGGAAGCACATAAAATTTTTCAACACATGAGGTTAAGTCCACTTTGAATAAGAACCCTTTTTCTTTTGACTCTACATATTCTTTTTGCATTTTCAAGGAATCATTTCACCATTGCCTCTCCCCTATTTTGGACCCTCGAGGGAAAATAAAGGAAAATGTCCTAAGAAGACTTTAGAAAGGAATCCATTTCTATGCAATTTTTAATATTTCCTTGTTCTTGGGCTTTTTCTGGGTTTTTTTGAATATCATAAAATCAAGTTAATTTCTACCAAGTAGCCACTCACAAGTTAGTCAATTTAGCATAGGTTGAGAAATCTCCACAAAAGTCACAAATCATAGTCTAAAATCACCATACACAGGATGCCATTGTTAGTTCACAAAAGTACCTGAGAAAAAAAAAGGGGAGAACTCATGGATTGCAGTTTGGAATTAATGGCCACTTTGGTGATTCTCAATCCCTTTTGTCGAAAAAAAAAAAAAAAAAAAAACAATAGGACTTATTGACCAAATTTGGAGCTTCATTCCAAGACTTGTAAAAGAAATCATCAGTCCGGGGAGTACCGGCAGCAATCGATCAATTGCCAGATGATTCGACAACTGAGAAGGCGTGGGAAGCATGTTGGTGAAGAAATCGGTGGTCAGGCAGTGTTTCTTGGCAACGATTCTTAGGTAGTCAAGCTTCACGGTCTTCCGTTTCTTTTCAATTTTCTTTCTTTTCCCTAATTTTCTTAGAAAGTAAACAACGTGTGATAGAGAACCTTGAAATTTAACCAAAAAGGGGAAAGAAAATCCAAAATCCCTCTTCCCTGCCACACAACATTCAAATTTTAAATTTCTTTTATTTTCCCTAATTTTCCCAGCAACCAAACAGACAGTGAAAGAAAATCATAAAAAAATTGGACGTGGGGGAAAAAACCCCAGAAAAACCCACCTTTCTCTACCTTCAAACTCCAAAACCTGTTCTCCAAAAGAAGCTTCAATACCCCATCAATGTTGTTATTATTGTTCACCTCTTGAATCTCCTCCTCCATACCTTCCACCTTCTGTGTAGCTTCCTTCTCCTTTGTGGACTGACCCTCTTTATTCAAACACCCAACTAACCCAGAAGTTACCATCCTCCTCCTTTGTCTCTTCGAATCATGGCCCGCGACGAGTGCCAACTGCTTCTCGAGCCTTCGACTCCGCAGTTGGAGGTATGATCCGAAGCTTGCCAGTGCCATAGCCACTGTAGTTGCTACTGATTTCTAGAGTCTCTGTAAGGGTAGGGTTTTGGCTCAAGTGCGAAGAACTAGGGATAAGAGCTGGGGATCGATCGCGTGATGGCCACATGAGATTCTAGTTGGATAGGAATCACACGTGGATGCCATAGGCTCCATGTAAGCCACACGTGACTAGCACGTACATTTTCCGTCACTTTTCCAAACGTTCATTTGCCTCTGGACCGGATTGAAACTCAAAGTTTTAAGTTGTCACTAAATTGACACAATTCGAAGTTTTTGAACCAAATTGAAACTACCCCCAAAGTTGAAGGTATAAAAAGTTATTAACCCATGATATTATTAATGGTTAAAATGAATAATAAAGCAACCCACACCACATCCCATAACTCTTTAATAGATCCTTCAAAGCTTTGGCTCTTTTGATTATGCCAAATTGTCCACATTAGCTCATCTTCGTTCATAGTAACTTCCCAAGAGTATGATCCCAACTTGAACAGTTGAACTCGGGTATTCCCAATAATTTTTTAGTATATTTTTAATTAAAAAATAAAAAATAAAAATCCAATTAAAAATGAAGTTATGGTGTAAATCCGATTTTATCCAATTGCATTGATGAAGAGGACAGGGAAAGAGTGAGAAAGATTTGTTAAACAATGCAATATACATCAAGGGTATTATTAATGTCATTTTATGTGTATGGTTAACACCATTAAACTAACCATCCTAACAGGAGGTGTCAATATAATTTCATAAATGAGAGGGGGTGCATCTATAATTATCAGATACTAGAGGGGGGTGTTGGTGAATGAACAGGAATATCATTCGTTAAGTCCACCATAAATTGGATGGGAAGATCTTGGGATTGGTACAAATAATTTTTTTTTTTTTTTTTTTTTGGATATGAGGATAAATCCTACCAATCTTTATTATGCTTATTACGCCCATAAGATTGGCCACAAAGTTTGAACACAGGACCTCATGATTGATTTTCCAATCACTCAACCATCTGTGCCACAACTGGTGGTTGTACAAATAATTTCATATATGGTAAATTGTAATGTGACGACCATAAGGCTGAATAACCATGGCTACCAATGACACGACAGGCCAAATATCCACTTTTGCACAAAGGTTTCTAGCTCATTTCAGTTACAGTTTGGCTACTGATCAAACTTGGACAACTAAATAACCCACACCCCCCCCCCCCCCCCCCGGCCGCCCAAAAAAAAAAAATTGGACGACAAAAAGCTACACAATAATGCACCAACTCAGACTAATTTTTTTAGTAAAGCTAGACATTATTTCTAATTTTTTTAAGTAAAGCTAAACATTATTTCTTACACATTTTAAAACATCATTACAACTAAAAAACATACCTAAACAACATTTTTTTGGAGAGGCAGCAAAAATTTTTATTTCCAAGAGGCCAAAGTAAATGATGGATACTAATAGGACCAGGCAATTATTTGCAGGATGGTAGGGCCATGACATCCTTGGTGGTCCTGTCCATTTATGTGAAAGGTGAGAGTGCTTTTAACCCTTGCTCTCTCATCCACCCATATGTGATATTTTTTCTCCTTTTCCATAATAGGCCAAACATGACAGCTTTCACCTATATTTTCACTTTTGATAGCGATAAAAAACGGATGATAAAAGGTGGATGAATTAGCATTGATTCAATAGCCATAATATCTCCACCATTACTCTTTGAAGTTATATTTGACTGTTGTGATTGTTAATTTATGTCTAGAGTATGGGATTGAAGACTACTCTTATGGAAGAGTTAGTCCATTAGAAGTAATGTAACTGTCGCACTTTCTGGTTTGGTGGTTATGATGGTGCTATTGGTCTTTTGGCAAAATATATTTCGTTTAATTATAATAAAATTCCTTTGCCTATATATATATACTAGTTGGTACACACGTGCGTTGCATGTGGATTTTTTTGAGTTAAATTAATTTTTTCAATAATGATAATAATTTTTAAAATTTAATAATTTTATTGTGCCTTTGCATAAGATAAAAGCACTTTGATCACTCAATTCTTTATTTATTTTGATATGATTACTATTTTTTTTCAATTATCTTTCTCAAATCATAGTGCTTAAAATTATCTTTGAAACTTTATTATACATAGGTTCTTTGAAGGTTTTGTGAAACTTTCAATACCGAAACAAAAGGCTCTCTCTTTCACTCTTTGTCTCTTTCTCCAATCAAAACATATTTACACCGTAGTTGAAAGATTTAATAGCAAATTATTAGTACATTAGTCTTACAAAAATCAAAACCAAGACTTGCGCAGCTTTGCAAACCCTACGGACATGTCATCATTTTTTTTTTTTTTTTTTTATGATGTACTACAATCTACACCCCTCCCGTAGATTCATGCCACATAAGTTAACTCAAGTTCCTAATAAGACCTACACTAGCACCTTTAAAAAATCTAGTATTTATGGGATTGAGAGGTTCTCGTTTTATTTTTGAGTAAAGTAGTCATTGATATATATATATATATATATATATATATGTATGTATTGGAAAAACATAGGAGAAAACAGATACTCCACGCGTGATCGAAACCAAGACTTACACAAATCAAGAACTTCTATTGGTCTTTGATTAAAATAATAATATTCCTAATATGTAAATGTTTAGGATTTTTTTTTCTTTTAAAAATCTGGTATTTATGGGATTAGGATGTTCTCATTTTATTTATGAGTAAATTAGTTTTTGATTTTTTTTTTATTTGGCAAACGATAGGAAAACACATATAGCTTACGTAGGGTCTGAAACCAAAGACTTCTGCAAACCTTAAAGCGACAGATTAATAAACTCAAGAACCATTGATTTTTCATTAAAAAATAATACTCCTTCTGTCCCGTAAAGATAGTCTACGTTTGACAAAACACGGAGTTTAAGAAAATGTAAAAATTATATGTGCTATTCAAAACTTTACTTATGCAATTCAAGTTTTTTTTTTTTTTTTTTTTTTGCCTCTTAATCTGGGTTTTCATTTGTTTTTGTTCAAGCATGCGTCTTTTTGTTTTCATTCAACTGATTCGTCTTTGATTCTCTTCTTTTTCTTGTTAATTTTGTAATTCAAATAGAGATTTAAAAGTCCAATCATGCAATGTATGCAGAGATTTAAATGTTTATGCAGGCAGAGATTTAAATGTTTAAACATAATTTGTATATATGAGTCAAGTTTATTGAAAACTACATACTAGACAAAGCACCAGAAAAAAGGAGACGTAATGAAGGCACATAGAAGACGTAGAAGAAGGAAGCAGTAGTTGTTCTTTCCTGTGTTAGGGTTTTATGATTTTTATAATGTATTTCTATTTGTATTTATATGTTAACATTGTTAGGGTTTTACGAATTATAGTTTCCATTTCCTTAAAATTCCTATTTGGGTTTGATTTTATTTGGGTTTGATTTTATTTTATTTGGGTTTGATTTTATTTAATTAAAATTTCTATTTGGGTTTTTCTTTGATGAAAAAGGAAAGGTTTATATTACTTTATTCAATGACGTACAAAAGTTAACTGGTTGTACAGTTTCAGAATTTATCGAATCACATGAAAAGGTAATAAAATAATGCCAAAAATTAATTATATGCCAAATAATCACAATGTTACTAACTTTGTTTACATTTTATGGCAGAATAACACAAACTCCAAGTTCTACATGAAACTGATTCGTCAGACTGGCCGGAAATTTAAGTTCATCATAAAATTGAAGAAAATTGATGACTTCATTCGAGCAAAAAATAGTTACATTGCTGAAGAAATTGAAGAAATACCAGACGAAGAGTCAGAAGAAAGTGAAGATAACAGAAAATCAAAGAGGCAGAAAAAAAATTAGATTCAAAGACAGAATACTTAGATTATTTCTTTCATATTAGAATTTCATTACAAACATATGTTTACCTAATTTAATGACAATTTTTGGATGTTTTGGCATTTTTACAAGTTTAAAACGATTATTATTTATACATTTAAATACATAGAATTCATACTATTGCAGTTAATGTATAAATGTTCAATTGAATGTAGTTTATGATAGACTGGTGATTAAAAGTTGGTTAATATTGACACGTGCAACGCACGTGTGCACCAACTAGATTTAAATGTATGCAGAGATTTAAATGTTTATGCAGGCAGAGATTTAAATGTTTAAACATAATTTGTATATATGAGTCAAGTTTATTGAAAACTACATACTAGACAAAGCACCAGAAAAAAGGAGACGTAATGAAGGCACATAGAAGACGTAGAAGAAGGAAGCAGTAGTTGTTCTTTCCTGTGTTAGGGTTTTATGATTTTTATAATGTATTTCTATTTGTATTTATATGTTAACATTGTTAGGGTTTTACGAATTATAGTTTCCATTTCCTTAAAATTCCTATTTGGGTTTGATTTTATTTAATTATTATATGAATTATAGTTTCCTTAGAATTTTTATTAAGGTATGTGTTTTATATTGCTATATTTCCTATATATATGCAGAAGGGTAGTTGTGTATTTAAAAATTAAGGGTATATTAGTCAATCAAAAGTTTTTCTCACATTCATCTTTTTATAGGTAGTATATATATATATAGTATATATATATATATAAGTGTTCTGTGCTATTATTTGGCCAAAAAATAACTCAGACAGTCCAATTTGGGCAGGTCATATAAGGTAAGGCCTGCATTAAATGGTGGTTAATATATGTAGTGAATAGTCCCTATTCTATTGGACTGTCCATTACTGAAGAAGATCCTAACCTCTATGATTTATAATTTTTCTGATTGTTTTTTCATGTTTTAACTATTTTCGCCAAAGTCGGCATTTGAAAACGACGGATGGGTCTACCAAAAAGAAAAAGAAAAACGACGGATGGGGTCATGGGTTGAACTCTCATGATAGACCCCCAAAGAATAAATAAATCTTTAGGCCACAAGTCTTGTGTGACCATCACACAATTTGTATCAAGTGCATAAAAATATCATTTCTTTCCCTCTGTCAAATTGATTTTGAAGGATTCTGCAATATCACTATAAAACTCTGCCGCTTCCATTATATTACACTACCTATGATCTCTTTGATTATAAGATCTAATTTATAGCAGCTTCTGTTTTTCTTCATAACATCAAACAAAACCTCTCTTAACCCGATCTTAAAGCTCTTTATATCCCAATAGTCGTTTGTGTATCATCGAGTCTCTACCTACACTTCAACAATGAAATATTGGAGGAAACCTAAAGGTCATGTTTGGCTTGTGGGAATGTAAAATTGGGAATGGAAATGGTAATTGAAAATGGAAATGAGAATTGATAAAGTGGAAAGGGTGACTCTCATTTATACGTTAGTTGGATCTATATTAGGAAGGGTGATTTGACCATCAGCCCCAGAAATAAGGCTTATTTAGCAAATAGTCACCCAATTCTTTTTTCAACTCATTTAGTCCATTTTACTATAATCTATCGAAAATACCCTCATCCTTATTTCTTTCTCCCTCCCTCTCCACCTACCCAAGCCTATGGCCATAAGAGAATCACATTGTAAGGATCTCTTCCACGAAGTTCGTGGACTACTTTTTATCACACTGGGCTGTGATGTAGATATGGAGGACTGTGTTCTTATTTGGGGTTAGTAGGAGGCGAAGATCCTCTGTGACAACACTGAAGGCATTAATGTCACCTCCTTCTACAGACTTCTACAAACTAGGATCCATGTACGTAATATCTTAGTTATAGTTGGCTTTACAAGCTAATTAATATTTTTGAGAGATGGAATTGCTTGATGTGCACAACACCAACACACCAGCCATTGGATGGTAACACTCAACCATCATAATTTTTTTTTAAATGGTGTTTATGCATGGTTTATGAGGGGTCTTGTTGTTGTCTTCATTTGGTCGTGGTCATTGGTGCCGGCGAGCGAGGGAAGAAGTGAAGAGGAGAGATCGAGAAATGGGAAAAGCTTGTGCACGTGCCTAGGTTGGATGGACATCTCTTTAGTCCACACCTAGGTCCTTCGTAAGGATCAATCTAGTTCCTTTGCAAAAATCAATTGGATCCCTACTGACAATCAATTTTCCTTCATTTTCTTTTCTTTTCTTTCTTTCAGAAATTTTCTCGACAAAGGGAAGAAGCAAACACTCTAGTAACAAATTTTACATTTTTATGAAATAATAAAATTTTACAGTTTTACGAAGTGAATGATGTCAAACTGTAAAATTTTACTACTTTTACAGTTTTACGAAATATTATGTTGTACCTTGCCAAGTAGTAAAATTTTATAGTTTTAATTTTTTAATAATTACCTAATCAATATGGATTCTGTTTCGAAGAAGTCGATGAGTAGGTTCCAAAATATATAATTTTTTCAAAAAACAGATATGTATATTGCAAGTTTTAAGTTTATAAAAATTGGAACACCAAAAAATCAAGTTAGTTACCTAGGGTGTCCTTAATAACAAAAAAGTTAGTGCCCTTAGTAATAATAAGGGTAAACTAGGGATTTTCTCTTTTAAAAGGTGACTAATTGCTAACTAAGTTTCACCACATTGACTAATTGAGTGGAGAATGATCAAATTGGGATCTTTTTTTTTTTTTTTAAAGGGATGTTTTTGAATCACAGTTTCAAAGCAATTTCTTTCTCTTTTTCACCGCTCCTCTCTCCCTCTCCCCCACTTTGCCATTTTGCTAATTGAGAAGCTTTAAAATGGCATCACTAGCGAGCTATATCAATTTTATGAAATTGAACCATGAATTCTTAAAGCACTTCATATTTTGGAATGTTTTATGAAATTGCTCTGCCTCTGGAGGTCAAGATGAAATTGCTCTGCCTTTGGAGGTCAAGATGGATAGTGCTTAAAGCACTTCATATTTTGGAATGTTTTAGGTCATTTTCATTTTTAAACAATCTTCTTCTATGTTTCCTTGTTTATCTCTCACGCCCCTTAATGGAAGAATCAGGATTTGGGAATGTCTTGGATAGCTTCAAGTCCCTAAAAAATCAAATACATATAAAAGCATTTGTTTTATTTGACAGTTCATTCACGAACACCTAAGTATGTTTAAAACGGCATCATTTTGGAGCTATGTCAAATTTATAAATTTGAAGCATACATAAATTCTTATGGGTGCCGAGAAGTCGATCATCCACGAAAAGCATTTGAGTACTTGTTTTTCTTGAACTTCCGATGTAAATTGCCTTGGTATTTCAATTCGTTGGAATACGTTTGCTACCATTAATTAGTAACTACACTACCAAATTTAGAGACGTATAGTGGGCATTTGTAATTTTGCTTTTGTTCTTTTTAGGAGGGGAGTCGCTTCACCAGCCCTGCAGGGACTATTGCAATCCTTGGTTCCATCTAAAAAAAATATGTGTAATATGAATGTTAAAAAAAGAAACAAAATGAATGACGAACTGTTTTACTTTTGACACCACCTGCTTTGTTTTTTCATGAGAATACGCTCACATGAGTCCCAACCCCTCCTGATCGAGAGGCGGTCCTTTGGCGATCAAAGAGGCAATCCGCCAATTATTTCTTAATTCTATATCTTTTGCATATTTTTAAGATTATTTGAAATCTTTTTACTTATCTTTACCGTTCCACAAAATTCTTTCCCGTTCCTCAAAATACTTAATTCCCTTGCGTTGTACCACCTCAGTCTCATATCAAGGTACACGCAGCACAAAACAAAAAACAAAAAAACAAAAAACAAAAAACAAAAAAAAGAAAAAAAGAAAGAAGAAACTCATAAAGTAGTGTTTGTTACACACAACTATAAACATTAAATATGACATATATATGATGAAACTCAATTGGCTATTACAAAAAATTCTGAAAAAATGGTGTGTCAATAACTAGAAACCTTTTGTAGCAGAGACCAGTTATTATAACAAGAAGAAGCCTCTATCTTACCTGGTAGGGATTAAGCCCTGGCATGCACCAGTGGCATCTGTTCAGCTTGTGCCCGATTATATATAAGCACCACCTTGCGGATACGTCCATTGCACATTTGCATTCTTTAGGCCTTGGATGTTTTGCGTCTCATTCAGAAAACGTCCAATTAGAGGAGGTACACCACTGGCCAGTAAAGTGATAGGTTTTGTGGAGCTTGGTTTTGTGTCCGATCCAGTTTGCATCCGACCTGGTTTGACTTTGGTTGACCTATTTTGGAATTTTTTTTACCCTGTTCTGGTCATTTATATTGTTGCCTCTGATTTAGAGTTCGGGAGTGTGTGGCCGCCAGACATGAGCACTGGAAGTGCCGGGCATGCGATCAGCAAGAGCAAGAATGGCAGGATTTTTTTCACCATAACTTAGTAGAGATTACAACAACTACGATAACCTAAAAAGCCTTATTTCCTCTTGTTAGACGCGTGGCCCAATCCCTCACCTTAAGGTATTGTCCGTTCTGGCTTAGCCTACTGTCCGGTTTCACGGGTTTGTCTTTATTGGCTCTATGCCCAAAAGGCACGTCACTAAGAAGGTGCCCAACGCCATCTTATAAGCCTACGACCCTGACTCTAATATCATTGTTAAACGCGCGGCCCAACCTTTCACCTCGAGGTATTGTCTGCTCTAGCCCAACCCACTGGCCAGCCTCACTGGTTTGTCTTTATGGGTCTTATGCCCAAAAGGCGCCTCACTAAGAAAGTGTCCAATGCCATCTTATAAGCCTATTTTAGATATCGTTCGCAACCGATGTGGGACACTAACATCTCTCAAACATCAATTGTGACACTTATAAAGTTGTTACCAAATTCAAGTTTAGATGCCAGGGTCCCTCTAATTGTCTAGTGAATAACCACAAATCATATATCCTAAAAACTCATTGAAAAATGTTAGATTTAAATCAAAATCTTGAAGATTTCACCCAAGAAAACCTTCTATAAACAGAAGTATCTGAGTTTGCAGAGCGGCAACATTACATTTCGAGCCAGTGACTCAATAATTAAAAATGACTAAATTCAATTTTAAGGTAATCCAGAGATATTAATGATAAAGAAAAGGGCTTAGAAGCACTGAATGCAGAAGTGATGTAGATTGCAGCTTTTAATCTTTTCTCAATTGCCATCTTAGATTCTTAGTATTCACCTTATTGAAGAAGAAATGGTCTCTCTCTTCCGGTAATTTCACTTTTCTCAAGAATTACTATCGCAGATGAGCTCCAACCATGTAAGTGTAAATATTCAAAAGGAAGGGCAAATCTCATGATTTACAAGAAAACATGTATGATTCATCAACTTAATCGTCGTTGATATATAAATTCTCAACTACTTACATGCTAGAATAATTAACCCAACCACCAAAAAAAAAAAAAAAAAAAAAAACAGAGGAGGAGAGAGAGGTTAGTTGACCATTGCCATTAGTAAACAAATCTCACAAGGACTTTTGAGATCGGGCTTTTCCAGTCGGGAATTGCAGGAAAAAGCATGAACGGTTGCATTAAGGCTTGTTGGGATGAAAGTGATCGAATTTTTTTTTTCTTAGTTTTTGAGCCAACATGTTTCAAAATTGACTGGATAATAAAAGTGAAACATGCAAGCAGCAAATTGTGACCAACTAATTTAAAATTTAAAACAAATCTCAAGATCATAACATTTTGTTTTTTTTACGACCAAAAAAAAAAAAAAAATTTATAACATTTATCTACACGTTTTTTAAGAAAACAAGATCAAGACTTGACCCTTGTTTGTTAGTCCAATGTCATCTAGACTGTTGATCGACCACGGTTTGTTAATCAGACGTGTGAAAATAAGAAATATCTAAAATATCTCTCAAAAAAGAATTCTATCCAAAAAAACTTATAAAGTAATTTTCCTATCTAAAAAACCCAAATAAAGTTATAATATATCCAAAAAACCCCAATATCCTAACTTTCATCCAACTTTGTTTAAAATATATAATTTTTGAACCGACACACCCGGCCATTTTATAATTATTTATTTGTTCGTTTTCTTTTCATTTTTCCTTTTTTTGTGAAAAATGACAAGTAATTCATTTATTAGATAAAAAAATAGTAATACAAATTTTGAATAATTATTTTTATATTTCAATAAAAATGTAATAAGGGTATTTTAGTCAAGAAAATTCATTACTCAAACGGAATTGGATGAAAGTTAAGATCTTGGGTTTTTTTTTTTTTTTTTTTTAATATAGTTTAACTTTATTTGGGTTTTTTTATATGAAAATTATTTTATGATTTTTTTTATTTATATAATTCTTTTTATGAGAGATATTTTAGATATTTATCCAAAAATATACTTCAAGGTAATACTTTGACGAACTGAGGCCAAGTCATCGTAACTCGTAAGATCATACTTGGACAACCAAACAAGCTCTTAAACCGAGTCTTCAACCGCTCTCCATTTTTTCAACGGTCAACATTTTCTTCTCTCAAATGTTTGGAAAATCTAACCCACTCCCGTTAAAGTCAATGACAAATGTTCATTTAATTGACTTAGGGGTGGATGGAGAGGGTAACGTCTCACCCCATTTAAAAAATGGTTTTTACTATATATAAATTTTGATATTTTTTAATCTGACCCAACGAAAAAAAAAAAAAAAATGATCCTTCACATTTTCTAATTATAATCCTCCCTTTTTCTTTGTTCCCTTCATATAAATAACTCTTACCCCTTTAATTTCACAAAAGTTTAATATTTTTAATTGTACCTATTTTATCAACAATAAATATTTGTGCTTTGTATTAATTGTTAAGTTCAAAAAAGAATTCTTTGCTCTTCTCATCGTATATTAGGTAAAAAAACAATCGGCAAAAAGTTACTTAAAAGGATTGTTTAATTTCTAAATTGAGCAAAAACATAAACATAAACATCCAAACAAAAATAGACCCGATTATAGATAGAGTTGGTCATAGAAAATTCTTAACTCCACCACTGATTGAGAGGTCTACGAAGTAATGGAAACCCTTCCTCTATCTACTAAAAAAAAAAAAAGAAAAACAACAACAACAACAACAAAAGCTAATTTAATGAATTCCCTTCGAGAAACAATCTTTACACAAATTTTGATACAATTTTTAATAATTTATTGCATTACTTATATTTTGTAAAATTCATCATTGCATTAAGTACCATTCTCACACAAACCATGCATATTAAATATCACATCGGTCATATATTGGTAGCTGAGGACCCCTTCCCTCCTCAGGCGATCATCATTTCCGGCAACCGTTCCCTAGTGAGTGTTTGCCCTTTACTGTGTTTTTTCCCCCCCTTTATCCCCCCCTTTATTTGCTGCCCTTTTTTTTAATGAAAAATTTTGGTGCAGTTACTACTGTCTTTTGTTAATGATGCATTTTGTTTGATGAAAAAATCATCGAATTGCTGCCTTCGCGATCTAGATCGCGTAATTGTGGCTCGTGAAATGAGAGTGAGGAAAAGGTAAAGTGGTGCAGATATCTGGGTCGATCGATCAATGACTGATGGGTTTTTTAAGTGCTAAACACATATTAGCCGCTGGATGAGGGGTAAAGCAAACGAAGGGCCAGATTAGTGCATACTGATATATGGCCGCGTATGGATGATGATGACGTGCTGATATTTTATATTAACACCCGCATTGGAGATCGTACCTCGTGCATTAGTAGGTTATGAGTACATTAGGCTAATGCACAAAGTACAATCTCAATGCATGGTACTGATATAATTTATAGCAACACGTGCTGACCTAATCGATCAAGACTAATATATATAAGATGACGATCAAGTGAACATGTATAAACCTAACTTATATCAGTACCATGCATTAAAGTTGTACCTCGTGCATTGGTCTAATAAACCTTGTAACCTACTAATGCATGTCGTACAACCCCCAATATTAAGATTCCTTAGGTTTAAATTACCACATTTTATCTACTATCTCCTACTAATGCTTAATTATCTAATGTTTGTTAATTTTTTTTCAAAGAAATTAAGTATGATTTAGAAAAATAAAAGAAATATTAAAAAAAAAAAACACTAAATTTATTGCGCATTGGGCAGGTCACTACTAGTAACTTGCATGGATTAATTATGCTGAGGTAAGCTTGGCGCATGAGTGACGTGAATTTTGAGAAGATATTTTTTCATATATGCTTTTATAACTTGCCCACTGTCCAGTGTGGACTAATTATGCCTTTTCGACTATATATAGACGCCAGTTACCAAATCCGAACGTGCATGCAACGCAACTTTTTTCTAAAAAAATTGGAAGATGTGTAGGCTTTATATATAGCCCTATAAAGATGGATGGGGAAGGATATTTGTGAATGAGAGCTGCAGCAGTTCTATCTTCGAGAGCCAAAATCATTTTCCCTCGTTTGTCTCAAATTAATCTACCATTCACGAAGGGGTTCTCACTATTCGGTATAATTAAGGTAAGTCCTGTTCTAATATCTTTTTTCAAACTCCCCATCCCCATTTAGAGTTTGAGTTTGAGCTTTCTCTTATTAATAAGAAAAGTTCAGTAAGAAGAGTATTATATCGTAGAACTCATTTGTTCAAATCTACTTGTTAAACTAATGAGATAATGTATTGACGTAAGTGTCACTGTCAACAAATTAAAAGCTTTATTGAAATGTAACTACTTATAGTTAGTTGAAGTGGCATTAGTTGGATAATAGATTTGGACAAAAGATTGGTTTCCTTAGCATTTTCCAATCAGAAATCACCTAGCAATTACTACATGACCAATGTTTTTTTCTTTTCTTTTTTTAGCTTTTGTTTTTATTTTCTCTTTTTGGGTTAAGAGAGAAGTTCAACACCCTACAACATGCACTATCAATCATAACTTTCCACACAACACAAAGGAAGAAAAAAAAATAGGAGGAAAAAATACCCTATCCCTAGTGATTACTTATGAGTTTGGTGGTAGAAATTTAATTGGATATTATAAATTATGGGCGGCCATTGTCACTACAAAATTCCTTTCCACCCCACTTAGTTTATATTTTTAAAAGTTTTATGAAAAACATAAAAGATTTTTACGAAAAATAATTGTGAAATCCACGAGAAAACCTCACTCTAAACTACTTTATAGAAGAAAGTTATTCCAAGTTTTGGTCACTTTTCATGAAACATTTAGTAAAAATGAAACATATATTGTAAATAACCAAAAAATCCACTTAAACGATAGATTGTGGAAAATATTTCTTCTACAAAGTTGTGCAAAATCATGTTTTCTAATGGATAACTCAACTAGTTTTCGTAAAAACCTTTTATATTTTACTTAAATCTTTAAAAAAGTATAAACAACGAGGAAGTGTAAATGAATTTTTGTGTTGACAATAACCTACCTCTTATAAATTCAGCTACATCATTAGGTTTTACCTTGAGTTCAGTCAAAATTTTAATGGGTTTTTTAAACATATATATATATTTTGCTGCTGTTAGCTAAGAGAAATTATTTAATTATTTTGTTTTTTTTTATCAGTGAAAGAAAATATTTGATTGATATAAAGTAAGAGATGTACAAACCGTAATGGCCCCAAAAGTCAAAACACAACCCACCGAAACCCACCGAAACCAAAATCCCCAAATTCCATATACCCAAACCCATAAAAACACCCATGAAGCACTAAAAAATTCAAAAACTCAACAAGTTTCTGAGCATGAATTCATCCCTTCAATCAACCAAAATGTCCCACAACAAACAACACCACAAATATTTGGCTTAAACTAACATCAACCAAAAAAAAAAATTTTAAAAACCCCAAAGGACAACCAAAATCAGTAGAAAAACCCAACCACAAGCCATAAAACTCTTAAAGCACCCCAAGATCTTCTCAAGAAACACCCCTTTAAGCATAATAAATCTGTCAGAATATCACTGACTCGGAAACAACTGCAAACAAAACAAAAGAAAACTAATTAAAACCAACTAAAAAACCAATAGGTAGGGCAGAGTCAAAAGTTATCTCCAATGGGGGTACCATGCTGTAATTCTGTAAAGTGAGAATTAAAAGATCTAGAGTTCTATTTTTTCTTTGAAAAAATTACTTTTTTATAATCATTTCCCAATGTAATATCAAAAAACAATATTTTTGTCAACTTATTACAAATTGGCTGTCTAACTACTATCTTCCTATTTTTGTAATTATTTCAAAAAGTAGTTATCAAATAATAATGTACTCCCCAAAAGAAAAAATTTTATTTGAGCCAGTGGGGCGCAGGTGCCCCCAAACTCCGCCATTGCCAATACGGCAGGCAGTCAATGGCACATGCCTTTCGGACTGGCCCCATGATCATAGATCACATTAGCTGGGAGAAAACCTGTGAAGTCAAATGGCTCACGCCTTTCGAAACCGGCCTCGTAAACATGTTCGCTCGGGGAAAAGTCAGAAAACCTGAGAACTTCCTCGCTATTTACAACATGTACCATAGCTACCAATTAAGCCCTAGATTGCCAATCTGGTTTTGTTTTTTTTCTTATAGGAGGATGACCACATCTGCTTGGTTAAAATTAAAACGGGCTAACAATGAATATTAGGGTAACAACATTCACTTAGAGCATCTCCAATACTGGTTTATGCTATTTTGTCCGTAATATTTCTATTTTAGCACGTGCTATAGTATTACTAAATGCTATACTTTAATACAATGTGTTTCGATGATACAAATGACATAATATGTAATTTTTTTGCACAACAACCCTCTCTTTTATTTTTCTAACCACTTTTGCGCTATTTTAATACAAGAGTGTGCCAAATATAGCATTAGAGTATAATTCGATCACTTTGTATATAGATATAAAGCTACATTTTTTTTTTTTTTTTTTTTTTTTTTGTTGTGGATATATGGATATAAAGCTACATCATCACACGCTATTTGATTGAGACTATTTTATATATATATATAGGATGATGATCAGGTAAGCACGTGCTGATATAACTTATATCAAAACCTGCATTGGGAGTTGTACCTTGTGCATTAGTGAGATGTGAGGTGCATTAAATCAATGCAAGGGGTACAACCCCCAATGCATAGTGCTGATGTAACTTACATCAACACGTGCTGATGGGATCACCTCTGTATATATATATATATATATATATATATATTCCTGGTAGTTAGCTCACTTTATAATTTGTTTGCACGGTATTTCTCCGCTTTCCTAGCTAGACGCGTTTTTAATTAATACTAGCTTTAGAACCCGTGCGACGCACGGATTAATTTATAAAAAATAATATTATTAACAAATTAAAATTTTAACAAAACTCTTATTCTCTAAAATAGTAAAATATATTTGTTAATATAATATGTCAATTAAATTGAAAAGATATAGACAAAAATAAATAAAATAATTTAATCAAAATAATCTTTGGTGTGATGTTAGCATAATGTATTACACAAAATTTAATTATATTCTCGAAAAGATAAATTATTTTGAAAAACAATTAATTTAATAGTGGAAACTTGTAAAAAAAAATGAAGGAACTGATACGTTATGATATTTGGTGGAAAAATATTAAAATTCTCTAAAGCCTAGTCTATCCCACAATCATGGTTTTAACATGTTGGTATATACCAAAGCAAATATAGCCGTTGAAGGTGTCTCAAAATCCGACGGTGGAGATTGTAAAATGCATGACAATGATAAATCTTGACCTTTCATAAAGTTTCGAGTGGGTTTCACAAAGAGTGAAAAACCATGGAGAAAAATATCAAAAATATGTTTGAAATTAGATCATAAAAAGATGAGAGAAAAGTCTAAACTGAGAAAGAGAATAGGAAAAAAAGCCAGAAGAAGAAGAAAATAAGAGAAAGTATAAATCTTTTCAACTTTATGTAATTAACCATATGGGAAGAATTTTGATTCAAATAGATTTTTTTTTTTTTTTTTATTCATGTCAGAAGCAAATCAGGAGAATCTGAAGATTCTAGCGGATTGTGTTTTCTTTTTTAATCCTCCTTTTCTCTATTTGTCTTTCTTTTTAATTATGACTATTTATAGTTTTATACGTTTAATTTTTAGGAGGGGAAATGAATTGGCATAAAGAAAACAGAAAAATATATTACAGTTTATTAAGTTTGGGTTGAACATTGTATAGTGTGGGTTTTCTAATCCTCTCACATAAAAACAAAGAGATATGTAGTGAACACCAAACGTCAACGTACCTCCACCATATAAGAAAGAGCAAGTAATATCAAAAAAAAAAAAAAAAAAAAAAAAGAAAAGAAAAAGAAGGTGAGGAATTTATCTTTTGGTGACCACTTCCCAGCTTGATACCAAACAAAGAAAGTTAGTAGTCCTTTTGAAGCACTTATCAAGTCAATTTGTAGCAAGTTGACAGACAATATCATTTATTTTTTATAACCTGTGCAACGCACGGGTGAGGTCTGTAAATATAAATATTGTGAACAATATAAATTATATATATATATAATACACACCCGTGTGGTAGTTCAGATGGTAAAGAATCGCGGCTCCAAAATCATAAATCTTGAGTTCGTGTCTTCGCTCCTCTACTATCGAATGCATGGACTTGAGAATGATTTGTGCATCATGTAAATTAGTTTAGATCTAACAGTTTGAGATACTCCTTGTTTGGCAAAAGTGTATTTGCACAATTTTGAAAGCATTTTTATAGTTTTCTAAGCAATTTGATATGTTAATACATATTCCAATGTGTCGCATTTTCTTTTTTAATCATTATTGCCTTTATTTGGCTCCCTTTCTGATTATAAATATTTATAATTTTATACGTTTAACTTTTGGGAAATGAGATGAATAGACATAAAAAAAAATGAAGAAATATGATATAGTCTATTAAGTTTGGGTTGAACATTGTATAATATAGGTTTTTCGATTTTCCTACATAAAAACAAAAAGATATGCAGGGTACACCAAGCATCAACCTATTTATACCGCGTGAAAAAGAGCATGAAAAAGAGTAGTGAAAACCAAAAAATAGAAAAGTTAGACAATTTACCTTTTGGTGATCACTTCTCAACTTAATACCAAACATGAAACATTAGTAGTCCTTTTGAAGTATGTATATAGTCAATGTGTAGCAAGTTGGCAGAGAATATTCTTTTTTTGGCATTAAGTTGAAAATTGATCACTAAAAAGTAATTTCTCCAAAAGTCATATCTTTTTGGGAAAATTACTTTTGAGTGATTCTTTCTCAACTTAATACGAAAAAAAAGAAAACTGATAGTTATTTTGATGTAAGTATACAGGTAATTTGTAGCAAGTTGATAGATATTGTCCTTTTTTGGCATTAGATTGAACAATGGTCACTAAAAGGTAATTTTACCTTTTTCCCCAACTATTCACAAACGGACACATGGCAGCAAAGGGAGGCATTTCCTCCGTTTTAGTATATATATATATAGATAGGCTTTTGTGCTCCAATCAACTAGCTAGCTCCTTAATTTTCTGCCATAGGTTGTTGACAATTGGTACTTCGACTAGTGGGCTTGGTGGAAAATTGGGATGGCAGAAACTGATAATGACCGTATTAATTCGACGATACTAATGGCCCTATGTCATGATCTTCCATCCCTGTCGGAGATCAATTGCATATTCAAAGTCCCAAGGACACTGCAAACGCATAACGAGACTGTTTTTTATCCTAATATACTCTCAATTGGCCCTTTTCACCGTGACAATAGAAGACTAGCACTGATGGAGAAGATAAAGTTGTGGTACCTGCATGGCCTCTACAATCGATTTGCACCTCTTGATCTAGAAACAGCTCCGTCCCAGTTTGTTGGAAACGAAGAAAGGTTTCGAACAATTTCATTGCAGTTCGTTGAAAGCGTTGGGGTGTTGCGGAAACGTGCTACTGAGTGTTATGCAGAATCGATTGATCTCGATGACTCTAAATTCATTCAAATGATGGTTGTTGATGGTTGCTTCCTCATTGAGCTCTTCCTAAAATATGCAGGTCTAGTGGATAAACACCATGATGACCCCATATTTAACAGGTCTTGCATGAAAGAAAATCTTTATCATGATTTAATTTTGATTGAAAACCAAATTCCTTGGTTTGTTCTCCAGCATTTATTTGAGCTAATCCGTCCAACCATATATGTTGACAACCCAGAACAACATACCCTCTCTTCCCTTGTTCTCAGGTTCTTTAGAGAAATGATGTTGCTGACATTGCCACCACAGGACATACGTAACCAACATGATATTAAGCATATACTGGACCTTTTACATAAATGCTTGCTTCACTCATCCGTTGAAGAAACCATACCAGAAAACAAAAGCAGTCAGCACACAGCAAGCTGGCACCGATTACCCCCAGTGGCCGATCTCTTGCAGGCTGGAATCAAATTCAGGATTGGAACTGGCGATGACATTTTCAACATCAAGTTCCATAATGGAGTGTTCGAAATCCCTCCCTTATCAATCCAAAGCAATTCGGAATCCTTTTTTCGGAATCTCATAGCGTATGAGCAAGGCAACTGCTTTTGTACCTATCGTTTCACATCGTACGCTGTATTTTTAGATGACCTCATCAACACTAGCAAGGATGTCGATGTGCTCTCTGACGAAGGAATTCTACGGCATGGATTAAGTACTGAAGACACATCCCTTCTTTTCAACAGGCTATACAATGACACCCTATACAATGACACCCTTGTGTACGATTTCTATTATGGTGAGGTATCTCGAAAAGCATATCAACATTATAAATCTCGGTGGCCCAGATGGAGAGTCTATAAACATTACAAATCTCGGTGGCCCAGATGGAGAGCCACGTTGAAACGTGATTATTTCAAAGATCCGTGGAGAACCTCTTCATTCATAGCTGCCATTCTAATACTGCTTTTCACCTTTATACAAACCGTGTTTGCCATACTCTCCTACTCTAGAAAGTAGTTACTCCATTATATATTGTTGCAATATGAACTTTTATTTCTCTTTATGTTAATGTTGCTCAGTTGCTGTGCATTTTTACTCCCTTTTGGTGAGTGTTGAGCAGAAACCAACTAAAAGGAGATTTGGAATTCCCTTGACCCTTTTTCTGGAATATATATATATATATATATATTTTTATCCGCGAAAGGAAAACCTTTATTATTGACTAAAGATGATGAGATACAACCAGTAGCAGAAAATCCCCTAGAAACAGAGGAATAAACCAACCCAAAACAACCCCCTAAGCAAACAAACGAACCCATAAAAACACTCCCCCAAAATATAGAAGGTTCAAAACTCAGCAAGGTGCTGAGCAGAAACCAACTAAAAAGAGAAATTCAACGCCACAGCAAGACAATACCACTAAAACAGACCCTACATAATTCTTCAAAAACAACACCAATAGGAATAAACTAGACCCAAGCTACAAAAAATAACACCTTCAAAAACACTCCACTCAACCCAAACACCTCCAAACCCCTACTAATAAAGACGAACTCATTTTGCAAACCTCCATTCGAGGAAAAAAAAACATAATAAAGCACACCCAAAATCCAACCAAACCCAAGCTGCATACAAAATTACACCTTGAAAGAAACCGAACTACCAAAACCCAAATAGCTAACTGATCAACCACCGATAAAAAGGTCCCATGAAGCTACCCCACTGCTACCCATACCGCTATCAAATACCCCCACACCAGCCGAATACACTAGACAACATGCCCCTAAAACATTGAAGAATCCAAGACAACCAACACGAGTTGCTAACAGCCGCAATAGCAATAGTAATACCAACCAAAAAAATCAACAATGAATCAAGCATCAACATAGATCCACCCCACAAAACCACACACGACACAGAACCATGCCAAACAAGCTCAGACAGCTACCATGATCCTTCTCTACCACCCATGCTCTTGCCACTGCCGAACACTATATTTGAAGCAATTCAGCAACCTCTTTACTGCCCTCCTCTCTACAGGTCTACCCAAACCCCTAATATTTCATGAAAAAATTCTCATTCCCACCAACACCACCTCCTGAGGCCACAAACGAAAGTACCTACTAGAACTAGCTCCGCACTTCTCTCATCACATTTGTCCCATTCACTTCCTTCAAAATCATGAATCTGATTCTCCCATTATTCTTTATTATTCCCAATATTCATTCCCAACATATCCGCAACTTCAATGACCTTCAACGCTTCCCCACAAATAATCCTATTTTGATTATTAATACCCTATCAGAAATGGAAAAAGGTGAAATACTCACCTCTGATTTCCCTCCCTTAGACTGAGACCGTTGCCCCCAATTCTCTTCACTTAATCTTCTCTGCAACACCCCCAATCCCTTTGCTGTTTGAAAAATCCATTAACTCCTCCAGCAACTTCTTCTTACCCTTCTTACCTTTAATCTTCGTGATACATTGCAGATTTTCCACCCATTCAACCCCTCTCACAATAACCTCCTTTGAAGCCTCACCCACCATATCACCAGAATCTACACACTCTAAATCCCCTCTTTCAGAAATACAGTCTAGAGTACTGAGGACACCCCACTAACTTGTTCTCATTCTTATCTCTATAAAATTCCTTATCAAAATTCTGGACAGTAGCCCTCCCTTTAAAATCAATCCTAGAGGCCCACTATTCAACTCATGCTCATCCCTTACCCCATTTTGGACCTCAAAACCCACCTTAACTCCTTTTTCTGGATGTTAAGGATAAAGAGAAATTTGAAATTCCCTGGCCACCCAAAAGTTTTGGAAAGCTGACTGTATTTCAAAGCATGTACAAGTTTTTATTGTAAATGTTTGAAATTTTAGTACATATTTCAAATTTTATTTGATATGTCCTTTACAACCCTTATATAATACATATTTCAATTATTACATAAGATAAATGTGTGCAGCAGTGGCGTACAAGCTTTCTTCATCGTTTAGTTTGCTGTTTGAGTCTCCATGCGCTCAAATTGTGTGAATTTTTTTGAGAGATGCTGTAGAAAGAGGACCGGTTTCACTATTTGATTTCCAATGCTTAAATGGATATTTCACCAATTCAGGCGGTTCAATCCAGTTATGGACGATTCAGGTGCATAAACAATCTAGTTGTAAAATCAAACCAAAATAGGGTTCAATTCATCAATTCACCCACTCGACCATTCTGATAACTATGCTTCATTGTGACTAAAAAATTTGAAATGCAAGATATAAATATTACAAAAGATTATGCACTGGTGAAGAAATCTGCAAAATAGTGCCAAAGTAAGGGGCAAAAGTAGAAAATAATTATAATACATGTAGCAAATAAAAATGGAAAACCCAATTGGGATTCACTTCATGTTATAGAATTAGAGTTAAAGTAGCCAAAACAAGTTCGTGTGAGTTACATTATCTTTATAATAAAACAAGGTTTGAATTGAAGGTCTTAATGGATGGTAGAAGGCCAACACTGGATATAATGATTTTAAAGATAAAAAAAGTCAGAAAAAAGATTACATAAATAATCAACATTTTCCAACTAAAAAAACAACCTATATATTTAGTTTCCTCCAATATTTCATCAATTCACCTCATAGTAAAGACACAAACAGAATGACACATTTAATGAGGTTAGGATATAAAAAGCCAACTCTAACATATATATCAGGAGAGACAAGCATTTCTTTCTTTTATACTTCCGGAAAAAAGATGAGCTAAATTAGAACTTATAATCAAAGAGGTGATTGGTAGTTGAATATAATGGAGGCAGCAAAGTTTTATACAAAAAGAAAACGAATTCTGTTAACATCATGTGCACTCATTACTATGGTGTGATGGTCACACATGACTTAATTGTAAACCTACCCTTCCCATTCACATGCAAACACTATGACAAAATAGTTAGGACATGAAAAATGGTGAAAAAAATATATAGAAAATCTAGAGGCCAGTTAGGATCGATCCTCTTTCGTGAATGGCTATTGCAATGGAATAGGGACTGTTCATCACATATTGACATGCAATACCCTCCGTTCAGGCGTTCCCTTATATCAGTTGTCCAAACTCCATTGAACTGCCCATCAATCTTTAACTAAGCTCTTTGTTATGAACCAAGTCAAGGGGAGGGATGGCTTCAAGCAGGGGTGGTGACTATGGTAGGTTTGCGGGAAGGGGTAGAGATGAGGTTTTAGTCTTTGTGGATAACTTGCCGATTGATATGAATCCAAGGTGGCTAAGAAGAATTTTTAATTGGTTCGGAAGAGTTACAGATGTGTTCATTCCAAAGAAAGTCAGAGCGGGGGTTGGCACTAGATTTGCATTTGTAAGGTTTGCAAGAAGAAGTGAGGCGATGTCAGCCGTGAGAAGATGTAATGGAGCATTCATGGGAAGGTTCAGGATGGCAGTCAAGCTAGCTTCATATGAAAGGAATAAAGGGGTTCTAAGAAAGGAATGGAGAGCGAAGCAGATTAAAGAGATCAGAGAAGTGGAGAAGGACCGTCAGAGAGAGCATAGTCAGAGGGATGGTGCCGATGCAGAGCACATTGATAGAGATCAGGTGAAGGTAAATGGGGTTGGATTGGTTAATGAAGAGGATCGTGGTCAAGGTGGGAGCAGAACGTATGCTGAAGTTGTGAAGGGTGTGCTTGTTGGGAATAAATATCCTATCATTCTAGATGACATAGAGGAGGATTGGCTTCAGAGTTGCTTGGTGGGTATCACAGCTACTTTCGCTAATGCGTCAGTTATCCAAGAGGCTTTAATAAGTGAAGGAATTTTAAGTGTAAGGGTACGATCTTTAGGTGGAAGAAAGATGTTATTAATCTGTGAATCAGAATTGGATAAGAGGCACTGGTTAGAGAGTGACAGTGAGCTATTATCAAATTGGTTTGTTGAAATAATAGAATGGGATCCTCAAGTTGTAAACAAAACGAGGTTGGTGTGGGTGTCTGTTCTCGGTATGCCTTTACATGTGTGGAATATTAAAAATTTTAGAAAGATTGGTGAGGTGTTCGGAGAGGTTGTTTCGTGGGATAGTAATATTGCAAGAAAGTCCAGATTTGATAGTGCAAGAATCTTATTGTCTACGGATTATAAATATAATATTGACGGGGAAATTTCAATTCTAATTAAGGGGAAGAATTTTAAAGTTTCTGTCCGAGAAGAGAAGATGCTTGATTTCCATGATATTAAAATTGAAGGCAATGAGAGGAAGCATTGTCATAACCCCAGTGTTGAGGAGGTGGATAGTGTTGATAGTGGTGATTGTGGGTTGTATGGTGATGAGAGTTTGAAGTCAGGAGAATTGTGGGGTTGTTTGGGTAGTAGGGAGGTGGTACAGAGGGCTTGGAGTGTGGAAGAAGAAGATGATGACTTGGCAAAGAATGATGAGTTGGACATGATTGATGAGGTGGCGTCTAATGTGGCAGGGGAAAATGATAAGGGTAACAAGTCTCTAGATCTTGGCTACTGTGAGAGTAATGTAAGGGGGAAGATGAACTGTGGTGGTGGTAATAATGAAGTAGGTAGCATGGAAAAATGCAATTCACAGCTGGTTGGTCGTGGAGTGGAACAGTCAGGTAATGTAGAAGGGGGCAGTAATAAGTTGTTGAATCTGGTAGGGAGTGGGTTGGGCCCAAATAATGGTTATGGGGCCAGAGGTGATTCAGAATATATTTTTGGGCCTGCTAGTGATGGGGGTATGGCTGTAGTGCAGTCTAGTTTTGAATTTGGTGGATCGTTAGGTAAGGATAAGTCTCAAGATGGGGCTGCCCAAGTCCAGCTATCTGAACATTCTAGAAGGAGGGTATCTGATAGTTCGGTAAGTGGAAAGGGTATGGTTGAGGTTGTTCCAGATTCCTTTGTTGAGACGGTGGATCCGGTTGATATTGAAGGGGCTGCGGAGGTTTCTACGGCAGGGGTAAATGAAGAACTAGTTGATCCAGATGATGCAGCGGACCAGTTTCAGCATGTTACAAAGCTTAAAGGGAAGAAAAGTAAGAGAAAATTGCTCAAGGAATTATTGGGTCAGTCGATCCAGTCAGGCGATGGGGGAGTTAATATAAAGAAGAAGGAAGGTGCTCAGGCAAAGGGGAGGCAGTCTCGATCTGAAAATGGGAATTCAAAGGTGAGTATCTCCTCTCTTTCTGTTTCTGATCAGGGGATTATTAATAGGAATAAAATTATTTGTGAGGAAGCGTCGAAGGTGTTTGAAGTTGCTGATCTTGTGGGACTTAAATTCGGGAATAACAAAGATGTGTGGTTGAATCGTGTTCGAGAATATGAAGAATGTGATTGGGATAAAGGTGATGATAGGAGTGCAGAATTTTAGGATTCGTTTGGAAAGGAAAAATTATTGAAGGAATTTCTGGGTGATTTGGAAGTTCAAAGAAAAAAGCAGGGTTTGGCGTGTACGAAAAGAAATTGCTCACAGAGCAAGAAGCCACAAGTGAAAGAAGGATTGTCTAAGGTGAGTCTCTCATTCCTCTCAGTTTCAGATGGGGGGATTATTGATAGAAATAGGTTAATTAGGGGGTAAGCGGGTAAAGTGGTGGAAATTGGAGATCAATTGGGTTCGGACAAAATAGAGTTCATTGATTTAATCGGATATGTGCTCTTGAGGAGGAGAAGTGGGATAAGCAGGAGGAAGGAATAGTATAGTTGTGAGTTGTTATTGTGTGAGAAGAAAAAATAAAATAAAGGAGGAGGGTTGGGTGATGGAAAGATGAGAATTTTGGTGTGGAAATGTGAGCCTGTGAGGGGTATGGGAAGGGTTGAGAAAAAGAAAGAAAGAAAGGCAGTGAAATGATTGGTCTTGAAAAATTGATATTGGTATGCTATTGTTACAAGAAATGGAGGAATTTGTATGGATTCACCACTGCGGGAGAAAGAAAAGGTTGTATAGGTAGAGAAAGAAAAGGTTGTGCAGGTAGTGGTAGGGGGATACTTGGATTTTTGGGAATTTATCAACAGCTTCTGGCTTATAGATTTGCCACTGAGAGGTAGGAAGTTGGAATATTTGGGGTTTTTATTTGTGTTTGGTGGGGCTTGGAATTGGTGTATACAAAAGCAATATCCCAATCAGTGTAGTGGTGGCTTGTCGCTAAAGGCCGGTGAAGAATTAAAAAGTGGATTGTGGATGGCAGTTTTTTATGGGCTAATCTAGTTTATATGGCTTGCAAGAAATGAGGATATATTTAATGGAAAAATCTACATTGGTGTGAAGTAGCTGAGCGTGCAATATATAGGACTTGTTTTGGGTTAAAGCAAAGTCCATTGTATATTCACTTGAAGAATTCAGGAGTAATGTTAAAGCAGTAAAGGGTTATCAAGGTCTTTCTGGTGGGTAGCTGCTATTGGAGGGGTGTTGAGGGACGACAGTGAATTGGCGTTCTTTTCTTGCTTGGTTCTAGTTGTTTTGATTTTTTTTTTGGGTGGGAGGTCTGGCGGGGGTGGTTTCCTTTTAGTGTCTTGCTAAATTTGGATACTTTCCCTAGGCTTAGTTTGGTGTTGTATTTGGGTGGTGGTTCTTGTTTGAGATTGTAATAGTTTGTGTTTTGATTAATAAAATTGATTTTCTTTTGCTGATCAAAAAAAAAAACACGAGGTAATCTTTGGCTAAATAATAGCTAGAACTAGAACCACCATTTCTGCTAGAACTAGCACCACTGTTCTTCCTAGAACTAGCTAGAAACACTACCCCTAGCATTTTTTAAAAACTTCCTAGCATTAAGGGCAAGGTCTTCTTGACTCCTCATTCATAGTTTTCTTGTTTCTTTGACTCTTGTATTTGGGGGAAAGTTTAGTTCAAAGGTTTGGATGGAACCAACTAACTCTTCTTTCTAAAGAAAGTCAATGTCGTTACTCTTCTTGGCAACAAATCGAGGGGGCAGAGTCTGTACAGAGTCTGTAGAGAGACCTAAGGATTTTCCTATTCATCAGAAGTTTCGTATGGATCGAAAGTGCATTGGAATATTCATGCCCATAAAATGGCCTCGTGGCAATGGAGAAACCATTGATCTGATTCATTGTATTGTGCATCCCTTGCAGTCAGAAATATGTCATTTGGCAGATGTTTGAAATTTCAGCTAGTATATAAGAGGAAAATAGCAAGAGCCAGTTCCAGTTCCAGTTCCACATTTCAGATGTCATTAGTAGGGATGGCTACCGGACAGGGTGGGGATGGGGCACCTTTATCCCAACCCCGTCCCATTAAAGATAATCTCTTCTCAAATTTGTCCCAATCCCATGTCGGGACGGGACAGGTTGAGGCAATGAAAATATGTGGGACAGGTGGGCCTTGTCAGGGCATTTACATTGATAGAAAAACAAGTTCTAATTAAAAAGGGGAAGAAAAAACCAATCTTAAATCACACATTCCACTCAGATTTTTACCTCTTTATGGGTTTGTAAAAGCAAGTACTAAAAGAATTTAAACATAAATATAAAATTATGAAGAAGAAATAACTAATGGTAAATGTGAAATTTAAGAAAAAATGAAAGGTATTAAAAAAATACAAATCTTAAATCATACATTCCACTTAGATTTTTACCTCTTTAAGGTTTTGTAGAAGCAAGTACTAAAAGAATTTAAACATAAATATAAAATTATGAAGAAGAAGTAACTAATGGTAAATGTGAAATTTAAGAAAAAAATTAAAGGTATTAAAAAAATACCAATATTTACACATATTCGGGACAGGATAGGGAGACCTTAAACCATACTCCTTCCTAAATTTGACACGGGATTTTACTTTCTCCCCAAACCCGCCCTTACTCTATTTATTTGCTCCCCAACCCCATCCCAATAGGGATGTGACGGGCGAGATTACCCACTTTGTCAGATTTATAGCCATCCCTAATCATTAGATCAAATAACATAACAATAAGGAGGGGTATTGTGAAGCAGAAAACATGTGCTTTCTTTTTTTCATGAAATGGCTAACTTATTCCTCTACATAACGGGAAGAGAGAGCTAGCATGTAAAAATACAGTAGCCAGAAGCGACCCCACCCAAATTTCACCTCCAATTCCATGTTTCATAGTTGTCAATCACATCCCAAAGCATCAACATGTGCTGGGGGATGCCCTCTGTTTCAAGATAAAGCAAACGACATGCGAGAAGACATTTGATTTAGTCCTGAAATGATGATTATGCCATTTTACATTGAGGGCAGCAAACAAACTGTTGCATTCGGTACCATAGATGGCCCCAGCCCCAAAGAGAAATTATAGCAAATATTGATAGAGGTAGAGCTGCACACAAAAACATACCATTGGACCAGGCATTGGCAGTGGAAGTGATGTTAGCATTGAGGAAGGCATGGGCATAGATCCCTGCATCGAAGATGGGATGGTTAAAGGCATACCAAGTGGAGTTGGTTGTGGTGGAGGGCGAGGTAAATGAGGATGTGGAAACAGAGGTAGATGGGATGGAGGCGGCAGAGACAAAGAGACCATTTGCTGTGGCATTTGTTGAGGATTTTGATAAATAAGAGCATCTCCAAGGGTTAGCTATCTAACCCTTTGACTTTTTAAATTAGTTAAAATATATTTTTCTATCTTCAATGGGCTAGTTAAATGGCTAGCTATTTTAGCTATTGTCATTTTGCCTAGTTACATTTAGTTAGCGAATCTTTACTAGCTGAATTATTTATTGTTAAAAAATGACAATTTCCCTCTCTTTATGTATCGTTCACTCTCACTAGATAATTAAAAAAAATAAATTTTATTAATAAAAAATTTGAAATAACTAAAAAATAACTAATACCCTTGGAGTAGGAGTACTCACTTGCATAGCTAGCTAACTTCCCTCTTTTTTCTTTTATTTTATTTTATTTTTTTTTTTTAAATGTCATTTTACTAGCTAAAGTACTAAAAAAATCTCTAATACCATTTTGGATTCTATAGTTTATATTTTATTTTGATAAAATTCTAAATTAATTGTGTCTTGTAAAAGTGGGACACATAGATCAAGTGGTTTTTGTCAATCATGGTGAATATGTTTTAACTGTTTGATTGAATATAATTTGGTAATATTAGTGAGGTTTTAATGAGTGTAGGGATTTGATTTTATGTGTCTTAACTCATAGGACTTATGATAGGTTGATTTAGAAACTTAGGGGTCGTGGTTTTCACCTAGCCAATTATATATTTCATTGTGTGTTATGGAATCCCATCACCTAAAAGTTAGGAAGGTTAAGTGTAGCACCACGGGCCGTTAGGATTTTCTATTCTCGCAGGCAAAAGCATCATTATAATGGTTATGCTTCCAACTCCTATTAGTATGCTCTGTTAGTTATTTATTTGTGACCTACGATGCCGTATAGATCCTATCTATCTCGTTTCTGCTTCTATGTAGTTGATATCTTATTTATTTAATTTATCTTACATGATGTTAGAAATTTAAACAAATAGCATAGAAACTAAATGGAAGCAAAAGCGAGATGGATCGAATTTATATGGCATGGTAAATCATAAATGAATAAAATAATCAATACATACTATGAGGAGGTGGAAGCGTAGCTAGCCGTTATAGAGATGTTTTTGCCTACGAGAATTAAAAACCCTAACGAGCGTAGTGTACAAATAATCTTCCAAGCTTATGGTTGATAGAATTTCATAACACAGTGAAATATATAAGTAGCTAGATGACGACCACTAACCCTAAGTTTCCAAATCCAACTAGAACTCAAACTATCATAACTCCTATGAGTTAATACACTAAATCAAATCCCCACACTCATTAATTAGAACTCTACTAATGTTACTAAATTATATTCAATTAAACAATTAAAGCATATCCAATGTGATTGACAAAGATTGCTTGATCTATAGGTACCACTTTTAAAAGATCATCACAATTAATTCATAATTTTAACAAAATAAAATATGAGCTATAAAGTCCAAAAATTCTTACATTTCCCACTTGGACCATAGCAAAAGATTTTGAAATTTTGAAAATAAAGTGTAAGTTAATAACAAATTTTGAGGTCGAGTGGCCATTCATTAATTTGAAAAACTTATTATAATCTTATTTAAGTTGCCCAAACATTTAGTAATATAAGAGTTTATAAAACTTTTACAAAAAAAATAAAATAAAATTATTTACAATGATTTCAATAGACACCCAATTAAGAAGGTTGTATGCATTACATAAAACTGGCATATTACCATGGTCAAAGTATCCACGAGACCATCATATATAAGTAACATAATGTGGAGATATGTGTCTAATGGGACAAGATATACAACAAATTATAGTGAAAATACAAACAAACATTTCCTATGAACAGTCATTGAAACTTCATGTGCACAAAAAACAAAAGCACATGTCACCTAGGTCCAAAATATGATTAGAACACATCATAACGAATGTGCAAACAAAATCTAGATGAGGACACTTTAAATGATTTCTAGTCATCTAGATCGAATTGCCAAGTTAATTTAAAACTTCTAAGTCAACAAAAGTAAGCATATAAAATCCAATCTCACATATAATCAAATAAGAACTCTAAGGAATTAACCAACCTTTTTATTTGAGAGAAAACAAAAATGAATCCAAATGAACCAAGGTGGAAATAAACTCCAACTAATCAAGTTAATAGTGGTATAACATAAACTTATGATGAGAAGCAAATATAATTTTAAATAAAACTTCACTAACACAAAATAATAATTATCAAATAATTTATAAGAAAAATTATAATCTTGCGTGTTTCCACTAACTGAAAAAATAAATAAATAAATAAATACATAAAAATTTACCAAACACAATTAAGTATTTGTTAACATAATGTGCAAATAAAATTTAAATCAAAACGCGCATTAATCCACAAACTAATTGAATAGCATACAAATGTGCACAAAAAAATGCTATTCTAAATTGATTATGGATTGCAGAACAAATGTCACAAAATTGATCGTATATTTAAATATGAAATAATCTCTTGCAAAACTCCCATTCAGAAAGCATTCATAAGGTGAAAGAATGTTTATAAATAATGAGCAAGATTTAAGCATGCAAATAAGGGATCGACACATAAAGCAAAATCAACATTATCACAAAATTACCATTAAATTTAAGCCAAATTAATTTATTTGAAAAGGTAAAAAAATAAATTGATATTCATAAATGGTGATTAAATTTGTGAATTGAGAAAAATACAAAATATTGCAAAATAAACTTATAGTTTAGTATTACTAAAAGATTGGATTTTTCTTTATCTCAAAATTTATAAACTTTAAAGATACTTAAAACCTCAGGTGAAAAGAATTTATTAGCAAATAACTACAAACATGAGGTTATAATCAAATAGTGTTCTTAAAAAATAATGTGGTGATTTTTTAAATAAAATAAATAATTTCATCAACGAACATTCCAAGAATGAACCCATCAAAGTTTAAAATACTAGACTATTCCAAAAATGCAAGAAAATTATATAAGGCCACAAAAATATTGTGCTTGTGAGTTTCAAGATAAAAGATCCGATCTTGCTTTATATGAGTCCATGGATCCTAACCCATTCTAAAGGGTTAGGATCCATGGACTCAATTTTTGCACTTCATTTTTGCACCTCATTTTTAAGCCATTAGATTCATAAGATCGAACGATATTCCAGAAAACTGACATGATCAAACTCCACTCATCATTTGACAAATCAGCTGAAGTGCAAAAATGAAGTACTTTATATGAGTCCATGGATCCTAACCGTATTCTAAAATATTATATCTATAATCATAAAATATAAAACAAAATATCAATTTTAAAATTTGAAATTCTTCTATAGCCTTAATCTTAAAATAACCAATCTGTTAACAGTTATAGAATCAAAATTGTTTTGCTATTAATATGGCATATTTGAAATAAATTATAAAAGAGTGGGAGCAAATTAAATATCCCAAATGGACGTGGATAAAAATATGATATTAAGCATATGTAATTCCAATAACATCCACAAAAATTTGATCTTTAATGTGGACCAAATTCTAAATTATTTGCAATTTACAATCTTTCCTTTAGGTTGAAATAATGAACCAAATAACAAAGCGACTTTATCACACGATCAAAGCAAGTTTCCTACACACAATATCCTATCATTCTCAATGCCTTTAGGCCATATATTGAAATCTATTTCATACATGCATATTCCACTTCATTGCCCATTCCAATTGTGTTACCATGAATGACAAAGCTTTTTGGTCGTCTATCAAACATAAACACAATCGAATGGAACGTTACATCATGACAGCAAAAGTAGCACAAACTCAACATAATCATGTTAAACATAACACTAATGAGTCCTCCACTAATAGTTGAAGAGATTTTTTATCTACTTTGGCATTCCAATATACTCATATAAGTATTAGCACAAGTCTCACAATATATCATAATGCAATAATATTAATAGTCATACCCTCCCTATAGGAGACTACTAATTAAAATATAAATTTATACAGGTTGACATGATAATTCTCCATAAGGATCACTAATAAATTGTTTCAAGCATATATATAACAATTTTGAATTAAAATGAGAAACGATCAAAATATGTACCAAATCAATAAATAGATAATATGGAAACTAAATTACCTAAAATATAACAAAGAATCATAATAAGCTAGCCCAATAAATTCCATAATTGTTTAGGCACTAATTTATTTCCTCCAACCAATGGAACCAACTCACAAGTGACTAATAAATGTGTTTTACTACAAAACTCATGTGAATTTAAAATACATGAAAAATTATATTATTGACATTTATAAAATTCAGTACATCTCATAAAAATTATATTTTTAAGAACCCACGTCAAATTTAAGGAAGAAATAAAACACACTGAGCAATCATAATAAACAAGAGATCATATTCATATAAATTAATTTAAATTCTTTAGAAGATACATGGAACCGTCTTGCAAAGTGTAAGGTCAACACGTCAAACAAATAAGCATAAAAAATGATGAGCTAAACACACAAGAGAAAATTTTCCGGTGAGAAGAAAACAAAAGGTTTAGGTTTGATTCTCAAATGAGAAACACAGGATCACAAATACAAAGCAACAAAACATGAATTCAGGTAAAACAAAATTGGATCTTTTCCTCAAGTGTTTAACAAAAATAGGATACCGATTGGGAGCTATAGAATGAAGCTTTATACTCAACCAATCCCATTAATTTTCCGACAAAAAGAATAACCCTTCATAGCCCCCCAACAAAATACTTCATAAAATAAGACCAAGAATATGGTTTCGGCTTTACCAAAAATAAGATTTTAAGAAAAAACTGCAAACGATTTTGCGTTACGTAGGAATTAATATACGCA
Source organism: Liquidambar formosana (assembly GCA_039720395.1). NCBI lineage: Eukaryota > Viridiplantae > Streptophyta > Magnoliopsida > Saxifragales > Altingiaceae > Liquidambar > Liquidambar formosana. Next base: position 12,546,903 of record CM077825.1, on the reverse strand, counting down.
AAAAAAATCCAACACCGTATCAATCTGACGTCAAATATAAATTAAAATTTTGGAATTTCACAAACAATCTACTGATTTATTTATCATCAAAACCACACAGATCGATCTGAGCCGTGACTTTGATACCACATGCAAGAAAAACTTTTAAAAAAAATACAATACATACCAATAGGTGTAGTCATTATAGATATGCTTCTTGCTATAATGATCCTAACTGTGACAGTAGAAAACCCTAGTGACCGTGATGCTATACCCAACCTTCCTAACTTCTAAATGATAGGATTCCATAATACACAGGGGTGATGACCACTAACCCTAAGTTTCTAAATCCAACTAAAACTCAACCTATCAGAAGTCCTATGGGTTATGACATATAAAATCAAATCCCCACACTTACTAAAACTCTACTAATATTATCAAATTATATTCAATCAAACGGTTAAAACATATTCATTGTGATTGACAAAAACCACTTGATCTATGGTCCCACTTTTACAAGATCATCACAATTAACTTAGAATATCAAAATAAATTATAAGCTATAGAGTCCAAAAATTCATACAATGCTTGCTGATCATTGGCGGCAAGAAGAAACCGGCCTAGTTTTGGCCCATGTTGAACTTGTCAGAAGTTATTATTCTATAAACTAAATAAAAAATCAATTTTGCTAAAACTTATGTGTGGATCGACCAAATTGGGTAAACTTCAATGTAGCTTGGTCCGTTTGGATTTCAAATTGGAATTCCTTTAGCTTAGGTAATAAATTGGAAGAAACCTGCGAAGAAGTATCAGACCATACCAAGGTGTATGGCCTAATACATAACAGATCGAGGGAAAAAAAAAAAGCGTCCTGAAACTATCAAGTAAGTTGAGTTTACAAAAACATTATCAAAGGAATTATCAAAAAAATCATTTTTAGTAGTAATTAATTAAAAATTGTCAACTACACCGTGGTTGGTGGTGTAGTTGGTGAGTTGACTCAATCAGCAATCATTTAGATTCAGGACAATTTATGAATATTTCATGCATTTTAAAATTTTGGCACCATTTTCATGATCTAACTCTTCAGACAAGTCTCTGCTTTTCTTTTACTTTTTTTCTAACCAGCAAGTCTTGTGTGGCCACAACAAGTCTTGGGTGGCCATCATAGGATTAGTATTGGCATCAAGTTCATACGAATGACATTTATTAAAAGATTTATATTCACAATATTAACAACTTTTTGACTTTCAGCTCCCAAGTTCTCATGACTAATAGTATAAAAAGACTTGATAGTGGTTTCTTTGTACTTGACTCCCTATTATTTTCTTTGTTTGCAAGTATACTTTTAGCTCATTTATCATAAACAAGCTCTCAACTATTGTCTTTTTTGAGTTTCTCGTGTCTGTATTGGCTCTATAGCATTGAAATATTGGAGGAAACTAAATATTAAATAATTTTGCTACTATTAAAAAATATCGACTTGGCAAATCAACAAGCAGCTTAGATGCCTTCTCATAGATTTCTTGAATCTGAAAACACATGTATTGATTTTGGAAGAGAAAAGTCCACAGAGCAAAACTTCTCTATGCAACATGTCTGGTTGATGATGAAGATCGAGGGGAAAACAGGGTCACAGTATAAAGTTGAGATATATAGTTACTTTCTGCCCAAGGACAATCTAGGACCAGCACAGTTAAGGCACTCTCAAGTCTTTAACCTTTTAGCATCTTCTTGCTCTTGTCGGCCAAGCAAATTCGTTGTGACTTGTCTGTAGCCTATAGGCTAGTCACTGTTCCTACACTGAAGGGTTGTACCCTCTTACCACTCATGTAAAAGTCCATTTCCACATGTACTAACTATTGTGAATAGAACATATGCAATTTTCCTCCTTGTAGCTCAAGTATTCATGCAGTATGATGGATCGTTGTCTCCTCAAGAGGATGCTTCCAAATTCGAGATGCAGGACTTGATTTCCTCTGACCATCTTATGCTGAGACTATAACTAGCTAGTATCCCTAAAACATTTGGCCTTCACCTGGTTTGCTATTTTGCAACCAAGGAGTGTCAAAGTTTGGTTTGTGTTTTTTGATTCTTTTTGCGTAAAATTTCGGGGTCTCAGAAGGTAGCAAATTTGTAACAAGTTCTGAGAAGGTGTAGGAGGGATCAAACCCTTGGGATTATTTCGAGGAGTTTTGGAATGTTTCTCAAAGGATTGTTGAACCAATCCGGAACTCTGCGTTGGTAGACACTTTTGTCCAAGGTGTTGAGAAAAAGTTTTAAAAAGATGTCTCCAATAGTAATCCTAGGCCTTAATGAAGTTGCCAAGAATGATAGCATAAATTGAGGGACTTATGCCCAAAAACCACAAGAATATATGCATCAAAAAGACAAGACAAACTGAACTACGAGCGGTGGGATAAAGCATAGAGATGGTCAAAATAAATAATTTATAATTTCAATCATAAATTTGAAAAAATCAGTTGATTTTTGAAGTTCAAAATTAGAATATCAAAAATGCACTAGCTTCAATTTTGTAGTAATTAAGTTAATCATTTGAATAAAATTTAGTAATTTAAATAAATTTATCTAAATAATAATAAATAAATAAAGTGCATTCTCTACAATCCAACAAATCACAATTAGACAACTTAGACATAATTGGATTCCAAAAAAAAAAAAAAAACAAAAAACAGGCATTTCACAATTTTAAGTGCATAAGCATATCATCTTTGTACCATTCACTAGAAATAAATCCATTCATTTTGTTTTGTTTTTTTTGGGTAATGATCACTTTACTACCTTGTACTTTTTTTTGGCGGGGGGGGGGGGGGCGTCAATGTAATACCTAAACTAAAAAAATTTACAGTTTGGTATCCAAAATACACTCAAGTGGAGTAATTTGTTCCCAAACCCAAACTCCGTTTAAATAACAAACAGTAAAGTCACATGCGGTCATGTGAAAGCATATGTGGCCACCATCGCAAGTACAGCCTAGGTGGCAAAATGCTTAAAACTGTACTGGAGAATTTGATGAATGAAGAATAATAATTTTTCTCATTTATTTGTGTGTATTGTATACATGTTGTATTTATATTGAATACAAGTGTAAGAGTTGTGATACAAGATTAGGAAAAATAATTTTGAAGATCAAATAATACATGGAAAGTGTATATCAAAGATTATATTAGCTAACCACCCCCCCAACTTTTTTTTCCTCTCAAGTTGAGGGTAGTCGACTGCGAACCTTCAACTTGTCGCGTAAAAACTAGAAGCAGGCCGAACTTAAGCTTTTAATGAGAATACCAGCTATTGAGTGGAAATGAAGTGCACTTGGAGGTCTTTATGTGCAACTTTATCCCGAACAAAATGGAAATCAATTTCCAAGTGCTTGGTGCAGGCATGAAAAATAGGATTGGCAGTGAGGTACGTAGCACCAAGATTGTCACACCGCAGGGTCTGAGATTTGGAAAGAAGGAACCCAAGTTCAAACAATAAGGACTAAAACCATGTAACATCAGCTGTCGCATTTGCAATGATCTTGTATTCAGATTCCATGGAGGAATGAGAGATAGTCTGTTATTTCCTGGAGGACCAAGAAATAAGTTGATTGGAACCAAGATAAATCGTATAGCCACTGGTGGAGCGTCTATCATCCGGACACCCCGCTCCGCTAAATTGGAATCAAAGAACACATGAAGGTCATTGGAGCTTCGTTTGGAGAGCAGGAGGCCATAGTCTTGATCGTATTGGAGGTAATACAAAATGTGTTTGACAGGAGTCCGATGATCTTTCGTTGGTTGATGTATAAATTGGCAAACCTTATTGACTGAGAACATAATATTTGGTCAAGTTAAAGTTAAATACTGGAGAGCACCAACAACCTGTCTATAATGAGTAGGATTGGACAATAGAGTTCCACCATTTTTTTGGAAAGTATAAGACTTGCATATCTGCAGTGTGAATTGGTTTGGTTGTGGCCATTCTGGATTTTTGAAGAAGAGACTTGACATACTGATGTTGTGAAAGTAAGAGGCAATCAGGATGTAGAATAGCCTCAATACCAAGAGAGCCTGAAGTTTGTTGAAGGTAGACGGAGATGGGTTTGTCATCTTGCCTGAAGTTTTGAAATGATCTAGAGGGAAATCCCATTTGAAATCAACTCGGTTAGAAAATCTACTTCCAAATTACTCTGTTAGTATGTTAGGCCATCGGATTACGCAATCCAAGAAGAGAGTGCCACTAATGTGATTTTGGACGACTGAGTTCTTGAAAGGTTCATCGCTACAAGAGGGATGAAGAAAATGTCTCCAGAGTATTTTCTTGCTTTTCTCCGCAAGGATGCATAATGTGTAAGAGGGATAAAGAAAATGTAAACCATCTTCCATTTTTTTAAGGGTAAATTGTAGAAAACCCCGAAGTATGAAAGGTCAGCGAATAACCCCTTAATGTTTTAATTTTATCAATGTGCTCCTAGTTCAATTGAAGATCTAATTGGTTTAACACCGTTAACAATAAACGTAAAAAGATTGATATGTCCTACACCCTCCCCATCACATGCACTCTCTGGTTAAGGGCATTTTGGGTAACATGACTAATTTCGGTCAAATTTCATCAACGACAAGTGACGGTAAGGCTCATTGACAAAAATTAAAACATAAGGGGGGCACATTGGTAAAATTAAAATATAAAAGGGTTATCTGCTGATCCCCATATTTTAAAAGGGTTATATGCAATTTACCCATTTTTTTAATTGGAGGTGCTTTCACGTTTCCAAGTGAGGACACCTTGACCTCATTCTTTTGCAATCTTTTTGCTTCATTAATGAAGTATCTTCTTGTTGGTGATCCAATAAAAGGGGAGTAATCTTTTTGTTGGTGATCAAAATAAAAAATAAAAATAAAAATAGGGGGAGGAAACGTACCGCAAGATTACATTTAAGTAAAAATAGATTCTGCCCACCCCTTTTGACTCCACATTTCAAATTTAAGTGTAACTGTTCTTGATACCATTAAAACCCATCGAATCAATGGCAAAAACAATCTTTCGAAATTCCTTACTTGAATTCTAATTCTGTGTTCCAATGGGGCCCTAATGGTAGGAAAGGAATCTTTAGAGAAGCCTGCAGCATATGAAACATCAACAAGGATTTTCCCAAATGCTTAGAACGATCCAATTTTTTTTCCTTTTCTTGTTGGAGAGGAAAATTCTTAGATCTTAAATTTCTTACAAAGTTGTCTGGAATGATGTTTTCTATTACAGTTTTCCATAATATTTTCACTCGTTCTTCAATTTCCACATAATTCTCAGAAGGGTCAGGCTATTGCCACCACATAAAATACTTTAAACCTTTCACTTAATTTATATTTTTTAAAGTTTTATGAAAATATAAAAAATTTTTATAAAAACTAATCACATAACCTAATAGAAAACATCATTCCGAACAACTTTGTAAAAGAAAATTTTTTCAAAACCTATCATTCAAGTAGACCTTTTGGCAATTTTTCATGGAAAATGTAATAGAAATTGTAAATGACCAAAAAGTCTACTTAAATGACAAATTTTGGAAAAACTTTTTTTTACAAAATTATTCAGAATAATGTTTTCTAATGGATAACACAACTAGTTTTCATAAAAACCTTTCGTATTTTTCATAAAATCCTAAAAAATGTAAACTAATGAAGGGTTTAGAATATTTTACGTAATGGCAATAACCTCCCTCTTCCCATAATCCAAATCGAGGCCTACTGCACCCCCTTCAAACACCCTCCAACGCCCACCATTTAAAATAAAATGTTATTACCATTTACCCTAGTGCTCTTTTACTATTAAAGGCATATTTAACTTTCCTATTTACTATCGATCTCCTCCCACCCCCAACACGCAAAACTCCTAAATGGGAATGAGGGAATTCCCGGAGTATTGGGGTTGGCTCTAGAAAAATTTTAAAATTTCATAAATTTTAAGTTGGGAATAATGTAGAGGGGAGTGAAGAGGATTTTGTGGGGTGACAATAGCCACCCCCAATCCAAATTTATTGTTTATACATCGGTTAGTGGCTTGTTATTCTTGGCCTGGATGGTAGTCACCATGTACTTTCCATTAGGGAAGGTGACTGGCTTCATTGCCTAAGGAGTGGGTAAGAAGCTACAGATATTGAGATTCTTTTGATCCCAACTTATGAACAGTGTTGTTAATATGAACAATAATGGCAAAAAAACATTTGCAGACAATCAAATATATAGCGATATGCTCATCGGTAAACACCACCTCATTAAATACTGAATAAGTTTTTTTATCTCTACTTTTTTTTTTCCTTTTTGTAAATAAAATTTAATCATTTGCTAAGCAAAACAGTTTAGGGAACGCAAAACAAAAGAAAATTTCAAATCCACAAGGACAAACAATGGTAAAATCTGTTCATGAGAGAGGATTCTGCTTTCCCTTTGTTCCAGCCAACAGCGCTACTATGATGCAATAAAGACTCTTACATGTTACTATTGAGGTGCTTGGCCATGAGGTGGAGGACCTGGTGGTAGTGGCGGTTGAGGCATACCGGATGGTAGACTACTGTTTGATGCATATGTCCCCATTCCAGTTGCATTTGGATTCCCAGACTGCAATTAACAAGTGCAAAGGTAAAAAACATAAGCTTCAGCTGGAACAATTAATCATTCCAAAGACAACCTAAACCACCCCAAAAAGGAGGTATGAATGAAGAAAAAAAAAACATAGCATTAATGAAAAACAATAAAAAAAACATAGCATTAATGAAAAACAATAGAAATCTAAGACTAGAGAACTATGTGAGAACCGCATGAATTAAGGGTGTTTATTAAAAATGCTTCTGACTGTAAACTTATGAATGTGATTAGATGGTACTTGTAAGTTTCTTATGATAAATTACAGTTTTAGCTATTGATAGATGCTGGTCAGACGGCTAAACTGGTGAAATTCATCTGGCCAACAAAAATCCTGAAAAATTCTAGTGTTGATAACTAGACCCCCTCTGTCACAGATGAGATACCTGAAGCAATAGGGCAAGCAGTAAATAACAGCAACAAGAAGCCTCTATCTTACCTGGTAAGGGTTAAGCCCTGGCATCAATGGCATCTGTCCAGCTTGTGCCCGATTGAATGCACCACCTTGCGGATACATCTGTTGACCCCCTGCATTCTGTAGGCCCTGGATGTTTGGCATCCCATTCAGAAAACCTCCCACTGGAGGTACACCACTGGTCGGTAAGGATCCTGAATGCATCGGATTCATGCCCATAAAATGGCCTTGCGGCAATGGAGAAACCATCTGATTCATTGTACCATGCATCCCCTGAAGGCAGAAATATGTCATTTAGCAGATGTTCAAAATTTTAGTATATAAGAGGAAAATAGCAAGGGCCAGTTCCAGTACCCCATTAAAAGGTCGTTAGATCTAATAACTAGAATATCCTTGTTTCGTGAAGCAAAAACATATTCTTTCCTTTTTCATGAAATGGCTAACCAAGTCCCTGCACAATGGGAAGTGAACACGTGTAAAAATGCAGTAGCCAGAAACGACCCCACTCAAATTTCACCTCCAATTCCATGTTTCACAGTTGTCAATCACACTTCAAAGCATCAACATGTGGTGGGGGATGCCCTGTATTTCATCATTAAGCAAATGACTTGCTAGAAGACACTTGATTTAGTCATGAAATGATGATTATCCCATTTTACATTACGGCTGCGTTTGGTATGAACGAATGGGAGTGGGAATGTAATGGTGATTCCATTACTAACAATTTTGGAGTGTTTGGTTGACCAATAATGGAATGGTGATTCCATGGAGGGAATAGCCATTCCTCCCCAAATAAAGATGAATGGCCATTCCCACCTTTTAGGGAATGAAATTACAAAAGGTGGATCCCATCCATTCCTTTCCCACCCTTTACTAACATTGGAATGGAATGATCATTCTCATTCTCATTCCATTCCCATTCCATTCACACAAACCAAACGCAGCCTAAGGGAAGAAAACAATTACATTCGGTACCATTGATGGCCCCAGCCCCAAAGAGAAATTATAGCAAAAATTGATAGAGGTAAAGCTGCACACAAATCAATACCATTGGACCAGGCATCGGCAGGGTAAGTGATGTAGGCATTGAGGGCATGGGCATCGATCCTGGCATCGAAGATTGGGGCATACCAAGCGGAGCTAGCTGTGGTGGAGGGCGACCTAAATGAGGATGTGGAAGCAGGGGTAAATGGGATGGAGGCTGCAGCTGCTGCATGTTTGAAGGACCAGGTGGGAGTGGAGGGGCCCCTAGTGGCATTGAGCCTGGATGAGGTTGCTTCTGTTCTCCATGAGATGATGTATCAAGAGATGAGATGGATAATGGCATTGCAACTCCAACACCTGGAATTGTTCCCTCATTTCGTGTCAATCCAGGAGCAAATGGTCCTGGAGTTGTTGGGGCTTCAGATACCATGAAATTGGGCATGCGACCAGCAAAAGCAGGGTATTGCTCACCATAACCTGTAGATATTACAACAATTAGGATTAGCATAGATATTCCTTCTGAAGTCAAACTTCAGATACTTTACAGTTTAACTCATAGAATTGTAGAGAATACGCCAATGAAAAGACGACACAGAAAATTTGCTCAAGCACATTTGCAAAAATAGCACTGAGTAGCCTTCTAATTACAAGAATACTCCAATTGGTCCATGCAATCCTACAAGTTGAACTTTCGCCTAACAAATGTAAAGGAGACAAGAAACATAACATTAATTGATTGGGCGAAATGATAACCTTGGTTCTGGCCTATGTTGAATTTATCACGAGCAGTATCTCCACTGCATAAGAAACCATACAAGATTAGTAACTGGAGTGGCCTAAGCTCATTAGAAGTTCACAAATAGATTAAACTACGACTTCCATGCAATGTCTACCATTATAATTCTATAAACTAAATAAAAAACAACCGTCTGTTGTACCATACAAAACGGATTATATTCAAAACAGCACAGCAATGATCTCGCCATTAATAATATCAAACTAAAGGCCTCTCATTGAAAGAAACCTGCAAAGAAGCTACAAATAGAAACAGAGATCCACTCGTCATGGATACAAATAAAATTTAATGATTATTAAGAACTCAAGTTTCAACTCCTTAATTGGTTTTCTTTTGGTAGTTGGTTACTTGGACCTACATAAATTCAGTAAATGAAGAAATCAATAGTGCAGTTCAATCTTGCCACTAGATATGGGCTTCAATCCTCGGAATCAAATAGCACCAAAAGTCTCCATGCACCCTAATCAGAAAGCTTAGCCAAATAGCAATTGAAAAGTTTAGTTCCAAAAGCTTCCCTCCAAAATTTTCATTTCTTATCAGAAGAAAAATTATCCCTATCAATTGAATGATTTGTGGCCAAAACTCAGACCAGTACCAAAATAGAGTCCACCATAAAAGAGTAGTTATAAGACTACAAATTACATATAAGAACACAGTACCTCAACTAAGATGCCTCTTAGTATCAATTGAAAAAAAAATGCACTATCATCACACATGTAAATAAAAAAAAAAAGAAGAAAATTTGAGTTTACCTGCAAAGGATATATCCAATTGGATGCCATGCAAGATCCCACACACTATTAACATGTGCACCAGGAATTTCAACCTGGGGAGTTTCATGCCTGTGCATCAGAGTATCTTTTTAGTGGTCATGAGCTACAAGAACAATCTGAAATTCGGTGCCCAAGATGTAGCAATAAATCATATTGACAGCACTCAACAAGAGAATAGAATCCCAAAGCCTGAAACTAATTTGTGGATCAATGCAGCTATAAACTTATCGAAAAACAAACATGAGGAACAACAAAAGTTGAAAAGGTTGTAGTGAACCATCAGTTGTCTTTGATTGATCATAGAGAGAGACCTAAGTTTCACTTTATTGCCACATGGTGAAGCAAAACCGTACTAATCTTAATTTTTCATCTTCCTCAAAAAAATGTGGGTACTTAAGAAAAACCTAACAATATTAAATATCAAAATATCCTCACTTCCTGTAATTTATATATTTTTCACACTAATTATATCACTTCAAATTCTCTCACAAGAAATACACTCTGACTCATCAACTTACTCCAAAAGATCTCAACTCTTCCTATAACGTACGTAGTTTTTATACATTTTTAGAACTTTTATCCCCGAGCATTTTCATATTGGATACATTTCAAATTGGCTCCATAAAATCTTCAAGCATTGTGAAACTCTTCCTATAGTAGACAAGGAATATATATCAAACAGATACATTGAACTTTTTCCCTGATCTCTTTGTTTATTAAAAAAAAAAAAAAATTAATTCTATTGGGATATTAGTTTCTTCTAATGCTTTAAAGATAAACAGTTAAATATCAATTAAAGTTCAATATCCCTTATGTTTGTTTTAACAATTTAACTTTTAAGCAGATGAAACTCTTAATAGGTGCCTCATAGGTCCATGTCTACAACAGAAAAACCCTACGAGAATGTTTATCTTATATCTTTCCTCTTTTAGTCTTCAGCGGCGATAATTTTCATTTTTATAGTTATGTAAGGTTAATAACTTATTACTTGACTAGCAGTTTATAAATACTACATGCAATGTCTAAAAGGTGAATCCTTTCAAAGGGAAAGTGAGAAGTAAAAAATGAACTAGATCACTGGATTCATTGTTTCTCTATTTTTCTTTAGGGCAGTTTTCCATCAAGATAAAATGAAAATCAAGATAAGCTTTCTATAGCCATCATCTTAGTACATTAGATGTTCTTTTTTTTTAATCTTTATGATATATTAAGATTGGTCAGTTAAATCTTAATACTGCATATAGGAATGGGATTTCATTATTTTTCTATTCGCTTAATCCTGCAATCTCCCATTACAGGATGCAGCAAGGATACAAAAACAACAAGGCCATTAGTAACTAATCATACACACTTTAGTCAAATAATCTATTCTAACTGGCATAGGAGTTTGTTCATTTTGTTTGAATATCACTCTTCTTTGTTACCATACTACACACCATCGGTAACTAATCATATACATAGTGTAGTCAAAAGATCTATTCTAACTGGACTAGGAATTTGGTAATTTTATTAGAATATTAAAGAGGGCTTTTATACTTTCCAAGTACTCTTCTTTGTAACTAAATTACACATTGCGTGATCAGCATGTATAACTCAACAGAGAATCCAAATCCAAGAAGGATGCAAACTAAATGCCTTCCAAGTGAGATTTTCATCTAAATCCAATTTCAAGTTTACAGCATTACACTTCAAAATCAGATCAAATAAGTAACGACCATGGCTCTTGGTCCTTCCTAGACATTATTTCTTCTGCAAACATGTTCCACAAACTGCATGGTATACAACTAGTAGTGAAGGTTAAGTATGACATGAAAATGCATTTGATGCATCCAAGACCTTGAGATCTGGAAGAGCGTGACAAAGAAAAAGAAAAATTAGTGCGACCATTAAATATAGTGATCTGAATCAGGAATAGAGATTACCCAACAAGCCAATGGAAAATGGACCCATCAAAACTCCCACTCACGAAATATTCTTCGTGGAACGGATGCCAAGCCAATGCTAGAAAATTTGAACAAAATTAAAATAAATAGATGTGATATAAGTATCAACTTGATACAAAATATACCAGAAGAAGCATTATCAGATGTGGGAAAAGTGATAAAATTACTGCAGACTCAATTTGGACCAATAGAATATACCACGAGACGTGGATAAAGCATAATGAAGGAACCTCTCAGATGAGAGGTTTACTCCACAACCCCTAGCCTATAGATACTCAAACTGAAGGAAGTAATCGTTATCACGATGCAAAATCTTTTGGATAGAGCCATTGCTACAACCAAAGATTCCGTAAAAGGATTTCTATTTCACTTAAATGTGACAGAAGGATAGCATAGCATGAAAACCCCATCTATGCTCCAATGTTAAGCGGAAGAAATATCAAACACTTAAGATCCTAGTGCAAATGAAGCCACAAGCAGACAATAAAACAAGCACAGTCCTTAGTATTTTCTGTCATGTGGGACATGCCAACACATAAATGTGTTGACAACCATTTTTGGGCACTAGTACCCTTGTCAGAATTTAATGTCATTTTGGGCATTATTTCCAACACGAAAAAAAATGTCAGTGTCCTAGTGAAATAGCTTGCAGATCATCTTTAGTGCCTTGTCACAACTATTTGCCATAGGCAACAATCAACCTATAGCCAAATCACAAGTGGAAATAATGCCCTGATAGTAACTTAGCTACATAGAAGTATAGAACTAGTTCTGTGAATGGAAAATACACGACAGGCAACTAAAAAAGATATGCAAAATCACAAGTGGAAACAATTATAACGAATTACATACTCCCTCAGTTCCTAACTGACAGTCCGCTTTCAAAAAACACGCTTTTTTGGAAAGCCCTTGTAAATGCTTTCACAACAATACATATGTTTTAATGATGAATGGGACTTTTGTGGATGATGAAGGAATTTTTTCAAAAGAAATTGTTGACTTTTATGAGAACCTTTTCTATGAGGAGGAAGATTGGTGCCCGCTCACGGATAATATGCATTTTAATTCTCTTGATCAAGAGGAAGCAAATTTGTTGGATAGAGAATTTTGATGAAATAGCGGTTTTGGAAGCTCTTAATTCTTTATGTGGTGATAAAGCCCCCGGCCCGGATGGTATTTCTATTGCTTTTTTTCAAAAATGTTGGAAGGTTATAAAGGATGATTTAATGAAATTTTTTGAGGAATTTTTTGAAAGAGCTAAGATTGAAAATAGTCTCAATGCTACTTTTATTGCTTTAATTCCTAAGAAAGGAGAAGTGGTGGATGTGCGTGATTTTTGTCCTATTTCCTTACTCGGTAGTGTGTACAAAATTATTTCTAAGGTGTTGGCTTTGAGACTTACTAAAGTTATTGGAAAACTCATTTCACCATCACAATTTGCCTTTATTAGTGGGAGACAAATAGTTGATATGGCTCTTGTGGCAAATGAATGTGTGGACTCTAGACTTAAAAGTGGGAATCTGGGAATTTTGGCAAAGATTGATTTGGAGAAGGCGTATGATCACATCAATTGGCACTTTCTTATTCATTTGCTTGGTACGATGGGTTTTGGAGTGAAATGGAGAAAGTGGATTACTTGGTGCTTATCTTCCCCATCCTTTTCGGTGTTGGTGAATGGGACCCCTTATGGTTTTTTTCAAAGCTCTAGAGGGATCCGTCAAGGGACCTCTTTCCCTATTACTGTTCATTTTGGTAATGGAAGTTTTGAGTAGATATATTTCCAAGGTTGTGGATGCAAACTTATTGGAAGGCTTCAACGTAGGAGATGGTAGGTTTGGGATGGGCAAGGTTTCTCATCTACTTTTTGCCGATGATGCTTTATTATTTTGTGGTTTGGAGGAGGATCAAATGTTACATTTGAGGGTTATTCTTCTTTGTTTTGAAGCGGTGTCGGGGCTTAAAGTTAATCTTGGAAAAACCGAATTAATTCCAGTGGGTAGTGTTAATAATGTGGATAATCTTGCTACTATCTTAAGTTGTAAAGTTGGGAAATTGCCGGTGTCTTATCTTGGTCTTCCTTTGGGGGTTCACTTCAAAGATTCTAAAGTTTGGGATCCGGTTATGGAGAAAATTAAAAGAAGGCTTGGTGGATGGAAAAAAGGGTCCCTTTCTAAAGGTGGTAAGTTAACACTTATTCAAAGTGTTTTATCAAGTATTACTATTTATTTTATGTCCATTCACAAGATTCCTAAGTCCGTAGCTTATAGAATTGAAAAATGTCAAAGGGATTTCTTGTGGAATGGAGCAGGAGGCGAGTAGAAGTATCACCTTGTTGATTGGCATACCGTTTGCCTTCCAAAAAATATGGGTGGTTTAGGGGTAAGATTCATTGTTTGTACCAATCAAACACCCGCGCTAATGGGTAAATGGTTATGGAGATTTGAAGGGGTGAGCAAGGTTTATAGCGAGATGTAATAATATGGAAGTATGGTATTTCTAGTGAGGGTTGGTGGTCTAATGATGTTAATGGTACTCATGGATTGGGTCTTTGGAAAGCTATTATGCAAGGTTTTGGTGATTTTGTTAAAAAGGTGGGATTTAAAGTGGGTGATGGTAGTAGAGTGAAGTTTTGGAAAGATGCGTGGTGCTCTAATTTGCCTCTTATGGTGGAGTTTCCCTCCTTGTTTTCTATTGCTTCAAATAAAGATGTTTTGATTAAGGATTATTTGGAAGGGGATGTTGACACTCGGCATTGGAATATTATTTTTATTCGTCACTTTAATGATTGGGAATACGAGGAAGTGATGGTTTTTTACCAAGTTCTTTATGAGAGTAAGATTTTAGTGGATGAGAATGATTCCTTGGTTTGGTGTAAGGATTCTAAAGGGTTATTCTCCATAAAATCTTTCTATAATTGTTTAAGACCTTTAGGGAATTTATTTCTTCTGGCAAAAGTTACGTGGGTTTCCTCAGTCCCTACTAAAGTTGCCTTTTTTTGTTGGTTAGTGGGAAGTGGTAAATACTTAACCTTGGATAATCTTGCTATAAGAGGTTGGTATTTGCCGAATAGATGTGCTCTTTGTAAACAAGACTCAGAAACAGTGGATCATTTATTTATTCATTGCGGTGTGGCTAAGAGTCTTTGGATGCTTTTATTTAACATGTTTGGGGTGTATTGGTTGCTCCCCTCGACTACTTATGATCTTTTGGCGGGTTGGTGGTTTAAAGGGGGCTGTATAAAGGCAAAAGTGATTTGGATTATGGCCCCGCATGCTATCTTATGGTGTATTTGGAGGGAGAGAGATGCTAGAACTTTTGAGGGAATTGAGAAATCCACCATTGATTTATAATAGAGGTCCCTAAAGTATTGGATTCATTAAGCTTTTTACTAATTTTTGAGCTTCTAAACTCACCAATTGTGGTTCTTTGTTGCCCTTTGAGGGGTTGAATTGATATTCAAGTATATCTTTAAATTATTGGAATATAATTAGTCACTTACCCAACTAAAAGGAGGTATAACTTGGATGGTTTGAAGGATATGTTCGGTCACTGGTAATTCAAAAAGATATGTTCAGTCATATTAATCCGAACATAGAGATCTTGTTCGACTATAGAAAACCAAACATGTAAGTACCGTTTGGCTATATAGTACCGAGCTGTATTACCGATAATTCAAAAAGATATATTCGGTAATATTACTCTGAACATAGAGATCTTGTTCGACTATAGAAAACCAAACATGTAAGTACCGTTTGGCTATATAGCACCGAACTGTATTACCAGTAATTCAAAAGGATATGTTTGGTAATATTAATCCGAACATAGAGATCTTGTTCGACTATAGAAAACCAAACATGTAAATATCGTTTGACTATATAGCACTGAACTGTATTACCGGTAATTCAAAAAGATATGTTTGGTAATATTACTCCGAACATAGAGATCTTGTTCGACTTTAGAAAACCAAATATGTATGTACCGTTTGGCTATATAACACTGAACTGCATTACTGGTAATTCAAAAGGATATGTTCGGTCATATTATTCCGAACATAAGGAATTGGTTAGATTTCATAAAACCGAACATTAGTATGTTGTTTGGGTACTTAATGTCGAACAGGCGCGAATCTGTAATTAAAAAACAAAATTGATTTCTCATCATTTTTAACACAAAAGCCATAACTTATTGCTACCATTCTTATCCCAAATTAATTCGTTACACCAAAACAACGATCTATTAATCCAAAAACTTGTAATGATCTTTTGTCTCTTAGGCGGACCAATAAAACAAGATAAATGACACTATAAATGGGTTAATCAATGTCTATTGTATTATAAGTCTCACTAGTCGCAACACTACAACCAATTACATGAAGGAAATTTTGAATTCTATTAATATAAGGAGAATCCCATTCTGCAGCCACAACATCACGATGAAGTCGCCAATTGGTACCTATAGGAGGCACGGGATGACCCACTTTCATGAACACCTGCATAACATACAAGTTACAACTGTTGTCAATAGGAATAAAACTAAAAAGCATAAAGAAAAATAAATAAATAAAAGTAAATAAAAGTTTTAAGATCAGATCTGAATAAAATAGTTTCCATTTATGAACCCAATTGCAATTTCTTTACGAGCATGTAGAGGCATGGGATTCGATTTAAGGGGTAAAAATGTAAGGCATTATTGCATTGAGAGATGGTACAAAACCACATTATAACGGGATGCAATAAGATGTCCCATATTGGGCATTGTCATCCAATGCTCATACCTTGCAACACCATGAAAGTGTGCTAATCAAGCTCTGATCTCATTTACCCTATGCACTGACCCATAAACCCGAGTGTAGAATTGGTGGTTATAGAGTAACTCATCAACTAGATCTTGTCTCACAACCAACCATCCATCTTCTCCCTTTCCCATTAAGTCAGCAATAGCCCTAAAACTAAAATTTCTATCAGCCTCGACATCTTTGATTTTAAATACATATTGTCTTATTCCAGTTGGAAATTCATCAATGTGTGATATTAGCTTTGCAACTTCGGTACGATAAACCTACAAACATTATATCAGGCAATTCATTAGGAAAATAACCCATTAATATGATAATAAAAGTAGATATTCTACCATCTATAACTACACCATTTTACCTTTTTTTTTTGTTGACGCTGTGGCACAAAATGACTTGAAGAGCTACTCGTCTCCACATTGAATCCAAGTGAGTAACTATCATGTCAAAACTATACGTACTTAAAGGCGGACGGGTTACAACGTGTGGATGAATCAACCTTCACGTTTGGCCGGCCTTGTGTACGGCTATATGGTTCAGTGGGTTCTAGAAGATGTATACAATGTGGAGCTATTATCTCCCTCAACTTCTTTAACATTTGCAGCTATGATTCTGTATCTTCGTCGTCGAAGATTTGGATAAACAAATCTAAATATGGTTGACAAATCAATTTCAGTTTTTGTTTCTTGGTAGCAGGCAAGATATCAAGTTTTCTCCAAAATTGAACAATGCAGTCGAGTGGGACAGGTCGACCTTCCCTTTTGTATTCTGCAATCTCATGTGCACATGGTAAACCATGGGACCAATGGTTTGCGCAAATACATGCTAAAGCATCAACCCCAATTACTCTAGCACGCCGCATCTGGACAAGGATATTTTCCAATGCAATTATAGATACCATGCCTCAAATCTACTTTAATTCTGCATAGGCAAACTTGTGTTTAACAACTATTGAGCTCTTTTCAAACGATGCCTTGATTTCGGTGTACTACAACTTAATCAAACTGTGCACCTCACCCCATGATAACTCAAAATTCAAGATACTACACCCTAGTTGCCTCTTTAACCTTGCATGTGCACTCTCCACCCTAGTCATTGAAATAAAATTTGTTAATATCAAGATCTTATTGGAAAATTATAAATGTAACACATAATGTTTTGATAATTGGTTAGAAGCTACACCTGTTGGACGTCCGATTCCCAAAATGCATACATGTGTCTGTCCAAGCCGAGACAAACCTATCTTTGTAAGGGGTCAACCAACTAGTTGACACTTAATGTAGGGCCTCAAGATAGGTATTGAAGTTCTTATGCAATGTGTCCACTTGAGTTAAGTCCTCAAATTCAGTGGCATACAAGACGACTGTTTCCCATTGGGAGTTAAGCTTCTCCCACTTATCTTCCGACTCAAAATACTTTCTACAATTACTTAAAACATTCTTTGAAATGTGCCATCTACACAATAATTACCTAGCATTGGGAAAAACCTTCTTAATGGCATTCATCAAGCTCAACTCCCTCTGTTTGTGACAATGACACCAGGTAAAATGTTTTGATCCTCAATAAAATTGTGCAGTCTATGCAATGCCCATGTATAGTTATCTTCCCGTTCATGCTGAATGTATACGAAGGCCACAAAAAATGTCAAGTTAGTCGATGTGACTCCAACAATCTCAAAGAGAGGAAGACGATATTTATTAGTCTTGTATGTGTAATCCATTATCAACACATGTGGAAAGGCACGAAACAACTCCATACTATGAGGGTGTGCCCAAAATAAATCCAAAATGGTATCAATATCATCAGAACTCCTATGCCATTCAATGTATTTATGCTCAGCTAACTTACCCAACAAATATTGCATTTGTGATCTCCCAGCCTTCTTTTTTACCCTATTCCTTTGACGTGCATTGTAGATTGTCTGCAAGGTGCTTGTATTGAGTGTATCCTTTCACTTCAAAGTAACTAGAATGTCTTTAGGCTAGCTTATTTTCGTGGACATGTCAACCACTAATGATTTCTCTTGCTCTGATAATCTCCCAACATAGGAATGCCCCTCGAGAGTCGAGATGCTTTGCAGTTTCATGATTATGTATTCCACATAAAACCCTCAACATCCATTCATCATCATTTGGCATCTTCTCACCCTTTGAGGCAAAGGGGCATCCACACTTCTTCGTACCAGTTTCTTTTTTTCGCTTTTTCTCATGTTCGGTCTCAACGTCTTTTTTCCTGTTCATATAATAGCGACCTTGCTCACAACCAAGCTTCAATCTTACTGTCCTACCTTAGCTTGTAACATCAAATTTGGTTAGCACAATAACAAACCCATTTTGTCTTCCTACTTCTCGAGTCCAATTGCATAATGCTTATCTACTCTTGAAGACTTACACATGAAATTAAATTCATTTATATTCTTTAACTTCATGAATTATATTTATTCCATCAAGTAAATTAAAATTTTCATAAGTTTTATTTACCTCATAATTAGTGAATTCACTACTGTAATCCATAACACAAGTCGATTCGTGGATGCTGGCTTTTGAGGAAGCCTAGGACAAGAATAAAGCATGCTAAAAAAAAAAAAGTATTAATCCGATGCTTTAAAATAAATAAATAAATAAATAAAAAACTATTCTAGAACTGTTCGGTTAATTAGGATCGAACAAATTAGTATGTTTGATTGCTTGAAACCGAACATATTTATCTTAAACGATTGGATGAAACCAAACATAAGATTATCGTTCGACAAACAAAACTGAACAGCAGTATTGGAAACTGAATAAGGGTAGTGATACATAGGACGAATACTGGGGACGAAATTGTGGGACGACTGCTATCCTTGCAGCTGATTGGTCAGTTCAAAAACCACTTAAATATGCAATGCCAAAAATACCCACTACACAAATTAGAACCAACCAAAAATCACGGTCAAATAAAAAAACAAGATTTCCGCACCCATTTTGACTCCCACAAAAATCAAATCTCTTTATCCAAACCAGGAAAAAAGAAAAGAAAAACTACAAGAAAATTCAAGATAAAAATAAAAAGAAAAATATCAAGATAAAATCGTTAAATTAAAACATAAATTCATGCAACAGGAGCACATAATAATAATCTTGATATTTTAACTTTAACTTTTTAAATCAAGCACTTTGATTACAATTTGACACAAAGAGATTTTTCACACAAAAAACCTAGAAACTCAAGGTAATTATCTGAAGAACCAATAAAATTATCCGAAAAACCAAGATAATTATCCTAATAATTATCCAAAAAACCAAGATAATTATCCTATAGTTATCCGAAAAACCAAGATAATTATCCTAAAATGTATATATATTCCCCTACTGATTGTATGAAATTATCCTAATTTTCAAGGTAATTATCTTCATTTTTTCTAAGATAATTATTCTAAATTATCCTATTTTCAAGAAAATTATCATGATTTTCAAGGTAATTATTCAAAAATTATCCGAATTTTCATGATAATTATCTTGCTTTGGGAAAAAAAAATCTTATTGTTCCAAGTAGCAGCACACACGCACAAAACAAAAGAAAAAAAGGGAAGGAGGAGAAGAAGAAGAAGCACCAGGACACAATAGCAACACCATCACAAATTTGCACAAAAATCTTATTGTTCCAAGCATCAGCACACACGCACAAAACAAAAGAAAAAAAAAGGAAGGAGAAGAGGAAGAAGAAGAAGCACTAGGACACAATAGCAACACCATCACAACTTTGCACAAAAATGGCAGTAAAGAGATCGATGGCTTTCAGCGATTTCTTGAACAAAGTTCAAGCCAGATCTAGTTTGATTTCGCCCACCTATAAGACAGATCCCCATCAGACCCGCCACACTAGTCACCACCACAACCCTTCCACCGTCGCAGGAGCAAGATCTGTGAAATCAACAACTTCGGCTGCCGATGGGCTTGTTAGATGCACTAGCTATGGTCTGTGGTGGTCCCTTCTCCCCCACTGTCAACCATAATCGGCGAGGTTAAAAGAAATCGGTGAGAAAAAAGAGTGAGAAGAGAAAGAAAGGAGGGAGAAGGGATGGAGAGAATGGAATGGGTTTACAGTTTGGGTGTGGGTATAGGTATGGGGACAAAGAGAGGGTACGGGGACAAAGAGAGGAGACAGAGGGGATGGAGAACGGAATGGGTTTACAGTTTGGGTATGGGTATAGGGACAAAGAGAGGAGAAAGAGAGGAGAGAGGGGATGGAGAGAACAGAATGGAGCTTAAGAGAGAGAGAGAGAGAGGCAAAAGCGTATTTGATACGCATCCCCCTAATCAAGGCATGTTTTTATTAAGTGTGTCAGCAGGGATAAGGGGTTTTTTTGTTAAAATGAATGTTGCATCCTATTCGGCACACGGTTTGGTCCCAGTAATTCGTCCCCTCTATCATTTTCCACTGAATAATCTGTGCAATGTTCGATTTTATAAAGTCGAATAAAATATTTATGATCGGTTGTTTAAAACCGAACATTAGTATAATGTTCGGATAACCAGAAGTGAACATGCATGATTGTATTTTTTTTTTTTTTTTTTTAAATTACCATTTTTGCATACTTTGAACACAAAATACATACCTCATTGTTGATAACACCATCCCAACTGACTTCTTCCTTGCCCATTGCTCATAAAAAACGTAAAAAGTACAACAAATGGGTTATGGATTTTTGCTTAAGGGTTGTTGTGAGAGAGTGAGGGATGAAAATGATACATTGGTTAGGGATGGTTATGATAGAGTGAGAAATGAGGATGAGAGTTACCAGAAGCGCTGGAGAGAGTTGCCAGAGAGGGGTGCGAGAGAATGGCACGGGAGAGGGTTCAAACATTAAGGATGATGGGGGTGGGGTGTGTTCAACACTTGTGCTTTTAATACTTAAAGCCCTTTTTTGTAATTTTGTATCATAATTTTTCTAATTAAAAAATATGGGGGCGAGGGGACAAGTGATCACTTTGGGGGGTTGAAATAGCCATTCCCTAGGAGAAAGTACTTGTGCTTCACACAGGCCCATCGCATGAGGATTTTTTATTTTTTATTTTTTTATTATTATTATTATTATTTTTTTTTTTGGTAGGAGTTCATCTTGTGAAGTGTCTAAACATGAAACTATGATATGTCAGGAATCAAGATAAGTCAATAGAAATGGAGCAACCCAGGAATTTCCGGCCACTTTTTGATCCAATATTCCCACTTTACTCAACTCTTTTTTTAATTTTTTTTTTCAAATATAACCAAGGACAACAGTTTGTGGGACTTTTCACGTGCACATGTTTTGCACATCACCACAGCTTTGATAAGCATGATGCGATTGAAAATCTCTTTTTCACCCAAAACTTCAAGAATTAGAGAGAGAGCTATAGCTACCTAGACATTAAAAAAAAAAAAAAAATTCCTTCTATTTCTTGGTAACCAAACGCAGCAGAAGACCCCAACAATCCATTGATTTCAGAGAAAACACAAGAAAATATATATATATATATATATATATATATATATATATTGGCAAATCTCAGATGTAAAAGGTTAGGGGATTTCAAATGGTATAAAGATGCCTTTCTAACGAGAGTCTTCTTAAGACCAGATAATAACCAACCTTTTTGGAAAGAAAAGTTTATATCTGGATTACCAACATTATTTGCAGAAACAATTAGGACAAAACTTAAAGACCAAAACCATGGGGTAATCCCTTGGGAACAATTAACATATGGAGATTTAATTAGTACAATTCATCAGGCTGGAATAGCCCAATGTACTCAATTCAAACTCCAACAGCAAATGAAAAAAGAAAAAATCCGAAACAAACAAGAGTTTGGTTCGTTTTGTGAACAATTTGGGTTTACTTCTATTAAGACAAATCCTAAAAGACACCGCAAATCATCTTCTAAGAAATATCATCATAGGAGATATAATAGAAAATCACAGAATAAACCATCTGATAATCAATACTATCAGCCGACAAATTCTAGACAACCAAAAGATCATCACAGGCCAAACCCTAAAAAACAGCATAGAAAGAAATATAATAGGCAACAAGACATTGTTTGTCATAAATGTGGCAAAAAGGGCCATTATAAAGCCCAATGTAGAGTAAAACAAACCATTAATGAATTGCAAATTGACACTAACCTATCTCAGGAGGAGATAAAGGCAATAATCATAAATGCAATATATAATTCTGACTCTGAATATGAATCTTATTCAGAATCGGAAGAGGAAGAAAGACAAATTGATGAAATTAATCAACCAACAACAACATCAGATTCTTCTTCTGAATCTGAACAGCAATGTCAACAAGATTGTAGCCAACAATGTTGTAATATGATTAAAAGGAATATTAATCATGAACAACAAACTCTCTTATTGGACATCATTGATAAAATGACCGATCCAATCTTAAAAAGAGAATATTTGCAAAATCTTCAACAAATAATTAGCCAACCGCAACAGAAACCTAAAAAGATTTATAATTTGCAAGAAATCTTTGAGGAAAAATATAAGCAACAACAAATTGAGGAAGTATCTGTCCAAGACTTAAAACAAGAAGTCAAACAGATAAAAATTGAACTAAAAGAATTAAGACAACACACAAACTTGCAAAACTTAAGCATAAGTTCTTTACAACAACAAATTAGCCAGTTAGAACAGCAACAGGCTTCTACAAGTAATGGTAAGCAAATTATCATCCAAGAAGCTGAAAATGAAGAAAATAAAATCACCAAAGAAAAGGATAACCTTGGTGAAGAAACTTTTATCCAACTTATTAAGCAAATAACATATCAAAGGTGGAATACTACCATAAAAATTATGGTCCAAAACCCACGAGACAAGAATGACCAATGTATATTTTTCATAACTGCATTAATTGATACTGGTGCGGATATGAATTGTATACAAGAAGGAATAATTCCTTCAAAATACTATCAAAAGACAAAAGAAGAGTTGAGTTCAGCTAGTGGGGCTAAACTTAATATACAATACAAATTAGACAAAGTTCATATATGTAATGACGGCACTTGTGTTGAATCAACATTTATCCTTGTTAAAAATTTGAGTAGAGAAGTAATACTAGGTACACCTTTTATTACCCTCATTCAACCTTTTAGCGTTGATACAACAGGAATTACATCTTACATAAAAGGCAAAACTACAAAATTTGAATTTCTTAACCCGCCCTCGGTTAGAGATGTCAATATTTTAAAAGATAAATTTGTTTATCCAGAAAAACAAATTAATTTAATTGCAAACAAGACAAAACATTTGAATTATCTTAAACAAGAGATTCAGTATAAACAAACTGAGCAACAATTGAGTGATTGGAAACTTCAAACTGCAATACAACAATTTAAAGAAAAATTAAAACAGACAATTTGTTCTGATAATCCTCATACTTTTTGGCATAGGAACAAATATATTGTTAATTTGCCATATGAGAAAGATTTTCAGGAAAGCCAAATTCCAACAAAAGCAAGACCCATTCAAATGAATCAGGAATTGCTTGAAATCTGCAAAAAAGAGATCAAAGATCTGCTCTCCAAAAATCTTATAAGAGAAAGCCGCTCACCATGGAGTTGTGCAGCCTTCTATGTCTTTAAAGCAGCAGAAATTGAACGTGGTGTTCCACGATTAGTCATAAATTATAAGCCTTTAAATGATGCTTTACAATGGATAAGGTATCCTTTGCCTAATAAGAAAGATTTATTAGGAAGGCTTAGCAAGGCAACAATATTCTCAAAATTCGACATGAAGTCGGGTTTTTGGCAAATACAAATAGCTGAAGAAGATAGGTATAAGACTGCTTTTACAGTCCCTTTTGGCCATTATGAATGGAATGTAATGCCATTTGGTTTAAAAAATGCCCCTTCAGAATTTCAAAATATAATGAATGCAATATTTACGCAATACACCGAATTCACTATTGTATACATTGATGATGTATTAGTGTTTTCAAAGTCAATAGGGCAACATTGGAAGCATCTTAACACATTCTTCCATCTAATTAAGCAAAATGGTTTAGCCTTGAGTCCTACAAAGATTAATCTTTTCCAAACAAAGATTAGATTTTTAGGACATCATATCTATCAGGGAACCATTGTCCCTATAGAAAGGTCAATCCAATTTGCAGAAAAATTTCCTAATGAAATTAAAGACAAAAAACAGTTGCAAAGGTTTTTAGGGTGTCTCAATTACATTGTAGATTTTTACCCCAACCTTAGCCAAGAATGTGCAATTCTCAGGAGGAGACTTAGAAAAGACCCCCCGGCATGGACCCAGGAGTTCACAAACACTGTCAAAAGGTTAAAACAGAAGGCTAGAACCCTTCCCTGTCTTAGTTTAGCAGATCCTTCCGCATTTAAGATAGTCCAAACCGATGCATCCGACATAGGTTATGGTGGAATCCTTATGCAAAGGATAGACAATAAAGACAAAATTGTTCGATTCACATCTGGCACTTGGAACACAGCACAAGCAAAATATTCGACAATCAAAAAAGAAATATTATCTATAATTGCCACTTTTCATTCCACATGAAATTCCCAAAAAATACGTTAAACAACTTGCTAAAGGACAATTACATTCAGAAATTCAAGAAAGAATTAGACTTCTTGATGATGCAATAGGCAAAACTGTGGTTCAAGATACTCCACAAAGATCCCAACCGACTACTAGCAAGACAATTACTGTAATAACGCAAAATCATAATATCATAGATTCTGAGACAGAAGCTGATGATATTATACAACAATTCAGGCAACAAGAAAATTCGGCTGTTAACGCAATAAGACATGCCCAACCAATAAGAAATATTTATCAAAACCCCTCTTTCCCCGATATGAAAATCGAAGATAGGGGACATTACCATCAAGCTTCTTATCATGGAGGTACAATCTATGAATGGAATATTGATGGATTAACGCAATATCAAATCATGAACTTACTACACCAAATGACAATGGTAAGTTCAGCATATCAAGCAAAAGATTCTGAAATAACTGATCACGCCATAGCTCATTCCTTAGTTGCTGGATTTACTGGACAGCTAAAAGGATGGTGGGATCATACCTTAACACATGCAGAAAAACAGACAATTCTTTATGCAATAAAAACTGACCAAGAAGGCAATATAATTAAAACAGAAGAAGGAGAAGAGATAGAAGATGCTGTAGCAACTCTACTCTTTACAATCGATTTGATGGAGCAGAAAATGCTCCTAATGGCTCCTCAGATTTAAAAGAAGTTGCAATTTGATTGCCACTACCCTTAACACTGGAAGCTGCCAACGAATAAGTTTGTGACTATTGCAGTAGTATCTTTTAACTTAGAAGGGTCTCCAACAAAATGTATATATATATATATATATTAGAACCAATTTGGTTTCATGGTTTTGCTTGTGGTTAGGTTCCACATTTTCCCATTTTTCCAATGTTTTAATAATTATCACAAAATAGGATCACATTTTTATAATTGATAATAATTTAGAAACTTTGTGCAAAATTCAAGTTTGTTGCAAACACCAGCAAATAGTGGAAATTGATTACTAGAATGTGGTATAATTAGGAAACTAGACACTAAGAAAAATCAAAGTATAAAGTCAATATCTTCCAAAGTTTTTTGGTTTGTAAAACTTTAAAGAAAATCATATTCTTCAAATCCCTCTTTAGGGCAGCCAGGCTAGGATACATTGAGTTTCAGATTTCAAAATCGTGTATTGTATTTTGGGGATGCGAATCATTATAAGTTGAATTCGGATTCCAAAAAGAAAGGAATCACAAATATTCTACTCGTTTGGGCAGGACATGATTGTGGATTTATCATTGAAATTAGAATTGATTGATAAGTAAATGCATTAGCATTAGGCAAGGAGAAACAAATAAGCTGAAATTCATTATATACATAGAAATGTTATGAAAATGGGTACTAGTTGATTTCTAATTTGATCTCATAGCAATTTCGTCTCATGGTTGATATATCAATCTTAATAAATGGTAAACTTAGTTACATTCAACATAATCCATTATTTATCCCAAAAAAAAAAAATGGAAAGGAAAAAACATAAACCATTATTAGTTATACAGGGTAACAAGGTGAGATTTAAGCCCTAGATAGACCTACCCCAACCCTTTCTTCACCACTTGAGCCAAGGCCTAGCGGCCAATTTACTGATATCAATCTTGGAAGTTAATTGGGGCTATATAGAACGTAAACAAATATATACATATATAATAATTAAATAACTAAATACATATATAATAATTAAATAACCAAAACTTTTCAAAAAGAAAAAAAATTATATGGCTGAGAAGGCAATTTGTTGGTTATATATATGAATAGGGTACTTCCTAAGTCATAGTAGACTTTTATTTTGTAGCAAAGTCTCACTAAATTAGAACTAGTATCAGAGCCATGTAATTGGTAGCACAGTTTCATTAAATAGTAACTTACAAGCAGCATGCAAAGTAAAATAACTTCATAATTAATTGGAGATAAACTCATTAGATGGTAGCCTAGCCAACAATGGTAAATTGGTCAGAATACCATGGAAAATGGTTTTATAGGTAGTAACAGGGTCTCATTTGCTTACTATACCTCAATAAGTATTATTTTTGGGATTTTAGCTAACTCAATTCTTTGACATGGGCGATAACTTTTGATGGATGTGTAGTAGTTGTGCATCAACCATGCACATATTGCCCCATTTACAATAACTGAAAAATAAATAAATAAATAAATAATAATAATAATAATAATAATAATTGAAAATAAAATAAAAAGTTTTTAATATAGTGCAAAGATCACCTTTAAGAGAAGACTTAAGGAAAGGACAATTCTAAATCTCCAAATCTTTGATTGTGAGTCAGTGTAGACTGGGTCTCAGTTCCTTCAGTTTTGACATATCTGAAATTTTGAAGACTCAACCAGTTTGAGATGATTTTGGACAGACAACACCATAGATCGAAGAAATAGCAGCAATAGATTCCTCAACAATAACTGAAACTTGAGATTCTCGCTATTCAGTACAATTAAATTTTCCATGTTGGAAATGGCAATTCTCCTCTTGGTAGAAGATACCTGATTAGGACACTCCTATTTTGGAATTGGAGACCTACAAAAGAATTCTTATAGGAGTATAATTAACAATAAACAAGGAAGTGGGGGTCCAAGAGCAGATGTGTAGAACTGCAAAGAGAAAGCATTACTTGAATAGAAACAAATTAAGAATTTGAACCTGTAAACTGCAAAGCACCGCAGCTTAATGAACTACTGGTAATTACATATTAAGTTGTGAAAGCTTCAGTCTGGACCTTGATCGAGCAAGAAATGCTGGGATATTTGATGCATGCCAACATGTTGAATTCCAAGAGTTGATCAATGACGCCAAGGATAGCAAAAAATCAGCTGAGAGACTTAAGAACACCTACAAAAAAATAAATAGACAAAATAATTGAAAATGAAAGTAAGCAAGATTCAAGCACATTTTAGTGTAGAGAAATAAAAATTTGATTGTTGTATTTCATTTACTGAATGATAAAGAAATACCCAACTAAGCCACTGGGGCTAGCCTAGTGGTGAGGGAGGGTGGGAAAAAGGGTAGGAGTAGGATAGGTTAGGGGTTTGAACCCCCTCCCAATGTACCAAAAAAGAAAAAAGAAAAAAAAAAAAAAGAAATACCCAACTGAAAATTGGTGTCATTTTTATTCAATTTTGAAACTGAAAGTAGATGTCATTCATTAGAAAATTGCATCATCAATCCTAATGCAGGGTTTTTGAGCAATTTCGGGCCTTCTCCCTTTGGCCCCATTGTTTTGGCAAAGACAGAAATTACATGCTTACAAATGAACTGAAGCTTAGAGCAGTTGGAGATCTGATTGAAAGAGGATGCTAGCTGCCGCTCCTCTTGTAACATTGTGAGCTGACACTTAACAGAGCCAGGTATCTACAAGAAGGTTGTGGTTTCACGGTTTCTTGGAAAGGGATTCAGAATTTGGGAGTCCTTGGATGGAAAAAGGCATCAATATTGGTGGGCGAAGTCAAATTGAAATCGATACATTTTCTATACCAAAATATAGATATTTATATTATGAAATGGGGTACTCGTATCTTAAAAAACAGAAGAGATTAGTGTTGCAAGTCTGCAAAAGAATTTCTTAATGAATTAAGCATCGACTACAAAATGGGAATCAATAGTATGTACCTAGAAATAGAAACCAATTAAACAAACTTGTAAAATTGCAGAGCACCCTGCTTTGTAAAGATGTTAAGTAAGTCCTGGTGATGACTGAAATAAGCTTCAACACTGGCCTTTTGTGAGCTGGGTTGTGACAGATATTAGTCACCAAACCCAAACTTTTTTCTTTTTCCTTCTTTGTCCTTTTCTCTTCTTCCGTATTCTTTTTCTTTTTCTTTTTCTTAATAATATTAGAGCTAACAACACATTATTTGGGAGGCCTAAGGTGCCAACCAAGTTGGGATATTATGTACTCCGTTGATGCTTAAGCTCTTCTATTTAATTTTTTTTAATAAAATAAAAATTAAAAAAGCTTCGTCACTGGCCTTGGCTATGCATAAAACAGAGAAAAGTATGAACAAATAAAACAAGAAATTAGATAAAGGCATTTTGTATGTGATTCAAGATTGGTATCGCATAAAATGGAGTTGATGATAGTTTAGAACAAGTTCCCGACTACAAAAACTGAGAAGTGGCTACCAGGCGCCATCCTTTGGTTGTGTGATAAATTGTGAGAACAGGGGCAGAAGCAATTGGACTCTTTAGCTCATAAGATCAGTTCCCAATCGACCACAATGCGGGGGATGTGAGCAATCTTGGGCCAATCCTCTCCTTTCTCCCTTTGGCATGGTTGTTTCAACAAAGGACATCCCCAGATAGAGAGAAAAGAAAGGAAGGTAGGCAGCCCCTCTTCTGGCAAGCACTGGAGCTTAAGGCAGCCCCCTCATGTCCAGGTATTTCAGATTTGAAAAATTGCAGATTTCAAGAAAGGTAATGGAGGAGGGCAGCAGCCACTCCTTAGGAAATGACTCCACCTCATCACATTCTGCAATAGCACTTCTTGTAAGGGATGCCAGTAGTGGTAAGCCCCACCCCATACGATGGGCTGTGAGTTTGTTGCAAATATGGATGGAAAGTGAAATGAGGTCGGAGGGCAAACCCCGCTTTCGGAAATGACTCCAGCTCTGGACAATCATTTATAATCAAACCCTTCAGGGATGGAAGGAGGGTGTGCATCCTTTCAGGCAGCAATCTGACATTCTCACAGGATGAGACAAGAAAGGATGTCAGGTTAGGGGTGGGTAATCCTCCTTTGGGAAAAGATACAAACTTACGACACCCCAAGATACTCAAGTAACTGAGAGATATGAGATCCTTGTAAAGTCCCTTTGGAATCCAAATGGATTCCAAATTCTTACAATCCCTGATATAAATATGATTAAGCTTTGGAAATAAGACTAATGGAAAGGATTTGAGTGAATCACAACTGCTGACTATAGACAAATTTTGGAGAGATGCATAGTAGTTGTGCATGGGCTGTTGAGTTGAAATGAGCTCTAATTCCCTACAATTCCCCAAAAAAAAGATTTTTCAAGGTAGTGGGTAGACCACCCTTAGAAAAGGACTTGAGAGAAGGACAATCGCAGACCTCCAAATAATGTAGACAAGTATTAATGTGTATCATTCCCTTAGATAAAGAATCTAGAGTGTCACATCTTCTGATTATGAGCTGGTAAAGCCAAGGAGGCAATTCCTTCAATTGTGAGATACCCAAGACTCAATATTTCAACAGAAGAGAGCAATGTCAAGGTCATTATTTGGTCATGAGGTTGACATATTACATTTGAAATTTCAAGCACATGCAAGGAGGGAAGTGAGGTGATTTCATTATTACTTCTCAACACCACCTTATTAGAGTTCCGCAACTGCAGTTCACAGATTATTGGAGCCCTTGGAAGTGAAGCCATGAACTGTTGACATTCAGAGATCACAAGCTCTATCAAGGAAGGAAGGTGGCCAAGTAGGCTCCCAGTTAGCTTCGGACATGTTTTTAAATGAAGCTCTCTAAGACGAGGAAATTCTCCACCTTCATCCCCTGGACAAAACCACTCCACCAATTCCAGCATCTCCTCGAATCTTAGAATTTCCAATGATCCAAATGGCTTAAATACGAATGAATTATTCCCATAGAACTCAGGACCCACCCTCTCCACTCCATCACACCTTATGATAGACAGATTTTTCAAACATGGTAGCTGCCCAAATGGTGGCAAGGAGAAGAAATATTTACCGTTGCTAATGCTTAGGTATACCATATTGGAAAACGACTGATCTCCTAACCAATTTGGAAACTTTGTACCACCATAGTATTTGATGGTGAGCTTTTTCAAGGTTGCATGTGGCTGTAATTGATTAAATACATCTCTTTCTTTTTGTGAATCTTCAGTATTAGCACTCCATTCCAGCACTAACTCATCAATGTACTCCTTATCCTTCAGATTGGCCTCTAAGGCATCCGTATCATGAGCAATGTTCTGCAACTCTATAATGTGAAGTGCACCTCGAAGATACAAAAGCTTCCTCAACTTGGTAATCTTAGACCTATTATGTTTTCCCACAATAAAAGTACTCAACGTTTGGAGGCATCTTAATATACTCATATGCATTGGCATCTCTTTTAACTTTGTTCCACGAACATCGAGATGGCGCAAGTTGATTAATCTTGCCATGTTGGTTGGCAACTCAAACAGTAAACCACAATACGTCAACATCAATGTTTGTAAATTTTAGAAAGTACTTAAACAATCAAGTAGCAATAGCGCAAATGTTTCAAACTAGCAAATGATTCAGGCAACTCATTGGGATAACCATAACCAGCCAAAGACAACACCCGTAAGCGACTTAGTGTTGGCAATAGATCATGAAATACCTTGTTAGCTATGTAACACGATCCATTCATCGAGGACAAAGCAAAGAAGGTGCATAGACACTTGGCGTCATAGAAGGACTCAAATCTCTTAGAAGCATCATATCTTGTTCTAATATACGATAAGTGACGAGTCTTTTATGGGATTTCATGTGAATTGTCACCTTCTGACCTAAAACAAAATTCTCTAGATACAAATCGAGCTAAATCATTAACAAGGTCATGCATAACAAAACATGATACATCACTACCTAATCTTTGAAAAAATGACCTCGATATAAGATCTTGAAAGTACTCAACTCCAACTTCTTCCAATCTTTTATTTCTATTGGGGTGCTGCAAAAAATCTTCTGCCATCCACAGCAAGACTACATGTTCCCTTTTGAACTCATAATCCTTGGGAAATATTGAACAATAAGCAAAGCATCTCTTTAGATGCGGAGGGAGATAATGATAGCTCAATCTTAGAGCTGGAAGAATGTCGCTCTCATTATCTAAAAAATCCCATATATTGCTCTTCAATATTTTATTCCACTCCTCAGCATCCTGTTTAGAGCGCAAGAGACCCCCAAGTGTTTTTGCCGCTAAAGGCAACCCTTTGCTCTTTTCCACAATTTCTTTAGCAATTTCTTCTAAGTTTGGATATGCAATAGAGTTTCTATTGTAAAATGCATGTTTTGAAAATAACGACCAACAATCTTCATCTAATAACTGTTTTAGATGATGAATTGGAGCAGTGCGCATGATCGATGCAACATTTTCATTCCGTGTCGTTACAATGATCTTACTTCCCATTGTTGTGGACTTAAAAGGACTCAATAAAACATCCCAATCATTATATTTCTCATTCCAAACATCGTCTAAAATGAGTAAAAATTTCTTCCCAATCAAGGTTTCCTTCAGTTTAACTTGAAGAAAACTAAAGTCATTTACATCACTAGCCGACGAAGAGATTGCCTCCAGAAACATTCTTGTAATTCTTAAAACGTCAAATTCTTCCGAAACATAAACCCATGCTTTCAAGTCAAAGTGATCCCTCACTATGTTATCATTGTACACAAGTTGAGCAAGGGTGGTCTTGCCAATCCCACCCATACCCACAATGGTAATTACACATATCCCATCTCCACTTGCATCATTCGATAACAACAACTTAATTATCTCCTCCCTATCACTATCCCTACCATACACAACAGATTCTTCTACTAAAGAAGTTGGAAATCTTTGGGAGGGTTTCCCTCGAACAACTTCTTTCAAACCGAGGATATCTTTTTGTTTTGCAATATATTCTAAGAGTGAGGCTATTGCTACCACATAAAGTACTCAAAGCCCCCCATTAGTTTACACTTTTTGAAGTTTTATGAAAAATATAAAAGGTTTTTACAAAAACTAATAGCATTGTTCACTAGAAAACATCATTCTGAACAACTTTGTAAAAGAAATTTTTTCCAAAATCTATCATTTAAACAGACTTTTTGGCCATTTACAATCTCTATTTCATTTTCCACAAAAAATTGCCAAAAAGGCTACTTAAATGATAGATTTTGGAAAAACTCTCTTCTACAAAGTTGTCCGGAATGATGTTTTCTAGTAGACAATGTGATTAGTTTTCATAAATGTTTCTTATATTTTTCATAAAATCTTAAAAATGCAAATTAAATGGGGGGCTTAGAGTATTTTATGTGGTGGCAATAGCCTCGCCCATATTCTAATCTGTCAAGGATTTCCTCTATTTTTGTTTTTATCGTTCCATCAAATCTATTGAGAGAAGAGGAGATAAAATTCCATACCTAATTTGAACTAGTGTGAGATGTGGGTTCTAATTTGGACGTTGAAGCCCTGGTAGCAATCTCATCCAATAGGTCCTTCGCGTCATAGGTTGCATTTTTAAGCTCATCAAGTGACTCCTTCACTGCTGGGTTAGTTATTTGCTTCTCCTCTGCATCATAGAGCACAGCTCCAATAGCCATCAATGTTATTTTCAACTTCTTCAACGGTGCATCACTGAGTTTTTGTCCATGGATAAAATCCATGACTGGCCGAGAAGCCATTCTGTCAAATAGCACTTGGAGTGAAGCTAAGAGAAGTGCTCCTCCCACCATAGCCCCTGCCATTTTTTTGCCTTTGCAAGGAGGTGAATGAAATGAAATGAAATTTGACAAAACCCAATGTAGACACCGAAATGATGCCCCAATGGACCAGCAAGGCGTGAACGGTGCATTAAAGTAAAAGGTAAAATACATCTACACCCCCTCTATTTATTGACTATTACATTGACCCCCTTATACTTTCTGAAATTACACTGCCCTCCCCTGTCAAGACGGTTGAAGTTAATGGGATTAATGGAGGCATGAAATGACAATTTTACCCTTTAGTAAAATACAGCGTTTTGTACATTTTTTTAATATGGTGGACAAACCCCACCCACCCTCGAACACCAAAACCCCACCCACCGTCGGCGGCCTGTCACGGGCTCCGACCATACCATTTTTTTCAAAGGAGCAGATTGAACAAAGCCAAAAAAAAAAAAAAAAAAGAAAGAAAAAGAAAAAAAAGCACGAAGAAGAAGAAGAAGAGAAGAAGCAGCAGCAGCACTCATGGCTGCCGCCGGCAACCCATGGATCGTACCCACCGGAAACCCCCATCCCCACCCACCCACCCTCGAACACCAAACCCCACCCACCGCCGCCGGCCTATCACGGGCTCCGGCCATACTATTTTTTTTCCAATAAAAAAACCCCAAAGGAGCAGATTGAACAAAGCAAAAAAAAAAAAAAAGCACGAAGAAGCACAGCAGCAGCATTTATGGTTGCCGTCGGCAACCCATGGATCGTACCCACCGGAAACCCCCATCCTAGCCTAGCTCCCTCAGCACCCACGGACCATGGACACCGGCATCCATGGCCGCCCCTCCCCTCGCCCCGTCCCTTCAAATCATCCTCCCCCCCATCCATTTTGCCCAACTATGTGAGGGTTTGTAGAGAAAAAAAAAAGGAGAAAGAAAGATGCCAGATCTGAAAAAACAACCAGCGGTGTGCTTCACCGACTCCGTTGGAATGTCGCCGGATGCGAGAAGGCAAGGTTTGTGGAAAGAGAAGGGAGTCAAAGCCGCACCAGTTTGCCGGCTATGTGAAGGGATAGCGTGAAGGTGAGGGAGAGCGTCAAGTGAGTTCGTCGACGATGGTGCTAGGCGGCGGCAGTTCGCCAGTGGTTCACAGTGTGAGGGCAAAGAGCTTTCACAACGGTTCATGGCAGCCACGTTTATAGGAGGGGACGGTGACGGTGCGGCAAGGCGAGGCGAGGCTAGGCGACGACGATGGCTGCCATTCGCTGGGCTTACAAGTGCACCATGCTTCGTGGAGAGCTGCAGCGAGGGGCTTACTGGTGGTGGGGGTTTGTTGCAGCGGTGACAGGTCGCCGACAGTGAATGGGGTTTGCCGCATCAATCAACCCTTGAAACCTCTGCATCCATGCCGTTTCGTTTATCAGTTTTCATCGAGAAGAAGAAGATTGAAAATGGCTATGACTAAAATGGGTGTGACTAAACGCAGCGTTTGGCTTTAAGAAGGTTAAAATGGGTATTTTTAACCTATTTTTGGCTGACATCAACAATAAACGTTAAAAACTTTAATGGCTGTTTGACGGATGGGGAGAAGTGTATATTATTTTCTAAAATAGGGGAGTACAGTGTAATTTCAGAAAGTATAGGGGGTGTTAGTGTAATAGTCAGTAAATAGAAGGGGTGTAGATGTATTTTACCCTAAAGTAAACAAAGTATTCTTTCCATCAATGTGAGGCTAAGAAGCACGGACACGGACACGGGACACGATTACGACACATGAAACGGACACCTCAACACGGCAACTTCTGAAAAACTTAAGACACGACATGGCAGGGATACGGCAATATATAAATAATAAATATATATATTATATATATATGTGTGTGTGTGGGGGGGGTAATTGTTTTTGCATTCCATCATAAGGGACGTATGCCCTATGTAAAAGATCATTGTTGTGTAAAGGCAGAACTCCTTTTTTTTTTTTTTTTTCTTTTAAGACTAACTAGTAACTATGGTTGGAATGGAGGGCAACCATAAAGCTATTTCCACTTTACAGCTGTAGGAAACTGGAAAGTGGGGAGGCATCGAGGCATGACAAACATGTCAAAAAGGGCATCAAGTCCATCATCACCTCAGGCAATCAGGCTCTTCTCCATGCGTGCACCGAGAAAAGCAGCGAGAGAAGAGAGCGATAGAGAGAGAATCGGAGAGAGTAGAAAAGTAGAGAGAGAATAGAGCGATGGAGGGAGAATCAAAGGGAGGCTTGCATTGCGCGCTGACGATTTGCAGAAATGTTTCGTCGACCTCTGGCAACTGTAATGCAACAGTTTCCGTCCACCTCCGGCAACTGCGTTGACGCAACAGTTTTCGTCCACCTCCGGCTATGACGCAGCAGTGTCTTTCTTTTTCTTTTTCTTCTTTCTTTTTTTTGGTTGATTTTTCCGGCATACTAAGTTGTCCACTTCCGTCGACGATTAAGGCCCGTGTCCGCAAGGTGTCTGAACGTATCTCACAAGTGTCGGAGCTGTGTCCGAGCTGTGTCCAATTTTATTTTTATTTTTTTAAATTTTTGGACACTTTAAAACTGTGTCGGACACAGCCATGGCACCATTTTAGCCGTGTCGGTGCTTCCTAGATGTGAGGCCAATTTAGACACTATGACTAGGGGTGGTCATGGTTTAGGTTAAAAATGAGAATCAAATCGAACCCAGTTTGGTTTGGTTTTTCTTTCTTTAGGTTTGGTTTTAATTCTAATTTTAAAAAATCGGATTAAATTAGTTTGGTTTTGGTTTTCATTTCTAAAAAACCAAACCAAATCAAACCAAAAAAACCAAAAAATATTATATATATATATATATACAGCATTGATCCCATCAGCACGTGCTGATGTAGGGATATATCAGCACATGCTGATCTGGCCGTTCATTCCCTTAGTTGCTCATCCAACGGCTGCCAATTGAAAGACCCGAAAACCCCTTATGGAAACGGATCCGCCCTAACCCGCATACCAGATTTGAGAGGAAAAACATGAATCGGCGCCAACTTTTTTACCAAAACCTCGTTGCATCCCGCCTTCTTCTACCTCTGGCGATTTGCGAAACCCCTCTTCCACAATCGGTTTTGCAAGTGTTCATCTTCTCCAAATCACTCCGTCGCTAGTATTTGGGAGCAGGAACAACCGTTGCAACTGTACCGGTCGCTGGCCATCGTCTGTCGCCTTCGGGAGTGAAAGTAGATCTCCTCCTCATTCCCGCCTCTGTCGTGAGATCAGCGGAAGTCCTAGCTTTCTCATCCTCCACAATCCAGCCTCGGAAGCCAGCATTTTCCGGCGAAGCCTCCGGCGAGGACCACAGAGCAGCGGGGAGGAGAGGTACGAAGACTTCCTTTTTTCTTTTTCTTGTTCTGTTTTTTTTCCTCGCTTGGTTTGCTTCATGTTTTCTTTCCCTTTGTTTTTCCAGCCTCCGAAGCCAGCATTTTCCGGGGAAGCCTCCGACGAGGACCACACAGTAGCGGGGAAGAGAGGTACGGAGCCTTCCTTTTTTATTTTTCTTGTTCTGTGTTTTTTCCTCGATTGGTTTGCTTCATGTTATCTTTCCCCCCCTTTTTTTTTTTGGTTTCTTTTTTCTAAGCCATATTGTTTGGTTCCTCGTATGCTTCATGTTTTCTTTCCTCATTTTTTTTTCTTTAACCCATATTGTTTGGTGATTGAGGGTATGGTATGTGAAGCCTCTTTCTTTTAGGGTGGTTGGTATGGTTTTCATTTTTGTTCTTTTGGTTGTGAGGAAAAATTTTTGCTGCAGTTACTCTGTATTTTTTGTTAAAGTCGCAATTTGTTTCGGGAAAAAAGTATAGTGTTTGGTTTTCTGAGAAAATGTAGTAAAAGAAAGGACAATGTTTGTTGGACCCGTAATTATTAGATTTTTTTATCAAACGACTAGACATTCATTTCTACATTTATGTAATATTAGTAGAAACCCCGGGCGATGCCCAGGAAACGAAATAGTAATTTTATCTAAACTCCTTATATAAGAGATAAAAATGCCATTATCAATTGTTGGTTTCATTTAGTAGGATACTTGTTCTATTAAAACAATGAGACTAATTGTCCAATAGATCCCCAACATAATAAAGTTATATTCAGTCTTACCAAGTCATAAGACTGTAGCAACATAATTTGTGGTGAAACAAAATATTCACATATTGTAAATATGTACACAAAATGCTTTCTAAAATATGTGATTTACCAAATTAAAAACCTCGATACAATAAGTCCCACTATCTAAACTCAATAATGTAAAAATAATTCAATTTTGATTAACCCATAGCAGAGTAGCAAGATATTTTACCATACATGTACCTAAAAAAGCCACAAAAAATGAAAAGAAAACAGGTCAAATATGAAGGTAACACATTACCAACAAATGTAAAAAATCACATTGATTATCAATGGCACATTTAACAGTAGTCTCCTTTTGTTTCCATATAAACCAATTGATCTCACCAAAGCATTTGTCAAGGAGCGAGTACTTAATTTATATTCAAATAAGATAGATAAAATATTTTGATGATGATCCCTTATCTATCAATAAATAATAAGCTTTAAATATTACGTTAAAAAACTATAACCAACTATATAGAAATAACAAAAAAAATAAAGATTCGAAGTTTTAATTTTCTTAATTCATTTTTCCTACATGTTTTCATTAAAAGAATAAATGTAATTAGATTTTAACAATTTGAACACATAGATTGAATGATGACAAACT
This sequence comes from Liquidambar formosana, assembly GCA_039720395.1. Taxonomy (NCBI): domain Eukaryota; kingdom Viridiplantae; phylum Streptophyta; class Magnoliopsida; order Saxifragales; family Altingiaceae; genus Liquidambar; species Liquidambar formosana. The sequence continues at coordinate 12,508,804 of CM077825.1, read as the reverse complement.
TTTATACGCTGTGTTATTTTGAAGAAACTAAGTTATCTGCTTTAGGAAAAAATAAAGGAGATGAGGTGTTTTTTTTTACCTTTATGGAGTGAAGAATTTACTCCAACCTTACTAATCTGTCAAAGCAACATACTTTTAGTTTCAAATTCAAAGTGGAAAGAGCCATATATTTTCTTAACTAAATTGCAAAAATAAAATAAAATAAAATAAAAAGAAAAAATAACATGGATCATGGGTGTGAACCCACGAAAAAGCGCGGCCCACAAGAATTTGGCAAAATGATAATAGGTATGAAAGACAACAAACAAAAAGGAGTCGCCACCTCATTTTTTAGGGAAAAGAGGAAAACCACAAAAATGTTTTATTTTCAAAACCACATGACTCCATTAAAGGAAAAGCAAAGTCTTTGAAACCAGAAAATTGGATTCGGGGGCTAAGTTACGACGTGGGAAGGTTCTGGGCAAAAGTCCATAGGCACCCACATCGCCCAAGTTGGTCTCTTAATTTGATTGGGCTAACTTAAGATCTTTTCCACTCAAATATCATCATATATCATCACAAGGCAACATGCATATCATATATTTCATCCAATCATCTCATGCACAATCACTCAAATAAAACAAAACAGAAAAAAGAAGAAAAGAAAAGAAAAAAGCCTAGGATACTTGGATCCTAGAACGGACTTGAGCCTCACGAAGAGCGCCTACGTACCATGCAGCGAAATACATGGATCAAAGTCCACGTAGTTCGAATAGAATAGGGTTACAACCTAATACAAACTTATGGTAAAAACCCTAGGTTTCCTTATTTGAAAATAGATTGATTTAGTCTTAAATTGACAACTTCCACAAGAGGAAAACTTTGATAAAAAACCAGAATTTTAGGAATAAAGGAAACCTTTGATAATTACCATAAACTTGTATTAAGTAACCCTAGGAGGGAGAAGGGAAAAGAAACAAAAAGAAAGGTGAATTGGGGCACCTTCAAACCCTACTTACCTGAGCGCACAAGCTCCTAGCATTAGCCATTTCATACCATAGCAGCCCTATTTGCAATAGGACAAGCATTGTACCAGTTTGCACCCTTACAAGTGCACAAAATCATGCAAAGAAAGCAATATGCAAATCTAGACAGAAACTTGACAAGGCCTAAAATCATCCATTAATCATGCAAACAACAAGGATAATGAATAACTAAGGACTCTAACTCAATCCTACATGCAATGACTCGACTAACATGCATAAAAACCTACCAAAGACACACTAACAAGCATAAGAGACTCCAATAATATCCATAAACATGATAACAAAGCACATTCTAACCAAAAAGATGATATTTCATGTAAAATATGAAAATAGACCTCCCTACGGCGAGCTTTCTTAAGCGAAACTATCCTAGGATAATTTCACATAAGAAAGTCGTTATGGGGAGGTGCAATCAGCATATCCTACATAAAATATATACCCTAGAACACAACAGAAGAGATTTCATGCTTAAACGCATCACAGAAGACTCTCATACAAAACCTCACTCAACGAAAAGGATAATTATCCTTAAAAAAGGATAATATCTCCAAAAACCCTATAAAATATACTATATGAATGCAAACCTAGCATGATTAAACTATATGCAGCATATATAGAATGATTATGATGAGCAACAACCCAAAAAACTAAGCTAAGTATGCTGTGTGAAACTTGTGCGAATTCAGGGTTATCGAAACCCTAATCTCACAACTATGCATTAAAACCTATGAAACAACTCTAAGACATGCTCAAATTATCATGAATATCATTCATATCACATATACTAACTAACAGGAGCATCAATTCATGATAACAATCACAGCAACCTAAACATGTGAACTATGCATGATTTAAGAGGATAAAACGAATAAGGCTATCAAATCCTTAGTAAACCAGGGATTATCAAGCATATAAAGCCATAAACTATCCTAAAATCATTCATATAACATCACATAGACATTGAATTCCATCCATAAGAAGAACAATTGCATGCACCATAACTATCTTAAAAGAAGAAGAAGAAAGAGAAGAAGGAGAAGCAGAAATTCATGTTCAGCATTAAAGGGATAGGCTTACCTCATGTAGACTCTTCCTTGACTTCAAACCTCTTGTTTCCTTGCTTGCTTGGGGTTGAAGAGCTTCCTCTTGAAGTCCTTCTAGCTCTCCAAACTCGTAGCTCCCTCTCTCTCTAAGTGTAAAGTGTAATTAACCTCCCCCTATATGCTGAATATCATGTCTTTTATATAGAGAACTGACCCCCTAAACCAATGGCTAGGATTAATTCATTAAATAATGATCCTAGGGCTATTAGAGACTCTCTTGGTGCTCAAACAACTCAAACCTACACACTCCTAAGCTCAGACAAGTTGTTTTGGCGGAGGAAACCGTCAAAAGAGGGAAAGAAGAGTCAGAGTTTGACTTAAAGAAGGATTCCTCGGGTGACCAACTAGGCCTGGACGGTTAGCCGTCTGGGCTTGGACGGCTGACCGTCCAGCCCCGGACGGTTACCCGAGGCCCTCCTATTTTCACTCCGC